>JAEIFU010000212.1:0-187330 GCA_018904235.1 Lordiphosa stackelbergi | reverse complement strand
GCATTAGGACACCTGAGCAAATTATAGCGTTGGAGATCAAATATCCCAGCTTTGTCATGGCTGCCTTATGATGACTCGAACCTTTTACTACCCGGTACCATGAATTTATTGACGGTCTAACCAAGGGGGGGGGTAAATAATTTTCCTGCCTGAAGATTGCTAGCATCCATCCATTTCGATCTCTGTGGAGACTACTTATCCCCGTGGTAAATTGACAATTCATTAGCATCAAGACGTGTGAAGTGTTTTCGTAAGACTAATTTTCACTAAGTAAATGCTACATCTTTCTTCAGTTGACTGGTCATTCTTACATTTATTCACCGATATTAATGCTGCAGTCAAAGCAATTTATCAAACCCTTTACTTAGCCTTTGATACACACGTTCCTGAGGTGAGGGTGATACCCTCATCTAAGCCTCCTTGGTTCACACCTAAAAAATAAGAAATCTAGACTTTTCAAAAAATATAAGAAAACAGGTTCGTCAATAGACTTTGCGCTTTACTCTTCAGCTCGTTCTGAATTTCTTACCATCAACACCCAATGCTATGCTGATTACCTCTCACAATGTAGGATCAATTTTCGTAATGATCCAAAACAATTCTACACATTCGTTAACTCTAAACGCAAGTCGAATGCATTTCCTCCGTCCCTTCACTATCAGAATAAGACTGAATCTTCCGATCTTAATATTGCTAATCTGTTTGCCTCCTTCTTTCAAACGACTTACTCAGCACAATCCTACAACTGTTCTTCTTCTCCATATCCTTACTCTCTACCTCAAGCGAATAATATTTTTTCTTTCCTATTTTAATGAATGTGACGTTTTGCAAAGTTTGTCCACGATTGACATCTCTTTCTCTGCTGGTCCTGACAACGTCCCAAGTTGTATTTTGAAGTACTGTGCTGGAGCTTTGTGCTCACCCATTACCTATCTATTTAACCTATCTTTGAAACAGTCTTGTCTCCCACAGATTTGGAATGAATCTTATATTATTCCACTTCATAAAAAAGGGTCCCGTTTGAATGTCGAGAATTATCGAGGCATTGCAAAGCTTTCTGCTATCCCAAAACTGCTTGAGCAGTTGATCACCTTCCAACTGCAGCACCTATGTAGCAACCTCATATCTCCTTCTCAGCATGGTTTTGTTAAACGTCGATCGACGATGACAAATCTTCTTGAGTTTTCATCACTGATAAATCGCAGTTTTCAGTGCCGGTCACAAACTGATGTCGTCTTTACTGATTTTAGCAAGGCCTTTGATTCAGTTAATCATGCTCTTCTTCTACACAAATTGTCACTTTTGGGTTTTCCACCAAACTTATTGAACTGGATCTCGTCTTATTTATCAAATCGTACACAACGGGTATTATTTAACAATGTATTTTCAACAGTTGTGAACGTGACGTCAGGTGTCCCACAGGGTAGTCACCTAGGCCCGTTGCTTTTTGTCCTTTTTGTAAATGACCTCCCACAAGTCATATCGTATTCAACTGTATTTATGTATGCAGATGACGTTAAAATCTGTCTACCATACGCCGATTGGTTCTTGCACACGCGCCTTCAACTTGACCTTAATGAACTGGAGAAGTGGTGTTCAAATAATCTTCTTTTCTTGAACCATTCTAAATGCCAAATGATGACTTTTTCCCGCAGCTCACCTCACGTTGTCTCCTATTCTATAGGGAATCATATCCTGGACCGTATTTCACATGTAAACGATCTTGGTATACTATTTGACCAGAAATTGTGTTTCAACAGCCATATCGCAGCTACAGTAAATAAAGCCAAAGGTGTTCTGGCATTTATTAAGCGTTGGTCCAAAGAGTTTGATGACCCTTACACAACTAAATCATTGTACATATCCTTAGTACGCCCTATTTTGGAATACTGCTCTAGTGTATGGGGCCCACAGTACAAAGAGCAGCAATCACTAATCGAATCTGTCCAGAAACAATTTCTAATTTTCGCTCTTCGCAATCTGCATTGGGACCCCAATAGGCATTTACCGCCGTACCGATCGAGGTTAAAATTAATCGATCTTCAATCTATGCATCACCGCAGAATATGCAATGGTGTCCTATTCGTCCACAAACTTCTTCTCGGATTGGTAGATTCTCAATCGCTCCTCACTTCTATAGAATTTACAGTACCCTCAAGGTTCACCCGTACATTCCGGCCACTACGTTTGACACTCTGCAGGTCCAACTATGCCCTTCATGAACCTTTTCGTGTCTTATGCTCTAATTATAATTCCCTTTCATTTATTGTTTCGTTTGAAAAATCTTTTAATGTTATTTTAAGTGAAATTTATGAACACCTTGAAGTATCTAACCTCTAAACCTATTACTCTAAACATCTTTGTATTACGATTACCAATTGTTTTAAGTTAGCAGATCATTGTTAACAAAACAACACATCTTCTGTATAGAAAGCTACCCCCACCCCTTTCTATTTCCCCTCACAAATTTCACATCAGATTTAAACGCTAATATAAACAAATAATTTTTCTAAAAACCCCCCTCTCCCCCCGTTTTTTCATAAAAAATATAAAAAATACCCCCCGATTTTGCCCAAACCCCAAAATCTTTTAAAAGCGTTTTATATTAATAATCGCTGATGTGAGACACGTTAAAACATTAAAAACAAAAAAGGCTTTCCCATTAAAACCCACTTTTTGACCGATAGTTCCTATGACAGCTATAAGATATAGTCATCCGATTTTTACCAAAACTTCCAAATCTGTATAAAAGCGTTTAATATTAATAATCGCTGATGTGAGACACGTTAACATTAAAAACAAAAAAAATTTTTCTCATTAAAACCCATTTTTCGACTGCAGCTATAAGATATAGTTATCCGATTTTGACAAAAACTTCCTAATCTATGTGAAAGAGTATAGTATTAATAATTGCTGAAGTGGGAGCCGTTAACATTAAAAACAAAAAAGTTTTTCTCACAAAGACCCACTTTTCAACTGATAGTTCCTATGGCAGCTATAAGACATAGTCATCCGATCCGGTCGGTTCCGACATATTAGCAGTGTGCAGTAAAAAAAGACTCTGTGCAAAATTTCAGCTCGATAGCTTTAAAACTGAGAGACTAGTTCGCGTAGAAACAGACAGACGGACAGACGGACAGACAGACGGACAGACAGACGGACGGACAAAGCTCAATCGACTCAGCTCGTCGTCCTGATCAAGAATATATATAGTTTATAGGGTCGGTAATGAATATTTCTGTGCGTTGCAAACTTCCTAAAGTAAGGTATAAAAAAGGGCCTGGGACGGCCCCCTAAGGAGTGAAAGATCAGCTATCTCGCGACGAGCGGGGAAGGCAGGTGGTGTAACTTCGAAGGGTGGGACTTCCTAAAGCTCCATAGGATGATTAATAGTAAATATTACACTGTACTAGTTATAGAATAAGGCTGACGGCAATAACGTCACGCAGTATCATACAAATTGAACATATTTTCAATAAAGAACCACTAGTAGTATTAACTATAAATCAAAATGTGCAAATGGGGGAGTACATAAGTATTTGGACAAGAATTCAAAATTAATTTATTCTCAGCACAAATGGCACCTAATATGGTTAAAGAATGACTGTTTTTAGACAAGTTTTTCACGCTGAATCCGAAAATGGCTTTCTTCCTATTAGTTTTCTTCTTTTGAAAGAGTGCCCTTCCTGAATTTTATACGATTGAGAAAGCTTGTGATTTTTCAACCAACCACCACCAACCCTTCAATACACTGGAAAAAGTCAAATTTGTTTGCCTTGTGTTATCAAACTTTATATTTTTAGTTCGATTTCGGCTGAGTGGGTGGACACTGGACACTTACTCCTGTAATAAAATATTCGTCGTCTGAATCTATCATGCCCACACTAATAACTAAAATACAGCATTGCAACTCGCTGCTTTCAAGGAATTGCGCTCACAATAATCACAGAAAATGAAGCACTCGATTTTTGAATGGCATGCTCTTACTACTGATCCCTCCTTGTATTTGTATATTATTTTACATTCTGACAGCAATTTTAAATTTAGCAATTGTTCAACTCGCTTCGCTCAAAGCTTTCACTACGTCATCCTCTCGCATTGCACATAGCAAGAAATATTATCGCTTCTCGTGTAGCATCGCTTTTCGCGCGCACTCTGACATCAGCCTAACTAGCATATTACCCCACTCAACATGAGACCTGTCCGATTAACGAAACCTAAAAAATTCAGTTTTTAAAAACCTTTTCTTCCATTTTTTCGTTTTTGACGATTTTTGAAATTGTTTATAAAATTAATGAGAATATACAGGGTTTGTAAGGAAAGTAATGGGTCTGATTTTCTTCCGCCGCGACTGGATTCGGTAGAAGTCGTTCCTAGCTAACGAACGAGCGGCTGGTCAGTAGTCTCCGACCACCTGGAAAGTCAGGACAGGCATTTTTGCGTGACGTGTTTCTGTTTCCCAGATGTTAAATTTACCAAAACCATTTAAACATGCGCAAGGTGTGCGCGGACTCAATCCTATTACTTTCCGGACAAACCCTGTATTACACGGTAAAATCAGGCAATAGCTTTTTTACGACTTTTGCAGAAACCTTTTTTAAAATTTTAGAAAATCACAACTGCTAAATAATGTTCACTATAACCAAAGGTATAATAAGTTAACTTAGTTAACTTCTCAATAATATAAACATATTAAAGAAAAATTTTGTCTACCTTTTGAGTTTTAAAGCTTAAGCCCCTTACGGAGTACGACGAAAAATTCGTTTCGATACTGTATTTCACATAAATAGAAACACTTTCTAACAGCACATGAGCATCAACGCAAAGCCAAGGTCTTTCTAATTATATGAAATACTGTATCGAAACGAATTTTTCGTCGTACTCCGTATGGGGGCTTTACGATAAACAACAACAAAAACAAAATTTAGGTTTTTTTAAAGCAGGGTGTATAAAAATAATTGTACGATTAGGATCAGATTTCTTTGTTTCTATGCGTTGTAATTTAATAATCTTTACTATTTCACGTATTTGATTTATTTTCTAGCCAATAGTCCTCGTGCCGAATTGCTATTTTCTCCTGTGGTTTCATTGACTATTGGATTAACACTAGCAGTTTTTGTTGCTGTACTGGCTATTATACTTGCTCTTCGAATACCATGCACAGCGACATCAAGAAGGCGACAAAAAGAGTTATCTAACGAAAACGTGTCAAGAGATGAGTCTCCAGGACCAAGTGATAAAAGTTCTAACAGTAAAGATGTGGACGATACTGATGAAAAGAATCCTGATGTGGTACCTGAAGCCATGGATTCTGATGACCAGGTAACTCTAAAAGTTGTTTTTTTTAGATTTGGATTTATTGAGCTTATTTTCCTGGTGTTATAAGATAAGCTAATAAACTGATGCACTAGTGCAAACATTTACAAACTTGGATTAAAATACAAATTAAACTAAGACTTACACAGTATGTAATGGTGCACTGTGTTGAAGGCTTTACTGTTGTTCAATAAAGTCAACCATCCATCTCTTTTAGAAAATTCTCAACGACTTTTAAAATATCTGTGGTGCAGCTTAATTGTTCTTAAAACCCGATTGATTATCGTTAAATTTTAAGATCTGGTTCATAAATTGCTGGATTTGGTCTGCCATTAGGTGCTCAAAGATCTTTATATTATTATATCTACGAATTAAATCTCAAATTTCTGTTGCTCGATGCGGAGTATATTTAATGCGTCATCAGCGCTGACCTTACAGTCACAATGAATATTAAATAGGGCCAGTTCATTTAAGGGGGTATTCTCCATGTCGATGCTGTTTTATGGACCTTTTTAAAAAAAAATATTATCTGAAAACGCAATAAGTTTTACCAATTCTGTTTTCTGTATTATGTTACAAACAGATTAGAGTAAAGGCCTATTCTCAGATGACAAATTTTATTTTAGTCACAGTGCTTCGTATAAATAAGACAGTTCTTCAAAAGCATTCAGCTTGCTAAGTTGTTCCAAAGTGTTTCTATTAATATGAAGCATTAGGACGAAAATATTTGGGGGTGACACAGAAATCACTAGCGATTTCCGTATAAACGCTTGTATTTTATTTTAAAACTGCTCGAGTTTATATGTGAAGCACGCCTACTAGATCAGATGGTGAATTTCAGCGATTTGAAATCAACTACTTAAATCTACTTGGCTTTGTATAGTCGGATTCAATTCGCTTTATTTTCGCCATTTGATCTTTATGAGCATTTATAACAAAGTAACAATCTGGTCAAACTCAAGAATGTAAGAGTCGTCGGCCATTAGAGTTTAGTCTGTAGACGTAGCAAGACATAATCATTAAATAAACGCATTGTATTACTTTCCCGACTTTTCCCACTGCAAGAATCCTGAAACCTCCAACAGGTTATGGGCACTGGTGGCAATACGGAAAAATAAAGACAATTGAAGTAAAGTGATCGAATAAAAGCCGTGAAAAATGGCGGAATCATTCATCAAAATTTAGCCGCTAAACGCGGAGAATTCCGACACATGGAAATTGAAAATGAGCTCTGTACTCGTGAAGAACGATTTATGGCCATATGTGGCGGGCACAAAGGAGTGTCCGGAGGATGCAGCAGATCGAGCTGTGTGGTTGCTGCAAGATGAGAAGGCACGCGCAGATATTATATTATCAGAATGCGCATGGGAGTTGCCTTTACTGGATGAATGCGACTCGTCCAAGGCGTGTTGGTTAAAGCTACAGTAACAATTTCAATCAGAAGGGCCAGTGAGAAAAGCCGGTCCGTTAAAGAAAATAGCGTTGTCACGAATGAATGATTATTTGTTATGCCAAGGCTTTACACATTAGATTGGTGTACAGGGTTGCCCATATTCGACGGACCCATTTTTTTTTTTTTAAATCAAAGAAAAAAAATAAAAGTTTGGCGGTTGGCAATCTTAATCATTTAATTTGGTCCAAGTAGATTTGTTTACATCAATTTTTGAATATGATATCTCTCAAATGGCCGCCTCTGGCGTTGATGGCGTATTGTGCCCTTTTTGCAGCATTTTCCATAAATTTCGCCAACATTTCGGCCGGAATAGCGGCTATTTCTTCACGAATGTTGTCCTTGAGCTCTTCTACGGTCCTTGGCTTGTTAACGTAAACCTTTGACTTCAAATATCCCCACAAGAAGAAGTCAGGCGGCGTCAAATCGGGCGAACGCGGTGGCCAGTCCAAATCACCACTTTTCGACATCAAACGGCCCGGAAACGATTTCTTCAGAAAATCGATTGTTATGCGACTTGTGTGCGGTGGAGCGCCGTCTTGTTGAAACCAGAACTGCCTCATCATTCAATGAGAAATGGGCTTCATCGGACATGATAATTTTGTTCCAAAATTGCTCGTCATCTTCGGCCATTTCGATGACTCTTTGGGCCCATTCCAATCGACGAGGCTTGTCCGCAGGCAACAATCTTTGCGTCAATTGAATTTTGTACGGGAACAAATGCAAATCAACGCGAATAATCCGTTGTAAAGTGGACCGAGCCATGCCCAACTACTGAGAACGGCGTTTTTGGGATGTTCTTGGCGACCTCTCAACTATTTCAACTATTTCAGAGCGCTCGCGTGGCGTGTATTGTTCCATGGTAAAAATCTGCTTGGACTGACGCTTCAAACGCGGTATGTCATTAAGCGATCTGACATCTCTGTCAAAAGTTATGGCGTTGCCAGATGGGTCCGTCGAATATGGGCAACCCTGTACTATTAAGCATTAAATTAGGTAGTGATTCAGTGCTTATCAGTTTTTTATAAATAACAGCACACTTACATTTAGACGGATTGAGAGATAGTGCATTACATCGAGTCCATTTACTGACATTAGACAGTTCACTGTTACATAAATTAACACAATCATTTATACGTTCCAGTGGACAACTAACATACAATTGGACATCATCAGTGTACAATGTACATGTAGACATTACAGCTTGACAATGCGACAGGTAGATCGTTAATATACATCGAAAACAGAAGAGGACCAAGAATTGAGCCCTGAGGAACACCGCATTTGACAGGCAAAAATGTAGACATTTCTTCGTGCCTGTCTTCAACCACATAGGAACGACGAAACTAGTGTAATCGCAGTGTCATTAAAATTGAAGAACTTGCTTAATTTTGTATACAATATGTCGTGCTGAACAACTTAAATTAAAAAGGTTAGAATGGATATTGGCCTGTAATCATTATTTGCCTTTGGAACAGGGATTATTTGGGCACTTTCCTAAGTTTCCGGCAGTGTGATGTAGTGAAAGCGGTGTTGCTGATATAAGTCATATATTGTAGTTTAAGATTTTTGGCAATATGAGGTTAAAGAATTTTGGATGCATATCATCCAGACCGACCGCGCTCGACTCAATTTTAAGGACACATTCGAGGTCATCACATGGGCTTACACACGTAAAACTAAAGCTTCTATCACAGTTATTATCTACTACAAAGTCAAGGTAAGGGTTAGTCAGGTGCGATTGATTGTATAATTTTTTTGTCTGTAGTCACTTTATTAAAGGATTTCGTCTTACCAACTCCCAGTTTCTTTAGTTCACTCCATTTCTGTTTGGAGGATACAGCACTTCTAAATTTATTCGTATGATGAGTACGCTTAATCGTATTATTTACAAGACTTCTTAGCACTTTAAACCTCGTGTAGTGATCAGAAGTCTTGTACCTTTGTGGTATAAATTTGTCATATAATATATTTATGTAAAAGGGGAGTTAACTTAACTGGGAGTTGACGTCCGTAGAAGAATAAATTGAGTTCCAATTAAAGAGGGGTATCAGTCGTGCCAGAGAAATACGTAAGAGTAGTTGAATTTTTGAAGATTTAATCCCAAAAGATGCCATTTCTAAGGATAAATGTCGCTCTAATAAAATGTTGCTATTCAGATCGGCTGTTGTCACAATGTCAGTGAAGCTTAAAGAATGAAGAAATTATGTCAATTATTTACATCCGAGTAGTCGATGGCACGGTGCGGCCGAAAGAGGCAGCCAATAAGTGAACTTATTGTACTTCCCCTACTTGCAACTTGCAGAAACAAGTATTTTCTTATCCTTCGCTATCTCAACAAAGGAGACCCTGGGCAGCGCTCCAGAGTCTTCGGTCGTTTGGATGACAGCGGTTGCTGATCATCCATCGACCGATTCCTCTTCGTAGTGAATGGTTGTTCGTTTTTCACTGATTGTGGCAGTTCAGGTAGAACCATGTTGAGAGAGAAGTTTGGTAGTACTTCCCTCGCCCAAGCAATGTCTTCTTGGATTTTGGCAAAATCCTCCTTTGAAGTCTGGTCCATCCTGATTGGGTTATTTGCCAGACGTCTCAGGATTCGATATGCCTTACGCTGATCCGTAGCACCGGCCTTGGTTGGGTCGGGTCTGGTATACAAAACAGCTCTTATACACACTATTTTGCCATCAATACCCCTTGGACCGAAGCCGCAGCTGCTGGTTGCTGGCTGCGGACATTTTTCCCAGAGATAGCCGCCGACGACTTTTTATCGATTGTAGCAGATGCCGTGCTGCTTTCAGCCTGTGGTGCAGGGATTGTGGATAGTGACTTGTTATTAATCATGCTATGTATAGAAAAATTTGTGAAACGAGTTTCAAAAAATAGATTGATAAAAACGAAAGTGTCTTGTGATTTTGTACTAACCATTTGATCCTCCAGAATTCCACATCATACAAATTCTCATCATGAACCCCCTTCTGCTCGATACTTATCAGCACAGAAATCATTGAAAGAAATAAATAAATAATAAAATGCAGGAGCACCAAACAAAAATAAAAGAGGTGGTGGCAGCGATTGACGAACACTTTCCGATTCAGGAAGGCACTATAATTACTTCCACTGGATATTTCGCTATATACGCGCGTTTGCAATCGTGAAAAAAAATAAAATTGTTTCGAAAAACAAAAAATTTTACAACTTGATCGAACGAATAGTGTAGGCAGATTCGTGAAAATTCGTAAAAATGTGATTACCCTTAATGAAAAACTCACTCTCCCAATTTTTTAGTCTCCTAACCGCTATTCGAGTATATATTTGCGATGATCAAATCCAGATTTAACTCAGTTAGCCTTAACCATATGAGAGTGGTAGTAGATAGTATGTATGTAGCGTATGTAAAGCATATAAAGTGACATATGAGGTGGCAAATAGCGTAGCACTTTAAAAAACTGCATTTTTACTTAGGTTAGGTTTGGTTACAATTTTCCATTAGCTTAGATCTTACCCTAGTCTTCTTCTCTCGACAGCAAACAAACAACTAAATTAGAGGCTGGCCTCGAGGTTTGGCTTTACCTATTGCTTTATATGGTTCAGCGCAGTTGAATGTGGCTTACTTATACATAGCTATAGAACAGCTCAGAATGGCAAGCTCAAAGCGAAGAGATTTTAAACTGTAACTTCGCTGTGTGCTTGTGGATTGCATTTGCTATGACTAGCAGCTGTTTTCTTATTTTTATTTGTCTGCTGCTGGGCTTAAATTATGGGAAGACCTAAATTTCGGACACAGCTACAGTCCAACAGATTAAAACGTTATTTTCCTTTTTGATTTCACATCACTCAGTTGGCCGGAATCGTGTTGACCAACGCAGTACCTTTTCAATATGACTTACCATCCGGCGCTGTATCACGGAAAGTTTTCATAATTTTGACTTCAAAAAAATTGTAAATGTACTTCAATACTTTCAACTTATTTAGTTACTAAACAAAGGTTAGGAAATTCAAAGTTCTAAGTATTACCCGCTCTTCAAAAAAATTCCCAAAAAACGGCCGTCACACGGGTCAACCCCCTTAAGCAAATCCTGATGAAAAAACCAGCAAACACATTAAAAAAATTATTTCCAAAATTCAGGTTGAACATATATTGGAAAGGTTGGTTCATGTCATTTATTTATTAAAAACAATTTCGGTCAAATGACCACCACGGCTGACTTGGCAGTGCTTCAAAGGTTGAACAAAGGACAACAGGATCAACTCGAATCTGTAATAAAATTATATTAAAAACTAATTAATTTTCGCCCTGCTTGGTTCAATTAGCATTCCAATAGGAATCTACCACATAAAGCACAGACTACGCTTATTGGGCCTTGTACACCTGAACAATCGCAGAATCTACTTTCGTATACTTTTGCGTCATAAGATGGATGGATGGATACTGTAAGGTGAGGTTGACTCAAGCGCTCTGCTTAGTCTAATAAGTTTTGCGGTTCATGCACGGTTAACGAGAAATGATGTTCAGATTTACTTAGGCCCTTGCCCCACAAAATATGCTCATCATGAATCTATTCGTAACCTCTGTGTAAAATACAACAAGTTCTACCATCTGTTCTCTGTAAACTCTCCATTGTTAGATGTTAGGAATACTCTATGGTGTAATTGTTCTCTAAGCAGTTTGACTGAACTTTGTTGAACTATAAACAACATGAAATAATTTGGGTTAAAGATTAACTACAGTTGCACTTATTTTTTATGTTATACAGCCCCAAAGGCGTCACGCCAAGCTTTTCTCAATCTTTTGGTGTGTGTGCTTATATTTTTTCACACAAGAGAAGGGACCTACAGCTTAACGCCGAATACGAACTGCAAAGTATGAGCTTTTTCGTGCTAGTTACTTCACAGCTGGCGCCAATAGCTGGTGAAGATGACCGGATGGTAAGAGTTATTTTCTCAAGAGAGAAACAAACTTCTTTATTGGATGATTCGAGGTGGGACTGAACCCACGTCTCCCGCACAGCAGGCCAGCACACTAACTGCTCAGCTACACCCGGCCACAGTTTCACTTTCTTCATAAAAATATCAATAATACAAACAAAATTGTACATATAAATAAATCACATTCTCTTATTATTGCAAATCCAATATAAATTTGCTGAAATGAACCTCGAATTCCCCTGAGCACAGCCTGCATTGGTTTTCGGGTCGAAAGGACTCGTTACACAAGTCGGACAGACGGACGCTCGAAGCCCAATCAACTCAGCTCTTTATGCTGATCAAGAATATATATACTATATTTGGTCGGAGACGATTCCTGCTATGAGTTGCAAACTCATTTGCCAAATTATCGGGAATGTTGTCTTTTTGCAGTCGAATTTAATATCGCTACAACTTATACAACAAGCATTCGAAATACAAACGAAAATCGACTCGGAATTCGGAGCAGCCCACTATAATACAGTTTTCAGGTGTAATGTTAAAATAAATTTGGAATGAGACAAGAAAACGCTGAATTTGCTGCCTCTTATAGAAGTGAAAATGTAAGCGCGGGAATGTAGAAAAGCAACACGCCACGTGTAGAAATTAGAAGAGCTAAAAATCCCGGTTATAACTAAAAAACTAAATTGGCTTGTAGATTAATAAGATGGTATAAATATTTTTAACATACATATTTTTATTCTTATTACTTTTATAGATTGATTGTACAAAAGAAGACAACAAATATCGACAATCGACGCTAACTGCAGCCCCAACAGCGTCATTTTTGCAAACAAACCTCTTGCTCAGCATATCGGGGCTGCTGAATGACATTTAACACTTCTCATAGCATTGGGTATTGCACTCTACGTGGTGGATTACATGCGCAAGGATCTAATGCGATTGGTGCATTATCTATTGTAAGTGTTCAAACATACTAACAATATTTTTATAGTCCAGCTGAAATCTAGTATTCTGTTCGACATAAAAATATCTAAATTCCCTAATTAATAACACTAGCCTACAATTTTACATCCTCTTCAATTTGATCACCCAAATAAAAAAAAACGCTGAAGCCGAAATCTTTCGAGATAATCCCAAATTACCGTTTTTTGCACTGTTGAAAATTTTATTTTTACTTAATTACAAATATCTCAACAATAAAATAACTTATGATTATGTTTTATACACCAAATTAAAGCTAATGCAACAATCTTTCAATTGTTTATACGGGTTTTTATTGTCAATGATTTTGTTTAATTTTTATCGAAAATTTGAATAACAGTTTATTACACCTTATTTTTACCCAAAAAACTTTTTTTTTTTATCTCTCTCTATGGTATAATATAGTCTAAAACATAAATTTTTCAAAAGTGTAAATTTATCGAAATCTGTTGGAAATTATATAAATTACACAGTGTAACAAATTTCAAAAATTGTAATAACCTGGGTATTGGCATAGCGTACGCTGTAGAGCAGGTCGCGTATAGCACTTCCTCATACTTGGTTTTCCTCGGGGACCCCCAAAATCTGAAGTTATGGCCCAAAAACCGTTTATTGATCTTTTTGCTCACTTAAATTGAAATAACTCGCGAATGGACCATCTGATTTTTTATAACTTTGCCAATTCTGATAGCGACGAGAAGAGTCTAATATATTATATTCATAGGTTATAGTGATTTACCGCGATGGCTGAGAAATGCGGGTTACAGATCTGGTATTTTCAACTTTTTTTTCGAAATTTGTACTTTGACCACCACTGGTTTCACTATTTTATTCTATGCGATTTTTCCTTAAGGTTTATTATAAAAGCCCAGTTAATTCTGCGTTGAACATTGGTTCTCACGATAAATTTGGTTACCTAATGGCGAAGCAATTCGCGGATATGTGAGCACACCTCGAAAATCTAGTATTCGTTTTACAGAAAATCGATTGACTTAACATTATTGCCCCTAAAAGTATAGTTTGCTAAAGTTTAGTGGGAAATTTAAATTCAATTTTTCATATAATCACATAAATGTTTGCATATTTGTATGACAATTTTGGACTTATATTATTCCTGTTCGAGTGCTGTTACCCTATAGGGCCAGGATAAACTGCAGTCAAGTCAACAATTAATGCAGCTTCACTACAGAGGTACAATTTTTTTTTTTATAATTCGGCGTATGTTGCATGCAGAGGTAAAAATAGTAACCGGGGCGAACTTTGTCAATATAATAACTTCTTTGTGTGCAGAGCAAACGAGTGAAAGTTTCTTCATAATGTGCGATAAAAAAAATAAGTTTTGTTTCATCTGTGGTTGGCTTCTGGATGAGAAGCATCGGTTTTCAATCAAAGAAAACAAGTCCATGATGGCAACGTATTACTTAATTTTTTAAGGTCGAATTATGGCAAAACAGTTGGTTCGTTCCTGATTACATTTGTTCTGCGTGCTCTGCAGGGCTCAAAAAATGTAAGCAAGAAAAGCTAGGAGCCGAAGGATTTACAGTGATCTCTCCAGTCAAATGGCATTATCAAGCTTTTCACAAACCGGATGATTGCTACTTTTGTCAAACAAACTTAACTGGACATCGGTATCAAACACGCGAAGTTGTAAAGTATGCCAATGTTATGACTGTGTCTAAAGCAATTCGAAGAGACAAAAGAGTAAGTCTTCAACAGTCGCAGCATGATTCCATCTCCAATCCCTCGGAAACAGATGATAAGGACCAATCATATATGCCATTAAAATCAAGCTCATACTCGACGGAAAGGCATCTCGTTACTAACGAAGACCATGCTGATCTGGTGCGTGACTTGGGATTATCGTGGCGACAATCAGAAATATTAGCATCAAGACTCAAACAGTGGAATATTGTGGCTCCCTGCTTTAAGTCAACAATGACGAGAAATATACCACTACAAGAGTTCGAAAGGAATTTCAAAAAAGATGAAATTGAAAAGACATTGGTCTATTGCACAAACGTGGATAATTTGTTTCATGGGTTACATCATACTCACAAATCAGAGGATTGGCGGCTATTTATTGATGGCTCATGCAAAAGTGAGTATGTATGTTGTGTAAAAAGAATTAAGTTTAAAACCTTATTTTAACTCAGGCTTAAAAGCGGTGCTTTTGCATAACAAAAACGATCTTCCATCAATTCCGCTGGCTTATGGTGCAAATATAAAGGAATCATACAACATAATTGAGAAAATTCTCTTAAAAATAAATTATGCACATCATAAATGGAAAATTGTCGCTGATCTGAAAGTTCTAAGCATTCTCTTGGGCATGCAAGGTGGATACACAAAATATCCTTGTTATATTTGCAAGTGGGATAGTCGAGCAAAAATCATTATGAGCGTAAAGACTGGGAGCCACGCAAAGCATTTGATATAGGAGAAAACAATGTTAAGCACATTCCATTAGTTAAGACTGAAGATATTATTCTGCCTCCTCTACACTTGAAGCTTGGATACATGAAACAATTTGTGAAACGCCTAAATAGAGAAGGCGAACCATTTATTCATCTGCGAGCAGCTTTCCCTAAAATAAGCGATGCAAAAATTAAAGAAGGTATAATATAAAAAATGCTATATTCGCCATAAAATGATTTGTCAAACATTTCAAAAATTACAATTTTCAGGCATTTTTATTGGTCCCCAAATTCGTAAACTTATGCGAGACGATGCATTTGATGCAAAAATGAGTGAAATTGAAAAAAGAGCATGGATTTCATTCAAGTCCCTATGTCAAAATTTTTAAGGAAACTACAGATGCCCTGATTACGAGATGGTGGTCAAAGAATTTACGGAGGCTTATGCTGAAATGGGATGTAGAATGTCCATAAAAGTTCATTTTTTACATTCCCACTTGGATTTCTTCCCAAATAACCTTGGTCAATTTAGCGACGAACAAGGTGAGCGGTTTCATCAAGAAATAGCTGCAATGGAAAAGCGATTTAGCAGCAAAGATCCAGTTAGAATGCTGTCCACCTATTGCTGGTCTCTAATGCGGGAGAGAGATAACACGACATTAAAACGCAAAAGGTCATCTGCACATTTCCAATGCAGCCAAGCTAAAAGCCAACAATAAAAACATTACAAAAAACCTGGAATTTTGCTATTTTCTTAAGTGCATCTGTTTATTTTTGTATGGTAGATAACTAGAAAGGGATAGTTTAGGCATGCGGAGTTGCGTCATGGAAGATTCGAAACTTTCCGAAATACTGTAATTCGGCTTGGCTTTAATCTATAACAAACTTTATATACCTGCGCATATATTGAGTCTAAATATCAAAAGGTATTGTCGTCTTCTAATCTTTAAAGTACATGCCGCTAATGCGCCCATAAATTGTTTTATATAGAGTAGCAAAGTTTTAAATTAAACCTGATTTTGAACTTTTTATGGATTCTTTATCCAAATTTGGTCCCTTTGGCGCTTATCATATCTGAGTTCCGCCAATAAAGGTCTTTTATAGAGTATACGAATTGAAAATATAACTTCAATAAAAAAAGCGCCTACATTCAATCGTGGACACGAGCCAACAAACAATTTCGCTATGATTACCGGAATTTAAATCCTAAACTAAACTAAATTAAAAAAAATAAAAAATTTAATAAAAAAAAAATATAAAAACAAATATTAATAAAAATAAAATCCAAATATAATTAAATCAAAATATTTATTTATACTGGGTATATACTTAAAAGGGTGTAAAATAACACACATTTCTTTACACGCCAATATTAAACAAAGAAAATATTAAAAAATTTTATTTACACGTTTAAAAATTTTTACAAAAAAATAAAAATTTTTTCATTTATTAATACAAACCACGCGTTTACTACACGAGTAAAAAAATTTTTAACATTGTAAAAAAATTAAAAATTTCTCACAATATTTTACACTGTTAATAATTTTCTCAAAAATTTTTTCATTCATTTTTATTAATAGTACTATAGAGAGTACAAACGGGGTGGGTAAGCGCACACTCTTTGCGAATGCCATAAAATTTGAGATCTAGCCGAAGTTTCGTAATGACCTGGCCTACCGCTCACAAATTATGCAGCTGTGACCGCAGAAATATCCAGATTGAAGCAAAACATTCGACCTTTAACTCCTGTCAGCAATGGTGTCGCATGAAAGGGTATATCCAGCACCTTATGAGGGTCATAAAAATTGGCCCCTCCTTTGTTTTAACTACCTGATAACCGTCAATGGGCTACTAGTCCAAATAGGTAAGAGTTCACCATTTAAAAAAGGGACAAATGCATATTCTACAGGTGCTTATGCGTATTCCGGGAGGCCTATTTATATTTACCTGATGTAAATTCCATTGACCCAATTTAAAGCGTTAAATATTTTTTAAGTCAAGTATACGATACCTGTACTTCCGAAGGTGTCTTCATGACATCACATTGCGCTCAGAATTTAGTTTTAAAACAACTTGCAAAGTGTTCGTGTGCATTACAGGGCCTTGTTCAGCAGAACAAATTGCTCCCTGATCATGTATACATTTTTAATGATCTTCCTGCTGAACTCGAGTGATACTGTATCATGATAGCCAATTTGACGTATCATGATAGTGGAGCATGTATCAAAGAAATAGTATGCTACTTTGAAGTGATTCTGCTCCCACCAGCTGTAGTTGTATATCGATAGGCTTGTTATCGATACCCATATGGTAATTTTATCTCACTTTGTTGTGCACATATTTTTAAAATGAGTTTACCGTCAAACGAGTTTTTTGGTTTGGAGTTTTTTGAGGATATTATTGCGCCCTCGTTAAACAAGGCCTTGATTGACTTAGTTGAGGGGAATAGTTTGCACAGACGTCAATTCAAAAAGCGTAAAGGACATCGCGTACGCTCACAGCATTTTTATGAGATTACAGTCGCCCACTACCGAATGGACCAATTCAAGGAGCACTTCAGGATGTCTCGGACTACGTTTGGGGTACTTAATTCACTGTACACAAAAAAATTATTCATTTATTTATAATTTCAGTCCCTTCTCCAAGTAGTTGCAACACGCGCTGCATCCACTGAGGAGCCAATTGCCAATGTGGTTCTAGAGAAAAAACTCTTGTTCACAATTTGGCTTTTGGCCAAACAAGAGTCGTTTCTGGCTGTAGGTGACCGATTCAACATTGCCAAAAGTTCTGGACACCAAATTTTTGGGTACATCGTGCATATACTCGCTGGATTAGCATCAACCTATATAAAATGGCCCGGTTGTGCACAACAAGCAACTACTGCTAGCATTTTTGAGGAGAAATCTCGAGGCATTCCAGGTGTAATAGGTGCTATCGACGGCTGTCATATCCCAATAAAGCAGCCGGTGGGAAATGCACACGATTTCTATAATAGAAAGCAAATCCATTCTATCATCCTTCAGGGTGTTTGTGACAGCACCTGTAAGTTTATTGATGTTTTTGTAGGTCAACCAGGAAGAATGCATGATGCTCGAGTCTATAAATCTAGTATTCTCTATTCAAAAATTGCAAATGAAGTTCATCCGCTCTTATCCTACAACATGCATTTGATAGGTGATTCAGCTTATCCGCTTAGTTTACATCTGCTTACACCGTTTCGAGATAATGGTCATCTCACTGAAGCACAAATTTATTATAATATCAGATTTTCTTCAATAAGATCTGTTATTGAGCGCGCATTTGGATTATTAAAAGGAAAATTTCGAAGACTTAAATATCTTGATGTAAAGTCGCCCTGCTTTGCCAATTACATCGTAATGGCCAGTTGCATGCTTCATAATTTCATTTTAATCAACGGTGAAGTTGAGGAATGGGACGACAGATATGAAGAACCAGGAACTGAAGCAGAAGGATCGCGCCGAGATGAAGAGCCTCAACAGACTGCCTCACTAGAGGGGAAACGAAAGCGGGATTTCATAAAAGATTTGTTGTTTTAACCTACATATGTACATAAAAAAATTAATCAAGCATCATTAAAGGAAATGTCATGTTTTACTCTACCATTGCAAGAAAACTACAAAACTTGTTTGATTGACGCACCTGGTTCTATACATATCATTTCAGCGAATTAGCTTATCGCACAATCGACACTTTATAAAAAAATTAAAATACACCCAAAAATATTTTGGAGCGGTAAATTCTACTTATATTTTTATGTATTTTTATTATTTGGTGGCACATTTGGTGAAGGAACATGTTAAGAGATTCATTTTTCATTAAAAACTATCTTAAATATAACTATTAAAAGTCTTATTGGGGTGCTTTGGAAAGATACTCCTTTAGGAGTTGGTTGCGCTCAGCTTGCAACTTGTTGGACTCCTGCAGAACCTCCCGTAGCTTGCTTAGCTCTTCAGTACGGGCCTCCTCCACTTCAATAGCCTTTTTGTTGGCGTAATAGCGTTCCTTTTCTGAAGCAGCCTTACGTTTACGTTTGGTACGAATGGAACTGCCCAATTGCGCTTCCACCGGAATGCTGCTGGATTCAACTGCGATAGCGTCATCCTCTTCTACCATCGAGCTGCTGTTACGTCCGTCATTTAACGGAGCAAGCTCAAAGTCTTCCCATGACAATAGCTGCTCAATATTCTCCTCCTCTGTCACAAAAGAGCTTAGCGTACGACAACCAGCTACTGCCAGGTCATTACCTAGAATGGATTCCATTTCGTCGAAAAACTCCCACTTGGTGGTTCCGTGGCCAGTGCTTTTATTTCGCAGTTTTATGCCGTCATAGGTTTTTTTCAGGTTTCGGAATTTACGGTCAAGTTTATCCGGAGTTTGCCCAAAAACACCGTGGTCTTCCATTTTGGCCACGATTTGCATCCAAATCGACTTCTTCTTTTTTTTTGGGTCGCGGAAATCGTCTTTTTTCTCCTGATACAAGGCTAAGAGGAGTTTGGTGTCCTTGCAACTCCACCTTTTCTCTTCGGCTGTATGTGAATAAAATTAATTGATATTTTTAAAAGTATTTTCAGTTTACTTACATACATTCTCCATGGCGACGAAAACAGCTGTCAAAATAAATAAAGTGCTAACGCCTTTGCACAAAAAGTACTAACGCTTAAGGCGTGCGGCGAGCCGATTTTTTGTTTTGAGCGACTTTGGGGAGAAATGTAGCAGTGCGTTCAGCAGATGCTTTTCGATGCATAATTTTTTTCTGATACCTGCTCAGGGATCAATTGTTCTGCTGAACAAGCCCATTGCCTGTGCTCGATAACAACACCCGATGGAGCTCTACATTCAAAATGATGGAGTCTTTAAATACATTAAAGAGTAAGGCACAACATTTGATTCCATTGTCTTTCGATTGGTCCTTCGTCGATGAGTTTTGTTTTTCTTTCAAGCCAATCGCAGACTGCACAGCAATGCTTCAAACAGAAGATATGGTGATGGGTGATTTTTATCGCGAATGGCTGGTTTACGAAGCCCAGCTTTCCCATCTGGAACACGAATATCAACTGGCTAAGAAGTTGCATTCGGCCTTGGATTCAAGAAAGTCGATTCTTATGGAAAATGATGCATTTCTTGCAATTGTTAAGCTTAATGAAAAGATATTAAACTGTATTAATTACGAATAAAATTTAAAACAAATTATTTGAAACAATTATTAAAAATAAACTAAATGAAGGTACGTTGAAGGCAAAAAAGTCAATTACAATTTAAGCGGCGTCGCCAGAAAATAGGTCGTCAATACAAAATACCTGCAGAATATGCATTTGTCCCTTTTTTTTAAATGGTTAACTCTTACCTATGACCATCATAAAAAGGGATATTCCCTCTAATGCGAAACCATTGCTGACAGAGTTAAAGGTCGAATGTTTTGCTTCAATCTGGATATTTGCGGTCACAGCTGCATAATGCAGCGGTAGGCAGCAGGTCATTACGAAATTCGGCTAGATCTCAAATTTTATGGCATTCGCAAAGAGTGTGCGCTTACCCACCCCCGTTTGTACTCTGACTGAGCTCAGGCTAGCTAGCGCGTCTCACATACGCACCAATACAAATGCAATGAAAAAAATTTCTGAAAATTATTCACACGCGTGTGAAAAATATTGTGAAAAAAATTTTCTGGATTTTTTTTTCAGAGATGTTAGCAAAAATTTTTTTTTCACTCGTGTTAGTAACACGCGTGAAAAAATTCTCGTGTTAATAACATGAAAAAAATTTTTATTTTCTTCTGTAAAAAATTGTTAGTAACACGTGTGAAAATAAAAATTTTTTTCATTGATGTTTGTTATCATGGCAGAAAAATATCTATTGAGCATTTTACGAACCCTGCTAAACATAAGCTGAATAATAAACAAGTAAGAAAGTCGGTAGAGCCCGAAAATACAAAACTCTGTGCCTGCGGTAGTGTATTCTCTGGATGTATTTTTGTGCAACAGTAGCAGCAGAAAGCAGAGCTGCCGATCCTTACTAATGGATTGATAAATAATGCTAGTTACTATTTATGCCAAGAAGGTAAAAAGCATCTATTTACAAATCTGTGGGAGATATGAAGTTTTTTCTAAATTGCTGGGGCGGGAGGAGGCGTGGCAATAATAGAAAACATACCTGATCCGCCTGCAAGTATAAGAAGTTTATGTCCCATACATGCCGAACCTCTATTATTTACCATCTCTGAGATCTGTTTGATTATACGGTCAGGCAGACAGACGGATATAGCTGTATAGACTCGGCTGTTGATGCTGATCAAGAATATATATTCCTTAAAGGAGATACTTCATGTTACATACATTTGCACAAACTTAATATACTCTGTGTACCTTTGGTACATAGTAAAATAAATGTACCTCTGTAGAGAAGCTGCATTAATTGTTGACTTGACTGCAGTTTATCCTGGCCCTATAGGGTAACAGCACTCGAACAGGAATAATATAAGTCCAAAATTGTCATACAAATATGCAAACATTTATGTGATTATATGAAAAATTGAATTTAAATTTCCCACTAAACTTTAGCAAACTATACTTTTAGGGGCAATAATGTTAAGTCATTCGATTTTCTGTAAAACGAATACTAGATTTTCTAGGTGTGCTCACATATCCGCGAATTGCTTCGCCATTAGGTAACCAAATTTATCGTGAGAACCAATGTTCAACGCAGAATTAACTGGGCTTTTATAATAAACCTTAAGGAAAAATAGCATAGAATAAAATAGTGAAACCAGTGGTGGTCAAAGTACAAATTTCGAAAAAAAATGTTGATAATACCAGATCTGTAACCCGCATTTCTCAGCCACAACGGTAAATCACTATAACCTATGAATATAATATATTAGACTCTTCTCGTTGCTATCAGAATATACAAAGTTATATAAAATCAGATGGTCCATTCGCGAGTTATTTAATTTTAAGTAAGCAAAAAGATCAATAAACGGTTTTTGGGCCATAACTTCAGATTTTGGGGGTCCCCGAGGAAAACCAAGTATGAGGAAGTGCTATACGCGACCTGCTCTACAGCGTACGCTATGCCAATACCCAGGTTATTTCGCACTGTAGCACTGTGTTATTAGCTGTATTCTAAAAATTGTGAATTTCAGTTATACCGTTCAAATAGTATTTAAAATATAACAGTTATTCTCTCTCGTGAGAAACTACCAAAAGTCACCCATCATGGACTCATCCCAAAATCCTTGATAGCGCCGTTCCTTAATCTTTATATTCTTATAAAATCGTTCATCATGCTCATTACTCGCAATGCAGCGGTTCTGAGGGAAGATATCCAAATAAGAATTGTGCAGCGTTTGAATATAATGTAAAATTTAATATAATGTACCAACTTTACCTTCAACCGAATCCCAATTCTAAGATGCCGCAGAAAATGCCTTTTGGTTGGTATCAAACCCCTCGTGTTTTGTTATTAGATTTGGAAAAGCCATCTGTTAATGGTGTCGCCCTCTACATGACAGCCAGAGGATTAAGGGCTGGCAAGTTATAACTAATGTTTGGCGCAAACAAATTTTTAAATTTTGCATTTTATTTACGGAGAATATGACTTAAAAGTAAATGAAAATATGCTTTATAAAACATATAACACAAATAAAAAGTTACAGATAAGCATCAAATTAACCCATAACTAAAGCAAGGAACAATTTGGACTAGACATTCAGCCCTGTTTTTAGAGACGGAATTTCAACTGGAACAACTGGTGTTCCAGCTAGACGCCCCGGCGGTCGGCGGAAAATACCTTTAACCCCAAAACACAAAAAGGGAGTCCATTCCATACGGCCACAAGGTCGGCAATCGCCTGGCACCCTCAGCCCTCAATTTGAGGACGAATCAACAGAATTTTGAATATCTGCTTTTTCACTCCTGGCTCCAAGAACCACTGTGTCCTCCTTTGGACCTCCGCTTAAATTTGGTTGGGGCTTCTGTCACGTGGCGGCCAGATCAGCAAGGAAGCCTCCCAATCCAATCGCCATCTAATTACCATTACGGCCATACAATCACTTTGCATTTATAGTTACTGCCATTTTTATTTTCAATTATATTTACATACATTTTTCTCTCTATATTTGTTATTGTTAGTGTTTTTAGTTTGTAAGGTTTCGTTTTCCCATTGTTGATTTAGATGATTTAAAATTTGCCGGAATTGTAGTGAGCTCAGATGAGGCGAGAGTAGGCCAGGAGAATGAAAACAGAGAACATATGGTGGAAGCATTGAAGTACAAAACCCAAAAGCAACAATTGCCCAAGGAAGTATGGCGCCCATCTTAACTTAAAGTGAAACCGAGATAGTGTAAAGGCGGCCTTAGAAGAGGTAGCTGTTACCGTCCGGTCCAGATCAGTAAGAAAGAAATGAAAATTCAGCCGAGAGAAGGTATCTCGCCAAGACCTGGGGAGAAAAGGTTCACAAAGTTAAATTGTAGTTTGATTGCTCAGAAAAGGAAACTTATCTGAGAGAAGGAACAATCCGAGACTTGGATTCCGTTGACTGGTGGATACAGATGAAGAGGATCTGAAAAAGGGAATAAATTAGTTCCACAAAATAGTAAAACATAAAAGGCGTACTTCGGTTCGAAGATCTAGTCAAGAATCGACTTTGTTTCCTCTCTGAAACCGGTTCTGGGTGGCCCATGTGAACTTAAGTTGGACATGCGATGCATTCCGGAACCAAAGAAATGGTTTTTGCTGATTGGATCCGAACTAAGAAGTACGAATGCACATCTGAAACGTAAGAGGCATCAACTCTCTGTCTTCCTCGAAGAAGATGGATGAACCGAAGTCTCTCGCACAAAAACAGAAGACAATAAAATGCGCAGAAAACCGCAAGCTCTTTCGGCTCCGGTCAAAGTCACCCTTCTTCCCCATATTTGTAATGAATTGTTGAGTTGTACTGCATTTATATTGTTCAGTGTTTCAGTAAAACTCTTAAAGTTGGGATTAGCGAATCCACATCGTGGTACAGCGACTGAAATTAAATTGTATTATTAGGGTTGGATAAATATAATTAGGTAGAACATATTTAGCAGAGAATATAGACATAAATGACTGGTGATCAGAGCCACTCACGCAAGTTACGGTCTAGGGGGGGACTGTTACGTACTCCTCCGCCAACTCCTCAAGGTAGTGCCCCTGGCGCAGCAGACATGAGTGGTACCGACCAGCAGCAGGAAGATAGTTGGGTGCCCGACTGTGTGAATTGTGCGGGAAACGGACGATCGAGCGTAGTCAAAGCGGGGGGAAACGCGTTCGATGATACCACCCGCGCGGAAGTAAACGGAGAATCCCTACAGGAAAGCAAAATTTGTTACATTAGTCCAAATAGAGAAAAGAATAAAATTAGATTCTTACCGGCAGAGGAACGAATGGGAGCTTATTTGTTGGCAAGAGGGAGATTTTGTGCAGAGTGTCAGGTCGATGGCATTCGTATGGTTACCTTACGGATGAAAAAGCTCGCGAACGGTTCCAGCAAAGAAGAATGAGCCGAAAGCAACGGGCGGAAGCGGTGAAGCGGAGCGCAGATACAGATTCTCGTCCATTCGCAAATGTGACGATCCGGGGCAGATCAGTGCGTGGGTTGTTGGACACAGGAGCTTCAGTCAGCGTTTAAGTCGGAATAGTCGACAATTGCTAGAAGAACTGGACATTAAAATGGGCAAATATGTTTCAATAATGCGTACAGCTGCAGGTGAGGATAGGTCGATCGTTGGTCGGGTGAAGCTGGAGGTACAGTACGAAGGGAGTGACCAAGTAGATCGTTTTTTATGTTTTTCCTGGCCTGGAGCAAAATCTCTATCTAGGAGTAGATTTTTTGGCGTGCCTTTGCTCTTAGCCCAGCGGTCATAAAAACCATCGGAGAATGTATCCTCTATAAGGTTGGTGGAAGAACTGATGGCCAACCAAATGGAACATTATTTCGAGCGCGAGGAAGAGTGTCCGAAACCAGAAGCGGAACCATGGGAGCTGAAAGAGGGAGAAAAAAATCGAATTAGAGAAAATCAAGGAAGTGTTTTTGGCGTTTGAGAAGGTGGGATTGGGTAGAACCTCACTAGAATCCCATACTATCCAATTGATAGAAGGAGCAGAACCAGTAAAGGATCGTCATTATCCGCTTTCACCGGCCATGCAAGAAGTGGTGTGGGCTGAGGTGGATATATATGTAGTAATCGAGATAAGTAATGGCCCTTGGAGCAACAGAACGACGTTTGAGCAGAAACCCGACAAAAATCGATTTTGCCTCGACACCAGAAAACTGAATAAACTGACCGTGAAAGACGCCTACCCATTACCCAGCATAGAAGGCATCCTCGCCAGAATTGATCAGACACACTACTTCTCCAGTGTCGATCTAAAATTTGCATATTGGCAGATCGAATTGGCAAACCTTGTACAGCGTTTTCAGAGGCCGAAAGGACGTTGTATCAGTTCGTCATGATGCCCTTCGGTTTGTGTAACGCGTCCCAATGACTATGTAGACTTATGGACAAAGTCATTCCGGCAGAGTTGCAAGCGATATATTCGTTTATCTGGAAGACTTGCTGGTCATTTCCGCCGACTTCAAATCTCACATCCAACATTTGAAGCAGGTAGCCCAATGCCTAAGAAGGGCCAATTTGACGATAGGTCTGAAAAATCAAGATTCAAATTCCAAAGTCAAATTTAAAATTCAAATGTTAAATTTCACCACTATTATCGACATCGAAGGCGACCCAAAAAAAAAAAAAAAATATTCTCTGCAAAATAAACAAATATATCTAAATTTAAAATCACCAAATTAGACACCTTCTCTGAGAAAATTTCATCTCAACGTGCCAAGTTCAGGCCTACTTGAAGAAAGGCTCACTCACTTTTTTGGTTTGGAAACGAAGAACAACAGCAGGGCAAGTGCGCCAAAAGCACAAAATACACACACTCAAGTTAAACACCAACACACAATTGGGTATTGCAGTTGCTATAATCAACAACAACCACTATGGCCCCACTACCAAAACGTCTGCGCGAAAAAAAACGGCTACTAATCTGGTGGCTGGGCGGTGCTCTGATGCCACACCGGGAAACCCTTCCGACGCTCTTCCTCCTATGATGGTCCACCTCATCGAATCGAAATTCGAGGAGCAGACCAAAGCCATCACTGAGGGGGTTCTCCAATCTGAGCAGCGGGTTCTGCAAGCGATTCAGAAGAAGCTGGGTGCCATCACAGCTGATATTCAGCTATTTACCCAGCGAGTGCAGCAGTTGGAGGATGAGGCAGTCAGAGTCAAGCAGCTGGATACAGAAGTTGAATGCTGAGGTGCAGCAGACACAGGCATTGCGAGGCCAGGTAGGCAAGCTGGAGGCAAGATGTTTGGCTCAGGCAAATGCAGAGGTTTCCTGCGATCTGCGAGTTCATGGTGTTCCATATGAAGAGGGTGAGCAACTGAAGACCATGTTCGATAATTTGTGTTCTGGCCATCACCTAACACCAACGCCGAGGGCGAAGGAGATCATTAGGGTAAAACAACGCAATCCACAATCAATTATTGACCCAACAATCATTGTCAAAATGGGAACACGTGCGTGATAAGCGGCTCTGCTGCGTGCGGCTGGTGCATACCGTAGGGAAACTAAGAAACCACTAACACTACAATTGGTAGGTATTGACTCTAACACTCCCTTTTACATAAATGAGCAGTTCACCAAAGAAATGTATGCGATATTTAAAGAGGCAATGCTTTTGAAAAAGCGCAAGGTGCTCTTTGCTGTTTTCACACGTAGGGCCGTAGTGCACGTAAAGCAAAGAGAAGGAGGCGATGCGAAGTGTGTGGAGAGAATGCAAGATCTGCTTGTGCTACAACCCACTCTTTTTCGTTAGATGTTTCTCTTAAGTTTAAATTAAGTCTATGTAATCTGTGTGATTTTTCTGTGAAGAGCAGGGATCAAAAATTATTTGTTATATGTACATTGCGTGCACAACTAAAACGTCAGAATTTTAAGTCATGTACAACTTTGTAAATAGTACCACAACCAGCAGTAAAACCTTGATAAGAGTTCTGGCAAAACAAAGAGAAGGTATTAAGGTTTGTCATATAAATGGCCAAAGTTTATTAAGGAAATTAGATGAATTTAGATATTTGTTTGTAACGTCTAATGTGGATGTTGTTTGCGTATCAGAAACTTGGTTTGTCCCTCATTTAAGTGATTCGTTGATTCTATGTGATGGGTTTGATGTATATCGAGCGGATCGGGAAGGCCATGCAGGGGGTGTTGCAATATATGTAAACAAAAGACTAAAATCCAAACATTATTCAGGTAAAAGGAATACAAAATGAACTGACAATGCTAATTGGCTGCCTATACCGACCAAATCGAAATACAGATTTCTCCGACATAATAGAAGTTATCTCTAATTTATCTTTAAATTATACGGACGTTCTTATAACTGGTGACCTTAATTGTAACATGTTGACGGAAAGAAATTTAGCTGACGAAATGGCTGCATTGGGGTTAGATTTGGTGAACATAACTAGAGCCCTGCACGAGTAGAGTTTTAAGTCAGTTCATGTTTTATTCTAAAGTGAGTCAACGATTCATCGATTCAAAAGCCTTTGACATTTGGAATATTTTGTACGATTCGTTTTTAACAGTTCAGTTCAAACAGCTCATGTTAACAAAACAACTAGAGCAAACGAGCTGAACACAATGATTACATAGCTCGTTCAACGTACATAGGGTTCAACGTCAGAAATTCCAGAGCAACAAATTTCAAATATTTCCAAGAAAAGTGTGTGCTCTTCCCAGTCAAAAAAAACATATCATTTGTTTGTGGCGAAATGAACGAAATGGACACAGCGGTAAGTGTTGCTAAATATTTTAGTATTTTTGCGAAACAAAAATTAATAACCTATAAAAAACAGAGCTCTTCACGCGCAGTAAATCTTAGTCTGCAAGAGGTTAAGTTGAAGCTCATATCGGGCAAATTTAATATAAGCCAGAAGCGGGGACGGAGCAACGTCTGGTCACTTTTTGGCATCATAAAAAATGATAACGGGGAGGAAATTAAGAATCTCGTCGCATGTAGGAAGTGCAATAGTGTTTTCAAATTCAATGGCAACACTACTTTGAATTTGACCAGGCACAAATGTTTTAAAGAGACCACAAGCAGACCACGCAGCAGAGACGGCAACAGTTCAAATCGGGGCAGATGATAAAAATGAAGTTTGCAAGCTGGCAACTGAATGGGTTGTTGAAAACTGACGCCCTTTTCCGCTTATCACCGACACAGGACTTGAAAAATTTACAGAAAAAAATTAAAAATTTACACAAAAAAATTGTAGTAAATTTTATAAAATCATGGCTTTGTAGTTATGTGTGGTCATTTATGGTGATGAAAAGTAGTTTCGTAAGTATTTAGCGGACTTATTACCATGGAGATCCCTCATTAACGAATTGCCCTTGTGCATTGATGGTTCTCCACTTGACTGGAAGAAAAGTTTGCTCGACATTATTACTATTTTTGATCCGCAAAGATATTTTTCTTCGATTTGATGATTTGTTAATCACGGAAAGTGGTTTGAAACATTCTTTATGAACTTGACTATATTTTGTAATCTTGGTCATCCATGGTATTTCTCGCGGTTCAGTACATAATCATGGTTATGAAATTATGCTTGGTCATTTGTGGCCTTCAAAACCTGTATCTTAAGCTCTTAGCGGTTTTATTACCATGGAGACCCCTTAGAGGCAAATTGCGCTTATGCATTAATCCTGTCATGATTTTCCACTTGATTGGCATTAACGTTTTTTATTATTAATATTTTGATCCTCTGTGGTATTTTTTTCGCGAACTAATAAGTCGTTAGCCGAGTGCCAGCTGCTAGCTCCCGAGCTGTGGCTCCCGGCTCACGAACAGAGCGAAAAGACTGAGCGCCTGGCTCGTTTGTGAGCTATTTCGAACCGTGCGTAGGGTTCTACGTCAGGCATTTCAGAGGAAACATTTCGTAGATTGAATCGTTTGGAGCTCGAACCGTTGAGCTGTTTTATTTTGAACGAGTCAAATAGATCACTATGGAAAGGCAGGTACTGAATTATTCGATTCGGAAACATTTCCTGAGCTGATGTATTCGAACTGTTTTTTTTTTGAAATGGGATTCGAAGGGCACTACGAGTAGACTCGTGCAGGGCTCTAAACACAACAATACCTACACATTTCTCAAAGACTACTGACACATTATTGGACGTGTTCTTTGTGAATAAAAAAGAAAAGATTATGTTGTACGATCAGATTTCAGTGCCAGTATTTTCGAAACATGATCTAATTTTCTTGACATATGACTTTAAACCTAATCAAGGTGAAGAAATTATTTGGTACAGAGATTTTAAGAAGATTGATTATAGGCAGCTTAGTGAACAATTTATATCTTATGACCGGGACTCAATATATCGACTTGCCGACGCTAATTTACAAATAAAGCAACTTCATCTGTTTACCAAAAATCTATTTGAAAGCTGTGTACCTTTGCGTAGAAAACAGATTAAACCAATTCAAAAACCATGGTTTGATCAGAACATAGCCTGTTATATCTCACAAAGGGATACATCTTATAAAAAATGGAAGAGATACAAGACTGAAGAGCATCATCGAAGATTTAAATATTTGAGAAAAACTGTCAATTATTTAATAATGACTGCTAAGCAATCGTATTATTCGGCGAAAGTTAATGAAGCTATCACGACTGGACAAACCTGGAGTGAGTTTAGGATGTTTGGTATTGGCAAACAAAAAATTCGGGATAAAATAACTGCCAACGTTAATGATCTGAATCTTAATTTTGTGCAATCTGAAGCTACCTATAATACATACCTTGAAAATATGCCAAATGGTAACTGTGATAGTATTTTTAATTTTATGTGTGTGAGTCAGTGTGATGTCCTTGAATCTGTTCTTAAAATTAAGTCTAATGCAGTAGGATTTTACGACATGAATACAAAATTTTTTAAAATTCTCATATCTGCAACACAGTTCTTATGACCAAGGCTGCAAACCGGTCTTGAACCGAACCCCTTAGAACCGGTTCGGTTCGGGTTTTTTCTGTCCGACGAACCGGACCATGAACCGAACCTCAAATATTTTTGACTCTTCGAACCTGATCCCGAACCGGACCAATTTTTAGAAAAATTCGGTTCGGTTTAACAACAATTAAGTTGTTTTTTCAACCACATACAATATAGAAATATAAAAGTTCCTTTGTAATCTGACTATCATTTAAGAAGTTCAAGAAGAGAAGTCAACAAAAGAATATGAATTAGGCATTAGAACTTTTAAATGACAACTGCAGAGCATAAAAGGAATGCAACTATGAAAAATTTAATGTTGATGAAGATTGCTCAGGTGCTTCATAAGCATTTCTTGATTTGGACGATGACCAAGTTAACTCAATAAATTTTCTGGAGGACTTGTACAGCAGCGTGTACAGCACAACAAGCTGTAATTATATAGTTTGTTGTGCTGTACACGCTCAAAATTTAGTAGGTTGCGATTTTGGAAGGCAGTTTAGTTTGATATTAGTACTTACATATGAAATCTTTGCTTACAAAAAAAGTGAATTGAAATTGAACCCGGTTGAGTTAGGTTAACAAAATATGTGAACGTTTACTAACTATTATAGATTTTTTAATTTAGAGTTCTTTAAAAGAGCTCCACCTAACAACATTTGATGGTTCAAAATATCTTTTTATAGCTGCAGCCAAAAAAAAACTTACTCAAAGCTACAGGATTCACAATTACTAGCAACATCAAACCTGCAAATGATGTTATAGATTCCTTCGACTATTGTCCAATACATCGACGACTTAAAAAATATTGCGTTAACTATACCTGCTATTCCAGCAACTCAGGAAATGATAAATTGATAATTAAAAAATAGAGGAAAGCTAACTTCGGCTCAACCGAAGTTTGTATCCCCTTGGAGCATGATATATTCCTGCCAGTTTTTTATATGGCAGCTATACTAAATTTGAAATTATGTGAAAGCATAAAAAACTTATAAATACGAGGTCTGGTAGCGATAGCTTTGAAAACAAAAAAGTTTTTCTCACTAGAACTACTTTTTCCAACCGATCGTTCCTATGGCAGCTATATGCTATAGTCGTCCGATCCGGCCGGTTCCGACAAATATGCGGTTACGATAGCTTTAAAACTGACGGAGGAGATAGCATAGAAACAGACGGACAGACGGACGGACGGACAGACGGACATGGCTATATCAACGCAGCTCGTCACGCTGATCAAGAATATATATACTTTTTGTGGTCGGAAATGCTTCCTTCTGTGCGTTACAAACATCCGGACAATTTTAATATACCCTCTCCAAGGGTATAAAAATAGATGAAAGCTAACTTCGGCTCAACCGAAGTTTATATACCCTTGGAGCATGATATATTCCTGCCAGTTTTTTATATGGCAGCTATACAATATATTCATCCGATTTTGATCAAACTCTCTAAAATAGTGCTGAGACCGATAATATTAATAACTGGAACGTACAAAGACGCTACCATTGAAAACAAAAAAGGTTTTCTCACTAAAACTATTTTTTCGACGGATCATTCCTATGGCAGCTATATGCTATAGTCTTCCGATTTGGATCAGACATGACAGAATTATGTGAAAGCATGATCAGTAACGAGTTTGGGAGTATCGCTTTGTGCAAAGATTGGTTACAATAGCTTTAAAACTGACGGAGGAGATAGCATAGAAACAGACGGACATGGCTATATCGACTCAGCTCGTCACGCTGATCAAGAATATATATACTTTATGTGGTCGGAGATGCTTCCTTCTGTGCGTTACAAACATCTGGACAATTTTAATATACCCTCTCCAAGGGTATAAAAATTGCATTATTGACATGAAGAATATTATTTTAAAATATAATTTTTAATAAATCGAAATTATTCTTCAATGTTCAAGCGAACCGAGGTTCGAACCAAAACCGGTCCGCGAATCGAACCTCAGGCTTTACAACGTGTTCGAACCCCCGGACCGAACCTTCTGTAAAATTTAAGAGGTTTGCAGCCTTGTTTATGACATCAACATTCCCTGATGTATGGAAAATCGCAAAAATAATTCCTATACCAAAAGGAAACAATCAATTTCGACCCATCTCAATTTTACCATTTTTATCAAAAGTTGTAGAACAGTTGATAGCAAATCAAATATGTAAATTTTTTATGAACAACTCAATGTTAACTAATAAACAGTCGGGATATAGAAAGAACGGAAGTTGCACAACGGCTATAATAAACATAACTGAGGATATAAGAAGGAAAATGGACAACGGGAATGGCACACTTTTAACACTGTTAGACTTTAGCAGGGCATTTGACACCGTTAACCATGAAATATTAATAACGAAGTTGGACAGATTTTATAATTTCAATAATACTTCCATAAATCTCATAAAATCTTATCTATGTGAAAGGACAGGCAGTGGTTTCGGAGACTAAAATATCATCCACTTTGTACCTTAAGCGTGGGGTCCCTCAGGGGTCAGTCCTTGGTCCCCTTCTCTTTTCATTATATGTTAATGACTTGCCAGATATGTTGTCTAATTGCAATGTCCACATGTACGCAGATGATGTGCAGATGTATGTTAGTCGCCCGTTAAATAGAATAAATGAGTGTGTCGACATATGTAACAGTGATTTGTTGAATGTAAATGAATGGGCTAAACGTAATGGACTATTACTAAATCCAGCAAAATGTAAATGCATGGTAATATATAAAAAGTCACTAAGTACCACAGATCTACCTCGATTAATATTGCTGGCACACCTCTAGAATATGTTGCTCAAGCCGTTAATCTAGGTATAACTTTTAATGACACTCTGAGCTGGAATGAAAAAGTGACTAAAGCCGCTGGAAAAACCCACGGGATACTAAGGCAGCTTTCGTTGACCAAATGTTATTTGCCGACTAATCTCAGACTCCTTATTGCAAAGACGTAACTGACCCCTACTCTTTGTTATGGAATTGAAATATTTGGAAAATGTGACGCTGCTTCTCAGAGACGACTAAATGTAACGTTTAATAACATTGCTAGGTATGTGTATAATAAGAAAAGAAATGACCATATTACATGTTTTGCCAGAAAAATATATGACCTTGATTTTAAGACCTGGACTGATACATAGATCTAGATCTCTAATACTATTACATAAGATAATATACACTAAACAACCATCGTATTTATATGACAAAATATGCTTTGCAGCCTCAACGAGAACGTTGAATCTTATTGCAATATGCCATTCACTAGCCTGCTCTGAACGGCAATTTTTTTTAAACACTGTTCGGTTGTGGAACCAATTCCCACCAAACTAGAAGATTATTAGTAGTGTCACGCAATTCAGGGCCAAATTACATTCTTATCTACAAAATTAAATTATGTATCTAATAAAAAAAAAAAAAAAAAAAAACTAGGCTAAGTAGGCTAAGTAATTGTTTACTTATTTTTTTGTTCTTTATTATGGTTGTTGGTTTTAGCGACCTCTTCTTAGTTATTTAAGAAATAGTTGTGGCAGGCTCAAGGTGCTTTGTATCCAAATAAAACACACTTTGTTTTTTGTCTCCAAAGAGACAATGTTTTTTTGTGACTGGTGCAATAATCATTAAGTATTCCGCACCTATTTGGACAACGATCATAGAGATTGGGATGCACATCTACCCGAGATAGAGATGGCCATCCGAAACGCCGTCCATTAGGGAACTGGAGTGACGCCGTTCTTCGCTGTGTTTGGCCACCACATGTACCTTAATGGCTTCAGCTACAAGTTGGCCCGGAAATTGAAGTCGATGACAGACCACGAGATGGCCACTCTGGAGACAAGTTGCAAGCGGGAAGAATATGGGAGATGATCCAATAAATTGCATCAAGCATACGCACAGAGTCGGCAGAGGTACAACAAGCGAGCTCGAAAATTTCATGCGAGGCCAGGGCAAGAAATATTCAAACGCAATTTTACGTTGAGCAACTTCGCCAGAACTACAATGCCAAGTTCGCACCCAAGCTTTTGTGATGCCGGGTGATGCGACCTGTGGGCAACAATGCCTACGAGGGGGGATTTAGCGGGGAAGTCCATAGGGGTGTACCATTCCAAAGACTAAAGACTGTAGGCTAAAAGGATAGGAATACAAATACACAAAGTATCAGGTTCTTTAGAAAGCAAATAGGTATGCGTGCACCCATGTACGCGTAAAGGCATGACACACACACACACTCATACATGCCAACATGGGCTCAACAGGTATACTTACCGAAATGTAGAGAAGAGGGCGTGTGGGCGTGACCCTACATTGGGCGCGGCGTAAGCAACAGGTTCTTTGATTAGACATGCCGGCTGTGGGAGTGTAGGATTAAAAGTTCGGAGGATTATTTGGGTTTCAAAATGCTTGCGAAGATTCTCTTGCGTCGCTTGTTCGTAGCATCCCAGAAATATTCGCGCGGTGTTGCATTTCGAGTTATCGATAGGCAGCGAGCTGTAGGAGCTGTTAATTTAAATGATTGATGTGGGGTGGTAACTCTTTACGATGATCGTAAGTGAAGCGCCCCCTGCCGAGAAGTGGGGGAATAAGATCCACTGCCATAGAGAAGGTAATTTACAACAGTGGATCTTATTCCCCCACTTCTCGGCAGGGGGCGCAACAACTTGTAATGCAACAGGTGTAGTCCCTTCTCCCTCACTCCCAATAGCGAAACTAGACCATGGCCACAGGCAACGTGCTGACTAAAATTAAAAGGAAGAAAAGAAAAAAAAGGAGAATAAATTGTTCATTTAGATATATTTAGGTATAATTTATAATGCATTAATAATCACCAAATATATCGTGTAAGTTGTCTGAAGAAACAAGTGTGAATTAAACGTTTAAGTGTTTTGAATATGATGGCTTAAGTCCTTTTTGTAGGGGGAGAAGGGTGTACTATTGACCATGGAGTAAGCCGATCCCGGGCTGCGGCAGGGTGACTGAATGTGTACGAGGGATTTGGTCACTGGTAGGGTTGGTGCGCTGGGTTAGTCCATCTACACCCCGTTGTCCAGTCTTCCTGTTCGTTAAAGGAATGTTTTTTATTTTTGAATTGTTGTTTTTTTTTGTCTTATGTGGTATAGATGCGCCACTTGCTGGAATTGTGCGACCTGCGGGCATTGGGGTGTTACTCCGCCCTGTTCGAGTGAGCTAGCCGGCATTGCCCAAGGAAAATAACCATGTTCGTAACATGCTTTTAGACTGAGCTTGTAACCGTCGATAAACAAACGCCTCTCGACTGGATCACATTTCTCATTAAACTCTTCAAATAACCCGCACATAATTGCAATAACAAAAAATTTTTTTTCAAGTAATACTTAGCATATCGCTCTTGCCGATCTCAGATTGGTACGTTATTTTGCCATCATTCTTTAACAAATTACGGTCTTGCAAACGTGACGCTAAAATTTCCGATTTTTCTTTTAAATGATCTAGAGCTCTTATTAGATCGATAAGTTCACTTTGGCCGGAAGGGATTTTGCGCTTTTGCATGTTCTTGATAGTTTTCTTATTTATCTGCTGTGTAACGATAAGGCGAGGGGTTCAAATGTTCGCAGTTGGATGCGATCTTATGATTGATTTTTTATTCAGATTGAGTCTTCTTTTATACAATTTTGGAATAAGTGAAATGGTAAGCTAAATTGAGTCACTTTACTAGGAATAGTCTTTGAGTAGTTTTAAGTTGTTATGATGGACGTGCAATGCAAGGCAGACCGACTAAGGTAACGGTTCCTGCGTTATCAGCGTTTGAGTCGGTTGCTGGTTAACTAGCATAGTGTGTATGCAGTGGAGTGACTCAGTTTAACTTTAACAATGCTTAAGCTAGTTACAGTGGTGTTGATAAGTTTACTCATTAGTGCTTATAAATATGACTTATATTTATATTAATATATAATATATAAGAAATCCTACAGCTGATTCAGATGATACATGCTGTTCAGTTATCTATTAGTCGGACCAAAATCATGATACAACGGTGTCTTTTCAACAAACCAAAAACTGAGCACACAAACGGCGGAGCAAAACGGACCATAGACATTTTTAATACCATTTAAGCCGTAAAGCTTAAATTCCTCAATTTTTTAATAAATGCTAATAGCTTCTACAATTTCAAACGGATTCGATAAACTTTTTTGTATTGTAATCATCACAAGGTACTTTGCTTCATTGACTCTAACGATACGATTTTTTTTTTTTTTAAGTGCGGTCCAATGATACCGCCGGCCCACAAACCGCTTCACTCAACATCTAATCTTAATTATATCCTAAATTGAGATTAATGTTTATATTTATTTTTCAGAACGTTACTCCACACATTTACTCAAACTCAATTGCCCAATGCACCCTACCTCGGCAGTCGTCGCAAAACTCATGGCCTAGATATGGCAGCAGTGTGGCGGGAACAAGACATGTCTCACCAATATCTACTTTTCATCAACTATCTATCCCGACAGCAAGAGTTCACGGACATCATCAGGCGCAATCTTTGGAAACTGCTGATCCTTCATCGCCACCAGCTTCTAACAGCTCTATGGCTGCGTCGACTTCAAGTGCTTTAGCTCATCAACACGGTCGAACTATAGCCTTACATCACATGAACCAAGCCCAACGAAGTAGAGTCAGTATTGGAATCGCCAGTAATGGCATTCATTCAGTTGAACAAAATCAATCCGATGACGAAGTCACCGTCCAAACTCCTTTAATGATAAAGCGCGATAGCACCGTATGACTATAAAAATCCCACAGGGTTGTTGACACGCCCCTGTGACTTTCATATATCTGTCGATTATTTAAACTTTTCGTATTCATAAAAAAAAACTTTTATACCATTTATAGAAATAAAAAACTTAATTACACAAGGCAATAAGATTATATTTTTTCCCTTTATTGAAAGGGCGGTGGTGACTCTTAATAATTATTAAGAAAATTATCATTTTCGTGCTTAAAGTTGCTTAAAATGCCTGCTTTGACTCTTTTTAGAAGCGTTTTCTTTGGAGCCTTTACGTTTGCTTGACTCTCTATTATCGTAAAGCACCATTTGGAAACTTTGAGATAAACTATTATAACAGCTTAACGAATTCCAAATAAGTCCTACCAACTTAGTCGAAGAACTGTTGGGATAGCTCATTTCGAAGTTTCGAAATAGTACTTTACGATCATATCAAAAAGAGAGAGAAACCAAACGTATAAGTTGCGCACATAACGCGCCCAAAAAGTTTCTATAAAGGCATTTTAGGCAAAGTTAAACATAAATTGCTAAAAATTCAGACATAATTGACTATTTCCCAGAACAAATTTGTATTCTGCACAAGAAAATCATATAACATGACCACTTACTCTTCTAAAAACTGTACCTTGTTGCCTAGTGTTATTGTAAAAGTTCTCAATATTAGTTTTCGAACTGTATGATTATTAAAAATAATATACGATACTTAAGGCTAAAACAGTTATTTTGGATTTAATTATTTTTAAAGGAAAAGGGAACCAAGCTCGCCGACGATGCGCCTGGCGTTATGCGAACTGAGGTTATTCTAGCCGCAACGGGCCTCCACACGATTGACGTCCTCACCGCCTATATCGAAAAGATAGAAGATAGAATAGATTTCGTAAAAAATTATGTGGTTCGCTTGGCATTGGTAGCAATGACCCTATTTTATACTTTATGGTAAACTTTGCCTTTGACTTTAAAGGTTGAATAAAATTGCTGATCATTTGCCGCTGTATTCTGCATTATTTTTGTTTCTCCGAACGAAGGCATAATTTATATGTATGAATCGACTTCAGAAACAAGTTTGATTCTGTATCCGTGCGGATGAGCAAGCCGTTAAATGGTTCTGGTGGCGTCTAAATTTCTGTTAGTTGCACTTTTTCTGATCCTCAACATATCCCGGCGGACTCACTTTTATACCCTTGGAGAGGGTATATTGAAATTGTCCGGATGTTTGTAACGCATTGAAGAAAGCATCTCCGACCACATAAAGTTTATACAGGGTTGCCCATATTCGACGGACCCATCTGGCAACGCCATAACTTTTGACAGAGATGTCAGATCGCTTAATGACATAACGCGTTTGAAGCGTCAGTCCAAGCAGATTTTTACCATGGAACAATACACGCCACGCGAGCGCTCTGAAATAGTTGAAATTTGCATTCAACAGAACAAGTCAATTGTGAAAACTCAACGTGCTTTTAAAAAATTAAAAAATGTGACCGAAATGTGTGAAATGGGACCGTAAATAAGCAAAATTGCCGTATTTACGCCACTGAAAATCCTCAGGAGATTCAAGAAGTGCCTCTTCATGACGAAAAAGTCACAGTTTGGTGCGGCGTTAGTGCGAAAACGGTCATTGGGCCGTTTTTCTTCCAAAATGAAAATGGCCATGCTGTTACCATCAACCAGGAGCGTTATCGCGACATGATGACCAATTTTGTGATGCCAATTATTCGTCGAAAGCGTATGAGGCAGTTCTGGTTTCAACAAGACGGCGCTCCACCGCACACAAGTCGCATAACAATCGATTTTCTGAAGAAATTGTTTCCGGGCCGTTTGATGTCGAAAAGTGGTGATTTGGACTGGCCACCGCGTTCGCCCGATTTGACGCCGCCTGACTTCTTCTTGTGGGGATATTTGAAGTCAAAGGTTTACGTTAACAAGCCAAGGACCGTAGAAGAGCTCAAGGACAACATTCGTGAAGAAATAGCCGCTATTCCGGCCGAAATGTTGGCGAAATCGATGGAAAATGCTGCAAAAAGGGCACAATACGCCATCAACGCCAGAGGCGGCCATTTGAGAGATATCATATTCAAAAATTGATGTAAACAAATCTACTTGGAACAAATTAAATGATTAAGATTGCCAACCGCCAAGTTTTTATTTTTTTCTTTGATTTTTTTAAAAAAAACATGGGTCCGTCGAATATGGGCAACCCTGTATAATATATTCTTGATCAGCATGACGAGCTGAGTTGATATGGCCATGTCCGTTTGTCCGTCTGTTTCTATGATATGATACCGTCAGTTTTAAAGCTATCTTCACCAAACTTTGCTCGAAGTCTTTTGGTACAAATCCGCAGCACATTTGTCGGAACCGGCCAGATCGGATGACTATAACGTATCAGGGACCGTAAATAATGTTTATTTTGTGAATATTTAGTCCAAATTTTGTATACCAGAATTATTCTTTTTCGATTATCTACGCAAATCCACCATGATTTCCTTTTTGTAAGTTTTATCGATATTGCTCATTGGTAATGATTATTTTTAAGTAAATTTTTAAAACTGAACAATAATGATTATATTTGATCAATAATAATTATAATAAAACTTATAATAAAACTTATTGTTGAGTTTTATTTTTTTTGCGTAAAAATAAAACTCAACAAGAAATTGCGGCTTTACCATAAGGAATTTCGGAAAGATTAAAGTATATTCTTAATAAATGAAGCTTGCTTCACGAACATTTACAATGCAATTTTAAGTTAAAGTAGTTTTTTATATTAATTATTTAATAGTAGTTTGTGAAGCTCTATAAGTCCTAACGTCGTCACACAAATTGCACCGCCATTATAATATTGGCCATTTATGCCTAGTACTCCGCAATTACATCTTGTAGCTGTGTCCATTTCGAGGCATATCATTCTGTTATTGAGTTGGGCTACGATTTTCGACTTCAGTTAATCATATTTATCCTCCACCAAACTTATAATGTTCCTTGAATTCACAGCCGGGCCAATATAACTCTGCGAAGTTAATGTTTTAAGACCATTTGATTCCAGAATTGAAAACGGCATCTTTTCGGTGGCCACCAGATCAACACATGCATCTTTGACTTCACTTTGGCAAATGGTCGATAAAAGCTTATTTTTTTTTGGGATCGTTTCAAAATCTTTTTGAGCCAGTTCGCACTGGTACTCTTTCCTATGATGGGCTTCCAGATGGCGCTTTAGATTGCAGACATAGTTTCCCGTGAAAGTTGTAGTACAAAGTTTGCACTCCGATGTAATACTTTCCATGTGGTAAGTATACAAACTCCGCGGAAGGCAAAAGCTCTTGCGACCCATTTTACGACTCGATAAGTTAAAGTCGGCTGTAACCGAATCGCGCGATTTTTTTTTTTTTAATTATTGTCTGTGCTTCTTTTTACAAATTTTTGGCCTGCGGCGCATTCTCAATTCTTCACATATATTTTTAATAAAGCCAACAAACCGCGAATTTTTTAGGTTCGAATGCTTAATTTGGAACAAGTGTTGTTGTAGGGGAGAATGGGGGGTTCTGAGCCGCTGGGGGTTGTGAGCCCCGAATATTGGCCACAAAAAAAAATATTTAAACTTTTTGTTTATGTCATGTGTCTCCCTTCTTATAACCTAACTTTTGGCAAGCAACCTATCAGTCTACACCTTCTTTAAGTTCGTGAACCAGAACTCGACTTTTTTTCAAAAAAAAAAGTTTTTTTTCATTTTTGACTTGTGAATATTATACAAAATTTTTTTCGTAATGACAAAAGTAAGTATGAGGGAAATATCTTTGGTCAATTGCCATTTTGATAGAAATATGTTTCTTTTTGTAACAATTTCTTTTCTTCTTTTGTGTGACGTCACCAAAAAAAAAGTGAGATATGGGGTGTTGTGAGCCACTTTGAAAAAAAGTCGGTTTTGACTTTCAAAGAGAATATTGCAATGACGCGCAATAAAACAGAGGAACAACTCTTCAAATAAGTAAAAAAAACATTAAAAAAGGCAAACAAAAGAACAGCCATAAGCAAAAAGTGCTCGTACATAAAAGAAAACAAGTCTGATGCCGTCAATCAATTTTCACTCTTCATTGATATTTCTTAATTCAGAATATGAGAATAATGGTTCATTTTTTCATTTATTAAAGAATAATGGCTTAAAAACACGAATTTTGAACTTTTAGTTGGGTGGCTCACTAGTTGTGATGGGAATGCTGATTAGTTTTTTTAATCAGTCATCGCTTAAATAAAAAATAATTGTTATTTAAATAATGGAGCTTTTCAAGCTAAAAACAATTACTTGATTTAAACAGTTGAACTTTTCAATTACCATTAAATCCGGTTGAAATATGCTTACATTTTAGCTCAACTGTTTTTTTCCATTCAATTAAATTTTAATTGAATATTTTCACTAAAATTTAGAATTAGTTGAAAGTTCAAGCTTTAAGTCAATTATTAATGGCACTTGAACCCAGTCAAGTGCCAGCTGAATTTTATTTATTTATTTCCCTTCCATTAAAATTTAGCTTGGCATATTTCCCTTCCAGCCAATTTGTAATTGAGAAATTTCCCTTAAATTAAATTTTCAATTGGGATTTTTGACACCAGCCAAAATTTAATTGAGAAATTTCCCTTACATTAAATTTTCAATTGGGACTTTTCACAACCAGCCAAAATTCAATTGGGGATTTTTACTTCAATTAAATTTTCAATTGGGACTTTTCACAACCAATCAAAACTAAATTGAGTTTGTGTAAAAACAAAAGCTACTGTGTTCAAATAATTATTTGAACGCTGAAGTCTTGTATTTTTTCCTAGTTTCTTTGAAACGCTTGATCTTGTCCCGTCAACTATATAGTCTGGCTCTGACAAAAATTTTGAAAATTTAGCGACTTTTTGGACCGTTTGATCTAACCATTTACGTGTCTTCGTTTGTCATCTATTAAATCTTAATGATTTCCAAACAAAATCTAAGCTCGAATGACAATTTTTGAGTTTTGCGTTTTTATACTCTGTAACAAAGGTACACAGAGTTTATCAAGTTTGCGCAAAAGTATGTAACAGGGAGAAGAAATCATTTCCGACCCCATAAAGTATATAAATTTTTAATCAGCATCAACAGCCAAGTCGATTTAGCCGTCCTTTGTCCGCGGGCGTTATGTCAGCGGGCGTTATTACATGCACCCGATTACGATCCCTGGCATACGAAACTGGCAATCATATATGTATTTTGCTCCAATGGTATATAATCTTCGGTCGAGCCGAAGTAACCTTGCCTCTATTTGTGAATTTGAGCGCATGACAATTGGGACATTCTTTGTCTATATTACCAATCAGGACTTTCAGATCTGTGGAATATTCGATATCTGGCTCATACTCGAATGTGAGACAAAGGAACGAAGCAGATGTAAATGCTCGTTGCACTTTTTGGCGTTGAAGGTCAATTCTTCGTAATTTCATTTATTTCCTGTAATTGTTGATCTGTTCTTGCTGCTTTAACATTTCGCACGTGTGTTCCTGTATTCGTTCGACGGCCCAACAGCCACCAATACGTGTTGCTGGCATTGTTTACTATAACACAGACACCTACAAATACGCAGAATGGCCAAATTGCAACGATTGCTGAAAACGATATTCCGATAACAAAAACGATTTGCACAATAATGAAACACAGTGAGACGCAGATGAACAGCGTCGTCAATTCAAAAAAATGTTCTGCAGTGAAACACCCAAATCACCTAGCATTATGAAATATAGTTAAAAAGTATAGTCATCAATATTGAGCTGGCTCTAGGAATAAATTTGAGGGTTTTTTGTTACTATAGCTTAGTACTCAGACAAACTAAATCGTTCGCTAGCTAAATTGACAACTTATTCCGATGGGTTACCCAGCGGACGACGCAGTGTGACTGTTCAACGACAAAATACCACCCTTCATCAAAATACCACCAATTGTGAAACGGTCTCACTGCTCTGATTTGCTTGCATTTGATTTTAACTAATTGGTTTTGCATATATTTATGGTTTTTTGGTGGATAAATGGAATGCAGAAGTCATGGGCACTGCAAAATCTTACCATTGGTTTCAAATTATGCCAATCGATGATTTTGTCGAGCTTTTGCTGCAGCCATTCCGACGGGTGGGTGTCGGAAAAATTACAAACAATTTTTCTGCTACCACCCCATCGGAATTGAATCAGCTGTTTGTGCCTGTCAGTTAGCGGCACTACGAGATTTCGATGGGTAGAACGGAAATTTTAGTTTGTCTGAGTTTGACCGAGCTTAGGAGGCCTGTCGGAATTTTACGAAAGCTTTCGACACCCTTTTTTTATATGGAGTTGACACCAGCTAAATCGATTTAGTTTGTCTGAGTACTAAGCTTATAAATGAAACTATTTCTATTTAGTTTCAGCAACGACGTCGTGCCTGGCGTTTTATGTATACTGTAAAATGTAACTTTAAAAAAATTTCATTAAAATCGGTCAAGCCGTTTCAGAGGAGTTTGCTAACAAACATGTGCCACGAAATTTATATATATATTGATGGATTTGCTTCCACCTCCAGATAAGGCCTTTGGCCAAGATATTCATATACACAAAGTTCAGTTGAGTTTGGCATTCACTCGGGGCCGGGTCCGTTTTGGCTTTGTCTCAACTTCATATGCACAAATGAAATACTAAAGAATAATTAAACAGAAGGTGGTGTGCTGATTTTTTTTTTTTGGCGGACGCGCCTCTGAGGGAGCGCTCCGAAACGATTGACATAAAATTATAAGACAACGTCCTGGCGAACATTTTACTAATTACACGACTTCTTCGACTGAATATATTTTCATCCGGCTCGACATGCTTCTCATAATTTAGAGTTTTTTATTTCTAAATTTATTTTAAAAAAAGTTTGAGCGTTGCAGTCGAGTGGCCCGACTTCAAAATACCTTGTACAATTGAGACACATGCAACCACTCACACATACACAGACGCTCATACACACGCGCACACACACACATACGCACTGGGGGGGGTCGGGCGCCGCCGCCAAAGCAGAAACAGCTAAAACGGCACCCGCTGGCGCCAAATACTAGCCAAAAACTCAAACTTTGCCGGAGGCGTTAAACTGCTTTTTTTTTTAAAAAACAAAAAAAATAAAATTTTGCCCGTTGAGGACTTATGCCAGTTTTACCTTTTACCTGCAATAAGCACAGTGCTCGGTATATACCAATTTGCGGCTCTATCTTTTATAGTTTTTCAGGTCGACGAGCTCAAACAGAAGGACGGACCGGCGGACGGAAGCACGGACAGACGGACGTGGCTAAATCGACTTGTCTGTTGATGCAGATCAAGAAAATAAATACTGTGGCGAACTTGCATCCATTTTGGACTGGACGGTAACGGTCAGCCGAGCGTTAATTATTTTGTTTGGTGTTATGGCAAAACAAGTAGCACGCGCTGGACGATTTAATGGAGCAGCAGGAGACACGCAGCCAAGCGAGAAAATACGTACACCAGTCAATTCAGTTCCACGGGTAGTCGTAACAATTGGACACATCGGTTGATTTGTTACCCCTTTTTCCTGGCAGGCAGACGTTGTAAAACGGATCAGAGTGGCGTCGCGGAACTGGTGCAGGGCCGTTGACGTTTCCATGCTGTATGCCGTTGCGGAATAAGCTCTCGATGTCGTCTTGCTGCGTTCGATCGAGCAGGTCTTGATGAGGCAGGGCATCCATGTGCTCTACCGATTCCAACTGATCCAGAATTGAAAGCACAGGCAGCTTGTATTTCTTCGGTCTGATGTTAAGCACACGCAGTGTGGCAGTTTGCAAGCATTAAGTCAGTGGGCTGTTGATAGTGGACTCTTGGTTACCGTCCAGCGAGAGTGCTCGGTTCCTGCGTCTCAAAGGGAATTTGAATGTGAGTGTCGTGTATGTGGCGGGGTGTTGGTGTTGGCGAGGTATCGGAGAGGCCGGGAAGTTCTGTTTTGTGGGCGTATAATTGGGCCGATCCCCAAGCGAACTTTAATAATAGCGTCTTAAGATCCACGGCTCGTGATAAAACAAATCGGTACCTAACGGGCTGGAGATATCACTTTCTACCATGAAAAAGTGGTGCTGAAGCTTACTGACAGCAAAAGAAAAGCGCACAGTGGCTTTGGCGGTGGACACAAACTGCTCCGCAAATGAGCCCTGACAAAAGGTGACCGGCACTGGCTTCTTGTGGTCTCTGAAATTCAGCACCGACGTCTGTGGCGTCTGTGTCGATTATAAAGCGAAACAAACGTTTCTTTAAAAAGAGAAAACAATGTAGGTTCTGTTCACCAAGGGTACCAAATGCGTAGCTTTGGCAGGCGGCGTTGTGGTCCCACGGTGGATGGTCCATGGTGAATCGCTAGTCTCCTGGTTGTGGTCATCCGAAAGCGGAAACAGGGTATTGCACTGTGAAGATTTTGATTCTTCGGAAGTCTCGGGGAGTGGCGGCTCGTGTAACAACAGGGCGAAGAAGGCCTCTGCTTCTTCAGAAGGAGGACATGTTCCGTCGCGTGTTTGCTCTAACGGCAGCAGGCTCGCACCTGGATGCTTCAATGAGACGGGGGCCAATAATGTGGCTTCGGTTAACTTTAATCGCTGTGATTCCGATTGTTGAAGTGGTGGCAAGGAAGATGTGCCACATTCAACATGGGACAAGGTGGCTAAGGCGGACTCTATTTTGATTGGTGAGCTGGCAAAGCAATAACCTGCGGGCCTGGCAGTGACAATCTTGGGGCGGTGTGGCCTTGCGAAACGTGATTGAGTGGCTCGATAGCCCTCGGCTCATATCCATAGACAGCCAAGCTGCTGTTGTTTTCTGCGCTTGTCTGGTCTTGTGTCCCCACAGAGCTCATACAGTTTATTATTCTTTCCGATGCGAAACTCATCGCCAACTTTCAAAGGTCCATAAATCCTCCGAAGAATCTTTCGCTCGAAAACGCCAATCGCAGCGTCATCCGCTGATGATATTGCACATGCCTCTGGGCCGTATTGCAGGACTGGGATGATAAGCGACTTGTATTGCACTATTTTCGTTCTTCGAGAGAGGGCTCTTGCAAGAATAGTTCTTTTTGGGATTCCTAGGCTGATGTTGTTGCCGCCGGCTATCATCGTTCCGAGGTAGATCAAATCCTTTACAACTTTAAAGTTGCATTCACCTTTTGTAACAGATTGTCTAAGAAGCGTGGACTTCTTTTCCGCGAATACTAGATACTTACCCTGCCTAAAACCTCCATGTTGTCGATTGGTGGCATTGCTACTTACCTAGGACGGCATCATATTCGTCTTCACCTCCCAGCAGGTTGGAGAAGTAGGTTCGAGTGCCAATTGCGGATCTGTGACCAGATTCCCATATTCGTCCTTACATTGTGCAACTCCAGTCTTGAGACTTTGGCTTATTTGCGTAACCTCTTCATAAAATTTTCGAGTATCACTCTTTTCCTGCTACTTTTTTTTCTTCTAAAAAGGCGCTTCTCCTCTCTTCTTTTCTCCCGGTATCGCTCCTGAACAGCCCTGGTTGCTCCTGACTGCAGAGTTCTCCTGTAGGCAGCGTCTTTATCTGCAGTAGAGGCACTTCTCTTCTTACCTAGGCTGCTTTCGAGGGGACTCGGAGTAACAGAGTATCTCGTTGGCAGCCGTATTCGTGGAGTGAGATACACGATTCCACTGTTCCAAGAGTTCATTGGAGATATACTCTTCGGCGATTTCTTAACCCAGTGCGGGGCTGGAGTTCAACGAATAGCTGCAGTTAGCCGAGCTGATGGAAGGGTAGGCATTCTTTGCGGAGCACGCGCTAGATTTCCGGCTCTGTCTCGTCGGCAATGGGGGGTTCAAAAATGGTACCGCGATGCTACATGCTCGATCCAAGTTGTATTATTAATCATTAAAATTCGCGTGCTGTTTTGGGGAATAGATCGCCTATCAATCAATCAGAACTTTGGGGTCAGTAGGAAAGGGAAAACACCACAAGGGAACAAGGAGAAGAACTAGAAGAAAAGAAGGAAAGCTACACCTATTTATTGTCCGATAGTGGCTGTTGGCTACCCCCAGGTGGAATTAGGGAGCCGCGTATCCCCACCCTACCATGATCGTCTAAGAGCACATCCATTTTTAAGACGATCCCTTATGCACACTATTATATGTTCATCTTTGCTCGGGTCCGCTTTTCCTAACTTCCGGAATAATAAAGCGTTTAGTTAAACTTCATTATAATTGATTTATTCTTATCAAAATTCGGCATCGAAATTTTTAACTATGATTAACATTATAATTATTATCTAAAAAAAATCAAAATTACTTCATTTATTTGTTTATATATCTATGTACTAATTTATAGTTGTTAACCTAAAATTTCGTTCATCCTTGTTATTGAGGATCAATTCATTTGGTTTACCTTACTAGCAATGTACTAACTAATCTGTATCTTTATATGTCTATACTCAGTTCTATTTCCTATTAGTCTTAAAAAAAAAGATTATTCTTTCAGATTTATATTCAAAGTAAATTAGTTCATGATGCAAGCGAAAAACAAACAAGTTGCTGAAAAATAAAGATTAAGGTTATGCATATAGAGGTGCTTATAATAAACAATAAAAATAAAAATATATATTGAGATTGAATTATAGAGCAAAAATTTTATGATCATTCGTCATATGGTCGATTTCAGCGATTTCGTTTGGCAATGGTCATCTTTGATTCGATTAACAGGCGGTGGACATAATATTTTGTGCCATGACTGTAATACATACAGCTGATACAGAGGCTGCAGTCAGGCCAACGAATCGCAATCCCAACAACAACATAACTGGGCTTCAACAAGCAGTATCAGTTGGGTGTACGGTAAAGTTCTCTTAGGTTCCTTATGCACTCAGTCGATGTCTTTATCATTTGCCAAAACAAATCACAAACAAAGCAATAAAACAACAACCCAACTTAAAAGTTGTTGTAGGCAAGCTCACTAGAAGGTGGCTGCTGGCATCAGAGCATTTTAGGACTTGGCTGAGAGACACTTTCCGATCCAATTGCAAGTCACTGAAACAATTTAAATAGAAGTCTAAAATTTTCCAGCTTACCAATGCTCAGGTCCAGCGGCGAAAGTACTTTCGACGGTGTCCATGTAAAAGGGTGTATTAAAAATTGTATGGTTAGAGACTTGAGATTGGATTGGGTTTTTCAGGTATAGTTCACTTCGTTGACATTGTTCTTGCTTTGGGTTTGCTTTTGACACTATTTTTCTTTGTTTTATTCACCAATTTGCCGATCGAAATCACTTGCTTTGAATTCTCATGCACATTAGCCTTTTATATGGGGTACTTATTTGTAATCTCTTTCCAACTTTTTGCTTTTAGCTGCATCAGAACAAAAAAAAATGTATAACAAAAACAAAAAAAAATGAACAAACTATGAATAAAAGGAATTATTGGCTGCTCTGGAGTTTAGATTTGTTGATGCATATTCTGGCGGCTAAGTACACTAGACACTTATCATTTTTCTGCGATTTTCATTGTTGGGTTATGGATAGCACATGTTTTCAGTTTTCTTCACACATTTTTCAGCAAATTTTCAGCTTTTCAGGTCGCGAGTTGATCTACTCTCGTTTAACACAATAAGAACACTGCTGGGTCGGCTGGAGATGTAGTTGTCGTCTTGGATCGACGAGGCTCTCCCAACTTGCTATTCAGCGAAAGCTCTTCTATAGAGAGTGATAGCTTACGACGAATTGGAGTTTAATACTTATGTATGGGTGCCAATCTGAATATAAGTAAAACAGAAACCAAAGTAGAACCAAACCAAAGGGAAATTACTGACTGGTTCAATTGAAGGGGAGTAGAGAAAATATTTACCCTTCTTGGACTGGCACCAGAATTTTGGTTATGGTGTCTGTCGGTCCGACAGCTTTTCTTTTGGATTTCTCGAGCCACAGCCAGCTAGGCATAAATAAATTTGCTTCCAATTCGCCTGGATGGCTTAGACAAAGGAGACTGCTGGGGATCAAATCCAATTAAAATCGAATTTCGCTGCTTCAAAGAAATCGCAAACTTACGCTTTCTTGCACTGTAACAACTACACTTTATTTTTCTCTCGTATTATTTAGACTTGGACACTTTGTATGGTTTGACTTGTGTTTAGGTTAAGCACGTTTTGGTTGCCAATTCATGTAATATAATGAATAAAGGCGGATTAAGCACAACTGCACTGGTCGAAGATCGCTGAGAGAAAGATCGAGGCTGGCCAGCGGAAGCAGCATCTAGCCGTCGAGCGGAAGCAAATGCACACAGAATTGCATTTTTATGGTAGATCGAGTACCCATGAATGCATTCGCCGATTCTTATCGATTAGTTTAGTATTTTTCTCTACTGACTCAGTATATGGGGAAAATCTAGTAGAATTCCAACGGTTATATTTAAAAAGGATAATTAAATAAAACTAAACTTCAAATTTCCTTCAACGATAATCTAAAAAGAGCTAGTACTAAGAATAAAGGCTACAATATAAATCTACTACTAAATGACAAGACTAATAGTATATTTCCTTACAGGAGCAAAAATTATTTTTTTTTTTTTTTAATAACAGCACAAGTACCGGAGAAAAAAAAAAAAAAGAGGGGGGTTGTAAAGGGAGAAAAAAGGTTGTAGCAAGGACTAAAGATCATTCAGAACTATTGTTTAATGTCCTTGGCATGGTATTTACCAATCAGATTACCTTGCATATCCTCGAGCTCATAATAGCTATTCCCTAGCTTACGGCGAATTCTGGCCTTCACAAATGTTGGGGCAAGCTTCGCGTTGAATCCCTTAGCAAAGTTGCTTTGCTGGAAATTCCTGCGAAAGATTTCTTGTCCAACAACATAGGAAACATCACGACTTCGTAAGTTATATGCTTTTTCGTTGCGAATCTGCTGCTTTCGCATTACGTGAGCTGCACTAGTTCTCATAAGATCGAAAGAGTCGTCTTGATTAAAACAAACTGCACGATCTTCGAGTAGATTCAGGTCACGTAACAGTCGGTAGGTAGATCCGTTAGTTACCATGTGTTGGCCAAAAACTAGTCTATAAGGACTATTATTTACTGCAGTGTGTAAACTTGAGCGTAATGAACTGCAAATTTTACTCAGATTCACATCCCAATTGGCTTGGTCGGGATGTATATAGGCTTTAATTGCTGCAATTACAGACCTATTCACCCGCTCGGAGGCGTTGGCCTGCGGAGCGTAGACCGCTGTATAGGCATGGTTTATTCCGTACTTGAGCAGCAAATTATTAAAAGCATGTGATTTAAACTGCACCCCATTATCAGAGACTACAGTTTCTGGAACGCCAAAGCAGTGGAACAGATCCTCTTCTAAGAATTGCAATATGGCGTCCGCAGTAAACTTTTTTACAGCCTTTAAAAAAGGAAATTTTGTGAAATGGTCGAGCACAATGAATATTCCTACATGACCAGACTTGGATCTTGGATATGGGCCTAGATAGTCAACGTAAAGTTTCTGAAAGAAACGATGACTTTCACCACTTTTAGCAAGAGGAGGTCTAAGCACTTTGTTTGGACTTTTGGTGCTCTTACAAATCTCGCATTGGTTGACAAAATCTTTCACATCATTGACCAAATTTGGCCAATAAAAGTAACGTCGCACTCGCTCTAGAGTTTTGTTGATTCCTCCATGAGCAGAAAGAGGATCGTTATGGGCTATTTGTAACGCCATTGGAACTAGCTCTAATGGGAGCCACAATTTCCAAACCAGATCATCGGCGATTTTATCTCCAATTGGGTGTTCAGTCCTCCGATAGATATATCCATCTATCACTTTAACATCAGGTAACTGCTTTTGGTTTTGCTCAATTTTAGTTAGCAGATCTTGATAGCAACTTGATTTAAAGTGAGGCGATTGCAAATCAATAAAGTTATTTACATCGATTACAGACAAGTCTTCAGTGTAAATTCTTGATAAGGCATCGGGTACAATATTTTTGCTACCTTTTCGATGTTGAATCGAAAAGCTATAACCCTGCAGTTTTAATGCCCAACGCGCCAATCTGCTGCTTAGGTCAGTTTGTGCCATCAACCATTTTAAAGACGCGTGGTCTGTAATGACTGTAAAGGAATGTCCTTCAACATACGCACGAAATTTCTTAATGCTCAATATCGCAGCTAAGCACTCTTTCTCTGTAACAGAGTAGTTTCTTTGGCATTGATTGAGCTTTCGCGACATATACGATATGGGAACTTCATCACCCTGATCATTTATTTGCATGAGAACACCACCCACACCTGTGTGACTAGCATCACAGTGGATATAAAAAGGTGCTTCATAATCCGGTGTGTGCAATACAGGAGCCTTGCACATTTCCAATTTCAAAGCTTGAAAGGCATTTTCAGCTTCTTCTGACCACTCAAAACGACGCTTGTGCTTCAGGGCATCGGTAAGAGGGGAAGCAATGGAGGCAAAATTTCTAATAAACTTCTGGTACCATCCAGTCATACCAAGAAAACGGCGAAGCTGTTTTACTGAACGGGGAGCTGGATAGTTGCTTATTGCAGTAATTTTGTCAGGATCCATAGATATGGTTCCATGGCCGACAACATGACCCAAATATTGAACCTCTTTGACGCAAAACTTGCTTTTTTCAATGTTAAGGGTCAATCCTGCCTTTGATAAACACGAAGCTATTTCTTTAAGTACACACATATGCCTTTCAAAAGTGTCGGAAACGATTAAAAGGTCATCCAAGTAAATGAAAACTTCGTGTTTCAACGAAACGGGAATTATTTTATCCATTAACTTGGACATTGTAGACGGAGCATTGGTAAGGCCAAAAGGCATAACCGTGAACTGATAGAGAGCTCTACCAGGAACCGAGAAAGCAGTTTTATCACGGGAGCTTGGCTCGAGCGGTATCTGCCAGTAGGCATCCTTCAAGTCCAAGCTTGTGATGAATTCCGCTTTCGGAAGACGGCTAATTATGCCATCAATTATTGGCATAGGGTAGGCGTCTTTCCGCGTCTTTTCATTAACTTTCCGGCTGTCAAGGCAGAGCCTCACTTTGCCTGGCTTGCGCACAAGGACAACCGGAGAGGACCACGCACTGTCTGACTCCTCAATCACACCTAGTGCAATCATACGATCGAGTTCATCGAACATCAACTTTTCGATCGCTGGAGAGACAGGGTAATGACGTTGTTTAATTGGACTTGCGTCGCCAACGTCAATCACATGGGAAAGTAGGTTTGTTTTGCCTAAGCCTTTCTCAGCAAAGGATGGAAAACCTTGAATTGTTTCCTTTAAAAGCTTTCTTTGGGAGTTAGACAATGGTCTGAGCTCATCAACATCGGGTCCTTCGACACTGGCTACATTGGCTGGCGTAAACAGATCTGAGGGTAACAATTCAAATTTTGCCCAAAAATCAATGCCTAAATAAAGAGACTGAACCAACGATGGAACGATATAAAACGTTAAGGTGTGGGTTTGGCCTTTATATTGAACCTCTGTTTTTATTTTTCCGGCAATTCTCTGCGTCTTGCCATCCGCAGTTCGGACCGAGGAACAAATTACTTTGTAAGGCACATTCTCTTGCATAATATCATGTGCCAAACTTCCACCAATGCAACTGATTGAAGCCCCAGTATCCATTAAACCGGATACTGATCTGCCTAGCAGAACTACGTCTGCATATGGCCGAATATCGTGGGCTATAATTGCAGATACTAGTGACCTGCGTTCGAGTTTTTGTTGTTTGTGATACATAGCTCTCCTCAACTTAGAACGTGTATTTCTTTTGCTTGGAGAGTTGTCGACTGTGGGCTTGATATAACTGAGCCGCTGGTGTAAAGGAATATCAGGTAAGGTTTGAAAGTCAGGTAGGTATGGATTAGAAGAGCTTGTGACTTCTAATCTGTGTTTGTTGCTTTCGAGGCAACTAGTCTGCGTGCACTTTTCTGCGGTGCACGTGGCAGAAAGTTTTTTGAAACATTACATTTTGTACAAGACGGCTTATAGGTGTCCGCTTGGCCACAACCGTAACAAAAGACGCGTCGCTCGGCCACACAATCTTGATAACGGTGGCCACTTTTAGTGCAATTCCAACAGGTTAAACTAATTGCCTCGACGTCGTTGTCACTTAGTTGACTCTCATTCTCGGAATCGACTTCGACAGCGTGGATACGACGTGGAGCAGGTCGAGGTTTCGAAGCTTGAGGTTTGTAAATTGATTGAAGAAACACCTCGCGCGTTCTAACTACGCTTCTCAGTTTAGCTATGCTATCTATCGTTTCATACAAAAGTTCATGTTGGATCTCTGGTAACAAATTTGATCTGAGAGAGGCTAGCAAATAAGCTTCTGGCAAAGGCTCAGACAATTTATCTGCTATTAGAATGACGGCTTCATAGTACTCGTCAAAGGTTTCGTTATCCTTTTGCTTGCGCCGGTCGATAGCAGCTCTAATGTTTACATCAGTACGCTCTTCTCTAAACTGAATTCGCAAAGCAATTTTTAATTGTTCCCATTGAACTTCTGGTACTGATTTGTGGTAGCGCCAAAACCACTCTGTGGCACTTCCCTCAAATAAATTGCTTACATAGCGTGCTAAAAGTACGGTATCGCTATCTAGCGTTTTGATCGTTAGAGCCTCCGCGCGATATATAAAATCGTCAACAGAAATCCCGGATCTACCCGAAAATTTTAATTTCCAATTGCCAATGATTTGGCTTATCCTATCAGGACGTAGATCTGTTCCCAATGGGGAAAGTCGAGGTAGAGACGGAGGGGGAGTCACAGAATTATTGGGTGTTAGAATGTCAGAAGAAGAAGAAGAAGAAGAAGAATGTCAGCCCCTGAGGTTTCATTGTTGGCCTGAGTAGTAGTACCTGGCACCATAGGAGGGTCCGCGTTTTGGGTTAACAAATCTTGAAACACTCCGGGTGGGGCAACTGGTATCCCTACTTGACGAGGTTGTGACGAAGACGCCAAATGCTTTTGAAACATCGTCATGAGGTTTCTAAATCCTTCATTTAATGAATGAGTTATACGCTCAGTTTGGGATGCAGCTGCAGAAGCCATGACTTCTGATAGTGTTTGCTGCATTTCGCTAACAGTCGGAGAAGTTTCTCTATTGGCCATGTTGGAAGCCTCATCGCTGTTCTGCGGAGCACCATCCATATTGCTTGAACCAAGATTGGTATTGGTTCTCTGAGCTCTAGTGGTGGCTGGCATTGTTAGCGAACTTAGATTTTGCGTCGACTGATTCAAATCTGTGTTGAAGGTTAAATTTAGGGTAGAGGACTGTAGTCTTGCTCTACAAACTGGACAAATATCTCTATTTGAGACTTTTGTATTAAAGCACACCCAGTGAAACGTGTGGTTGCAGCTGGTGGTTAGAAGTTGAGCTGCATGAGAAATGTCTTGGAGATAAATATAGCACTGAACCTCACCAACTAAGTTTTCACAACTGCGAGCTACGAACATGACCGATTTGACACTGTATAGTGTAATTTGGTCAATACAATATCGTTTGAAATTTTTTTTATTATTGTATTTGTAGCGAAAGAAAAAAAATATATTAACAGCAAAAAAATATTTTAACTTTTAGCAGCAAAAAAGATTCAAAATAATTCATATATATATCCGGAAGCTATGATCCACTTTCCTAAACAAAGATCACAATGTTAATAAATAGGCAGAAAGTAAAGAGGTTGCTAGGTCGCGTTACTCACAATCTGTCAGACATTAATAAAACAACGATCAGCCGCATACTATAAACATATGCCTGAACGTCAGAGTTATATTGCCACATACAGTACTTCTTCGGTAATTTAGCCAAGTCAGCGGTGTATTGTTAATGAAGACAATCAGATTGATTGACCTCTAATACGCATCCAAGAAGACTTTTAACTTTAACTATCGAAAGGTTGTCTCGTTTGTAAGCAACTGAGCAGAGAAAGCATCTATTAGGGAAGCAAATATATCCATGACCGAAATGCAGCCAGGTTATTAACTTCGATTAGACATGCTAGTATTTTCCAAAAAACTAACGGTATACCTTTATGAGTTGAACTTATCCTATTCCTAATTAATCCAAAATAACGCACCAGCAAAGAAAGGAAAAGATAAAATAGCAGGTTATTAAACTCAGGTATTTATCCAGAAAGATCTTAAAAAATACGGATATAAAAGAATAGTGACGAAATATACTAGTTTTAGCTTGAAATGAGCTTTATTAGCAAAATCAATCGAAAGAAGAGTGGAAATTAAGGGCAAACAGAGGAAGGGACTTGTGTTCTCTGGGGTTGCGAACTTATTTTGAAAGTATCACCTTTCCACGAGATCACTAAGGGTATCTTTCTATCCTGCTTTGGATCAACGGTGGGCCGTAGCTCTAGGCCACGTTAAAACCCGCATCCAGAAGAAACTTCACAGAACAGCTAAGAACACAAGGATAGTTCACAATAATTACTGTCGAATGCGGCGTTTGTTCTAGTTAGTTATTTACAAACTGTAAAGAATCCAGAGCTTTTAACCAAATGAACGAGGACAAGGGGAATGAAAAGTTCTAGAATGATTGACTTAAGTCAGATGTTAACGACTGAGAGTTAAATTTTTGTTTGGTATTTTTGATCGGGCCTTGCCGGATCGGGCCACACACGTTGGGCGCCAAATAATTAATAATAATTATTGTAACATACAACGAATAGCTGCAGTTAGCCGAGCTGATGGAAGGGTAGGCATTCTTTGCGGAGCACGCGCTAGATTTCCGGCTCTGTCTCGTCTGCAATGGGGGGTTCAAAAATGGTACCGCGATGCTACATGCTCGATCCAAGTTGTATTATTAATCATTAAAATTCGCGTGCTGTTTTGGGGAATAGATCGCCTATCAATCAATCAGAACTTTGGGGTCAGTAGGAAAGGGAAAACACCACAAGGGAACAAGGAGAAGAACTAGAAGAAAAGAAGGAAAGCTACACCTATTTATTGTCCGATAGTGGCTGTTGGCTACCCCCAGGTGGAATTAGGGAGCCGCGTATCCCCACCCTACCATGATCGTCTAAGAGCACATCCATTTTTAAGACGATCCCTTATGCACACTATTATATGTTCATCTTTGCTCGGGTCCGCTTTTCCTAACTTCCGGAATAATAAAGCGTTTAGTTAAACTTCATTATAATTGATTTATTCTTATCAAAATTCGGCATCGAAATTTTTAACTATGATTAACATTATAATTATTATCTAAAAAAAATCAAAATTACTTCATTTATTTGTTTATATATCTATGTACTAATTTATAGTTGTTAACCTAAAATTTCGTTCTTTAATTTTTATTAAATTTTATTTTCTTTCCAACCACTAAAAAAAAAAAAAACAATGGAGTCGCGGGGGGGAGGGCGGCGGCGCCGGCAAAAATTTTTATGGGGGGATATTTGGGGTGTCCCGGTGTGGCGGGGGAAAAAAATTTGGAGGAAAAAAAAAAAAAAAATAAATATTATTTTCAAAAAAAAATAAAATTTGTTATTTTTAATGTTATTTAAAATACCTTTACCCAAACAAAGAATAGCATTGAAAATTTCGGCACTTCAAAATTTAGTAAAAAAATAAATTTTTCTTGAGTGCATTTTTGAAAGCTTACGAATCTGTTTAAGGGATTATAGTAGGGAAAAAAAAAAGTAAACACACCCAACAGTAAGGGGGGTGTTTTTTTTTTTGAAAATATGAAACAAATGTTGTGTCAACTGAACAATTAAAAAAATAACCACATTTTCCATATTAAAAACCAAAATTTTCTACCTTTGAGCAAAATCAGAAAGTTGTTTTCAGATATACCTTTTAATCAATACAGAATGAGTAATTTAATCCTTTGTTACATGAAAAAAACACAAATTTATAGTGTCAATTATAAAAGAACAATTAACAAACACCAAATAATATTTTCACGTTAATTTGTCATAGTTCGCGATCCATCGTTTTCACGATATTTTCCGAATTTTCGGGGTTTACAATACCATAGTGGATTACTTTTGATTTCTTAGATCATAATGGCGTACAATGAGCAGGACCATCTCATGTTCTCTTTCTAAGCTTAAGCATCTTTGCCACTGAACTCGAACGGATTGACTTCCACAGTTTAGGTTATGTTATGTTTCCAAAAAACGTAGTCCATCTCGTCCAATAATATCAGCCACCAATTAAAACCTCTGCAGGCAGACTACAATGAAAGCTAATTCGAAACGAATTTGATATCAAACCAGAAAACTATGTTCGACCTTGAAATAATTTTTGTTTCGGTCCATCGAAGTCAATATTTATTTAAATTTTGGTTAAGGAGGTATGTACAAAACGATTCCGCGGCATTTGCGAAAAAATTTTCGCCTGCGGCGCATTCTTCTTTTATATCCCACAGTTTAAGAATTTTTCCAAATAATACTTAACAGTGTCTATGATAGCAACTTCAGCAAAATAATACACCTTGAACAATTTAGATGTTTGTCATCCCTAATCAAAATCCTGCGTTCGTCCCTTCATGTTACAGAGAAGTTTTTATACAAAGAATAAGAATATCTTAATTTTAGAAAGAAGTTTAAAATCTAGAGCGATTCAAGAAAGAGGGGGCGGCAAAGTCAACTTCCGCCCCGGGCGGCATAACCACACGCTACGCCACTGACTAATCTGTATCTTTATATGTCTATACTCAGTTCTATTTCCTATTAGTCTTAAAAAAAAGATTATTCTTTCAGATTTATGTTCAAAGTAAATTAGTTCATGATGCAAGCGAAAAACAAACAAGTTGCTGAAAAATAAAGATTAAGGTTATGCATATAGAGGTGCTTTTAATAAACAATAGAGCAAAAATTTTATGATCATTCGTCATATGGTCGATTTCAGCGATTTCGTTTGGCAATGGTCATCTTTGATTCGATTAACAGGCGGTGGACATAATATTTTGTGCCATGACTATAATACATACAGCTGATACAGAGGCTGCAGTCAGGCCAACGAATCGCAATCCCAACAACAACATAACTGGGCTTCAACAAGCAGTATCAGTTGGGTGTACGGTAAAGTTCTCTTAGGTTCCATATGCACTCAGTCGATGTCTTTATCATTTGCCAAAACAAATCACAAACAAAGCAATAAAACAACAACCCAACTTAAAAGTTGTTGTAGGCAAGCTCACTAGAAGGTGGCTGCTTGCATCAGAGCATTTTAGGACTTGGCTGAGAGACACTTTCCGATCCAATTGCAAGTCACTGAAACAATTTAAATAGAAGTCTAAAATTTTCCAGCTTACCAATGCTCAGGTCCAGCGGCGAAAGTACTTTCGACGGTGTCCATGTAAAAGGGTGTATTAAAAATTGTATGGTTAGAGACTTGAGATTGGATTGGGTTTTTCAGGTATAGTTCACTTCGTTGACATTGTTCTTGCTTTGGGTTTGCTTTTGACACTATTTTTCTTTGTTTTATTCACCAATTTGCCGATCGAAATCACTTGCGTTGAATTCTCATGCACATTAGCCTTTTATATGGGGTACTTATTTGTAATCTCTTTCCAACTTTTTGCTTTTAGCTGCATCAGAACAAAAAAATGTATAACATAAACAAAAAAAATGAACAAACTATGAATAAAAGGAATTATTGGCTGCTCTGGAGTTTAGATTTGTTGATGCATATTCTGGCGGCTAAGTACACTAGACACTTATCATTTTTCTGCGATTTTCTTTGTTGGGTTATGGATAGCACATGTTTTCAGTTTTCTTCACACATTTTTCAGCAAATTTTCAGTTTTTCAGGTCGCGAGTTGATCTACTCTCGTTTAACACAATAAGAACACTGCTGGGTCGGCTGGAGATGTAGTTGTCGTCTTGGATCGACGAGGCTCTCCCAACTTGCTATTCAGCGAAAGCTCTTCTATAGAGAGTGATAGCTTACGACGAATTGGAGTTTAATACTTATGTATGGGTGCCAATCTGAATATAAGTAAAACAGAAACCAAAGTAGAACCAAACCAAAGGGAAATTACTGACTGGTTCAATTGAAGGGGGGTAGAGAAAATATTTACCCTTCTTGGACTGGCACCTGAATTTTGGTTATGGTGTCTGTCGGTCCGACAGCCTTTCTTTTGGATTTCTCGAGCCACAGCCAGCTAGGCATAAGTAAATTTGCATCCAATTCGCCTGGATGGCTTAGACAAAGGAGACTGCTGTGGATCAAATCCAATTAAAATCGAAATTCGCTGCTTCAAAGAATTCGCAAACTTACGCTTTCTTGCACTGTAACAACTACACTTAATTTTTCTCTCGTATTATTTAGACTTGGACACTTTGTATGGTTTGACTTGTGTTTAGGTTAAGCACGCTTTGGTTGCCAATTCATGTAATAGAATGAATAAAGGCGGATTAAGCACAACTGCACTGGTCGAAGATCGCTGAGAGAAAGATCGAGGCTGGCCAGCGGAAGCAGCATCTAGCTGTCGAGCGGAAGCAAATGCACACAGAATTGCATTTTTATGGTAGATCGAGTACCCATGAATGCATTCGCCGATTCTTATCGATTAGTTTAGTATTTTTCTCTACTGACTCAGTATATGGGGAAAATCTAGTAGAATTCCAACGGTTATATTTAAAAAGGATAATTAAATAAAACTAAACTTCAAATTTCCTTCAACGATAATCTAAAAAGGAGCTAGTACTAAGAATAAAGGCTACAATATAAATCTGCTACTAAATGTAGATCGAAATAGGCAAGACTAATAGTATATTTCCTTACAGGAGCGACAGTTTAGTTGTTCTTGTTACAAGCGCCACTACAAAGGCACCGCATTTATTACACTAGTTTACGGCCAAAAAGAACCATTTCTACTGAACTCGTTTGGAAGTAGTTTGGAAAGGTAATCTGAATGTGTTGTGAAACATTAATTTTTTTCATTTTTTCGGTAGGTGCTCTTACATTTAAGCCATATCTCACTTCATTATTGTCAGATAGTGTCATGCAAGGAATAAACCGAAAACTAATTAAGCTGCCAATAATCCCGTATAACATTATTCGGATATCGGATTAGTAGTTTGAATTCAACGACCAAGAATATTTCAAAAAAATTAATTTTTTGCTCGAAAATGCGAGAATAGGAAATATATAAAAAAATCCAAATAAAATATTTTTATTTTGCTCTACTTCAGAATCGCGCTTCTACGAAGAAAAACAGATAACGATGGTCAAATTCTATGAACAAACACAGGAGCTGTGAGCAATTTACTGCAAAAAAGTGGTATTTTCGTGATTATTTACCAATAAATTTTCGTTTGTATAATTCAAATTAATTTTTTGTGAACACTCAATATACTCAAATTTGACTGTTAGTTTCTCTACTCAATTTGATCCACCTGCGGATCGTGTGCAAAGATTTTCCTCACCAATTCCTTTTTTCTTCGTAAAAGTGCGTTTTTTAAATAGAAAAAATTAAAACAATGTTTTTGGATTTTTTAAAATTTATCCTAGGCGTTTAAAAATAAATTTAATGCATTTTCGAACCAAAAAATAAATTTTTTCATAATATTCTTGGTCGTTGAATTCAAACTACTAAGCCAATTTAAGAACAATGCTTTAATCAATTATTGGCTTTCGATTCATTTATTGCATGACTCTATCTGAAACTTATAAAGTGAGATATGGCTCAAAACGTAGGAGCACCTACCGAAAAAATGAAACAAATTGATATTTTCTTTCTGTTTCTGCGCGAACTAGTCCCTCAGTTTTGAAGCTATCGCGCTGAAATTTGCCACAAAGTCTTCTTTTGCCTGCACGCTGCTAATATGTCGGAGCGGCCCGGATCTGATGACTACTTCTTGTAGCTGGCATAGAAACGATAAAAATAGTTTTGTTCTACATATAAGCGCTCCTAGGCACGGTCATTATTAATATAATATGTTTTTAAGCTGATCTAGGAAGTTTGGTCGAAGTCGCTAACCACTGAGTCCAGCTCTTTCAAGTGTATTAAGACTTCGACACAGACGAAGTGAGCTTTGCTTTCTCGTTTTATGTATTCAAAACTGTATCAAAAAATAGTTTTCCCAAGCTAAAGACTTCTCTGTGGTGATATCTTTGTTGAGCCAAACTAAAAACATCTTTAATGTTGATGCTGACATTGCTCCTAAAGTGTCCAACAAAAGCATTATTAGAAGATGATCTTTGAAATTCTTAAACAAATAGGACTCACAATGACAAAAATAAGTTAAGGACGATAGATTTGCTCCACGAAAGACAATTTTTGATTAATGCATACCTTTATCTCTATAAATATAAATGAGTTTAACCTGCACTCAAAAAAATTTATTGCCTGAAAAGGGCAAAAATTGCCTAAATATTTAGGAAAAATTACCTAAAAAGGCGCCGAGGCCATTAGGGTCCTAAATTTTAGGACATATCGACTTTAGGCAATCTATGCCCTAAAACTTAGGTAAAAATGCATTAATTTTAAGGAATGTCATGTTCTAAGATTAAGGAAAGAATTACCTAAAACCTAGGCATTTTATGTCCTAAGACTCAGGAATAAATTACATACATTTTAGGCATGCTTTGTCCTAAGACTGAGTGTATTAATACTTATGTTTTTAGGTATGATTTTTACTAAAATTAAGATAAAACTTACCTAAAATTTAAGGCATCCTAAAACTCAGTTCTATATTGCCCTAATTTTAAGCACTTCCTTATATTGAGGTGGTTTAAACATTAGTTTTTAGGAATAATATTTGCTCAACTTATTTTGCTCAACACCTAAAATTCTAGGTGTTTTAATTTTAAATAATTTTCAATTTGGAAGAAACATACCTTTAACTTTAAAGATTTTATATCCTGCGACAGTGGTGATAAAAAATACTTAAGCTTCCTATTGCCTTATTATAAGAGTACAAAATAACCATTCATAATAACCATAATGTGGCAGTGTGGTCATATTTCCCAAGTTGTAGGTATTTTGTAACCTTATGTAAAATAATACACTTTTTTTCAGAAATTACATTCTTATTTAGTATATTATTTGTTTATATATACATTTATTATTTACATTTATATACAGGTCTTGAAATAGTTTAGGTTTAACACATGTATAATCTTTTGGAAGTTTTTAATTTGGAAAAGTCGGTGAATAATAAAACAAGTTTTCTTCAATAATAATGTTAATGCTGAATGATAATGTTTCGTTACTGTCCCGTTTCATTTTCAAATCATTGATCGCGGAAACAATAGAGGTAGTAGAATCGATAGTGACTTTATTAAAACAAAAAAAAAACTTTTCAATATATATCCAAACCAATTTGCAAGCCTCTCGATATTTTAGCTCTTATACGGGAATAATTTTGAAGCTCGCATCAACAGCGCTAAGGATATCGGTAACCATATAGTATATGTCGGCGTTGTATACATAAAACACGCTAGCTTCACACGCAGATTGATGCTCTCCGATTGTAGAGTAATTTATATCTCCCTCGAATCTGCGATCGTTACTTTTATACTCATTTTTTTGTTTTTGGTTTGAGAACAGTGCGACTTGCTGTTGGATGAATATTCCATGGAGAATTAAAAAATTGCGGCATTATCATAACCTGCATTCGGATATTAAATAAAATAAGTCCAGTGTATTAGAGTCATTTATTATTGGGTATAGAATTACCTGTATCAATATTAAAATCCTTAATTTTTTCCAACAGTTGCAAGCTATATTGTTCTTTAATCCGATACTAATTATTTGCCGTACTAGCGTACTACTACGTTTCCTAAGAAACAAGATGATGAGAAAATGAAACAGCACAATGTGAGTTGTGATATCGTAACTGAACTTCTGTTGGAAAATTTTAAACAATTTGTTCGGCTATGCGGCTCAATTTTAGTTGGAAATTAAAAAAAAAACGCATACTGAATAATACAAAACACAAATACTCATTTTTGCGTAGCGTGAATGTCATGTTGACATAAACAAACGCAGACTTAATAGCAAAGATTGCGACAGACAAGCAAACAATATTTAGACGGTACAATTTCAACTCAACATCGATGCCTCCTTCTATCCTTTAAAAAATTATAATGCTCTTCAGCAGAGTAAATTGCCAAATTTAGGACTATTCAATCTACGCCTCTTATTTATTAACGCCTGCGCTTTCGAAAATACTCAAATGAAAATTTGACAAATTTTGCGGTTTTTGATCTACACCTCTTATATACGCGTCTTCATTTGCTCTCTATCCAATCTTCATAATTATCTTAGGTCCTTTGATTTTCTTGACCATTCGATCTACTCCTTCTTTTTACTTGCCGGTTTACGCGTCTCTATGATAGTCTAAACTCTAATGTGAATTTTTGAAATTTGGCGTTTTTTTTTGACCATTTTTGTCGTCTATTTAATCTTCATAATAATCTTAGGTCATATGAAAAATGTAAAAATTTGCCAAAATTTGATAACTCAATGTTCAATGTACACCTTTCATTTGCCAACGACTGCGGCATATTTTGCATATGCAAAATTGGCTAATATTGAATAGGCCGTTTTCAATGTAAAGGTTATTTAATTAGTATAAATCCAGATTTTCTCCTCAATCTGCCTTCATTTAAAAAGGTGCATAAAATCCGCTGTCTTATAATCACAATCGATTTCTTTAAATACTTTAACTTAATTATATATGATTAGTGAGTTTATGCTGGCTCTAGGTCCGAAAAAGTTGTGTTTGTTTACAACTGAAAACAACTTATGCATTATTGTATACCAAAAATGAGCTGGTTGCCTATACGGTACCGTTTCATCATTCTCCCGAATAAATCTTCAGTAGGCTTATCGCTGGAGAACACATCGCTTCACCCGTCCTACCATACAATTAATGTTTTAATCGGTTGGGAACCTCAAAAAACAATGAGAGTAAAAATAGGACAAGCTACCATGTCTTCAACTTTTTGGTGTAAATAAGCTTAAGCTTTAGCTCAAATTCCAAGTCCAAAAGCATCAGCTCTTGAGAGAGCTTAGAACTGGCCGTTAATTTTGAATGCAAGCATTCAAAATAGCGTTCGCGTTATTTCTTGAAACTTTGTTAGTTTCGTTTACAAAACAAGAGAGCGTGCCGTCTCTTATATAGAGTTTGTATTTATCTGGCGACCTTTCTAATTTTTAATTAGTAAGTTTATGCTGGCTCTAGATCCGAAAAAGTTGTGTTTGTTCACAACTGAAAACAACTTATGCATTATTGTACACCAAAAATGAGCTGGTTGCCTATACGGTACCGTTTCATCATTCTCCCGAATGAATCTTCAGTAGGCTTATCGCTGGAAAACACATCGCTTCACCCGTCCTACCATACAATCAATGTTTTAATCGATTGGGAACCTCAAAAAACAATGAAAGTAAAAATGGGACAAGCTACCATGTCTTCTGCCGTCTGTGGCCCAGTGGTTAGTGTGCTGGACTGCTGGGCGGGAGGTCGTGGGTTCGATCCTGCCTCTGAACATCTAATAATAAAAGTTTTTTTCTTTCTTTAGAAACTAGCTTTTACACATACGGTCACCTTCACCAGCTTAGTGGCGCCAGCTGTGAAGTAACTAGCCATGAAAAAGCAATTTCTCAAACTTTGCCGTTCGGATCCGGCGTTAAACTGTAGGTCCCTTTCTCTTGTGCGAAAAATTTAAAGCACACTCCAAGAGATTGAGAGAAGCTTGGCTTGGCCCCGTTGAGGAGCTGTATAGCCAGTTTTACCTTACCTTTTACCTTACCATGTCTTCAACTTTTTGGTGCTCAAGAGCTGAAGCTTTTGGACTTGGAATTTGAGCTAAAGCTTAAGCTTATTTACACCAAAAAGTGGAAGACATGGTAGCTTGTTTTATTTTTACTTTCATTGTTTTTTGAGGTTCCCAACCGATTAAAACATTGAGAGTGTTCAGCAGCATAAATCGATGACAAAAAATCTAATATTTTTGTTAGATTGTGCTGGTGAACGGGCATGATGCGCAATCATGTATGCTATTTTTCGTGATTGTGTTAGATGTGAATCTAACAAAGAAAAAGTTTGTTAGAATTGCTTGTTTATGATTTGTTATCGATAGCACGCAGCTGTCAGAAGTAAACAAGCTAGCAATTTAGAGAAGGCAAATGCAAAATGTATGTGGAAACCTCTTTGTTTTTAATGAATAAATTGGCAGGGAGCGTGGTTTCGCCAGAAGCTTAGAAAAAATTCGTGCAAGGCTCTGAAGGCTCCACTGGTTGTTGCGGAGGAGGAGGGAATCTTGAAAAGCCGCCACTCCAAAAAGGAGAAGCCTTGCGTACGCTTAGTAACCACCTCATCTGGGTACATGGACACCTCATCACGGTTTGTCAAGGCACTACCATTAAGCTCCTCCCAGAGAAGAGCTTGATAGGGATGCCCATATCCTCATACAAGATAATCACAAGGAATGAAACCCGGTGCCTGGTTACGGAAGGATGAATTAACCTTTCGGCCTGCGCTGTAGATAGGGTCACGTGGTCTTCGTTTAACCTGAAACGGAAAACATCTCACTTTTGGTCTGGGCCATAACGGGTCACTGCCTTATTGGCAGGCATGCAGCACGCTTGGGCGTGCCTTATTGGCAGGCGATTTCTTTAGAAGAACAGGAGGCGACATTACTTCACCTTTTTTGCCATTGCCCAGCTCTAAGTAGAAGAAAACGCCAAGCTTTTGGTCACACTACTAGTTGGGACAGTACAAAAATATGGAATAAACCAATTTAAGGACTATTTCATGATGTCCCGTGCTTCGTTAAGAACTTATAGCTACAGAAGGGCTCGCGACCGGATTTTAGCGGGACCCGAGAGAAGTAGGGTATCAGGCGAGACGATATTGAATTAAAATTTGTTGGTTGGGATCGGAACAGGACAGCCGTGGTCGGAATCGTGGCCGGACGGGAACGAAATGTCCTTATTCGCCCCTCTCTACTCTAAGCCCATTGCCACTTTGTTAAAATGAACATTTTCAGACCCTTCTTTGCGTGGATTGGAGTCCTTCTTAATGGTAAATGTATGTTTCGACAAAAGAAAAAGCAGTTTGTCGTCAAAAATTTAAACCTTCCGCCAACAAAAGTATATCGATTTCTTTGTTGCCTAAAAATTCTATCAAACTCCTTCACCAGCAGACTAACACGTTTTTTTTGATTGATGATTTTTGTTAGATGATTGGTGTATGCTGGTGAACACGCCCTATTTCTTTGTTAGATTCACATCTAACACAATCACGAAAAATAGCAAACATGATTGCGCATCATGCCCGTTCACCAGCACAATCTAACAAAAATAGTCGATTTTTTTGTCATCGATTTATGCTGCTGAACACGCTCAAAGTATTATAAGCTAATCAAAGTATCGGTAATCGATAAATAAAACAAAACTAAAATTTACATTAGCACAAGAGAGTGCGTCAAGACTGACAGAAGATCATTTGTAACCAGAGTAAAACCCTATGGACTACTATCTATATTGGGAAACTCCAAAAGTAACCTTAATAAGTTTAGCATATGAATTACAAAATATAACTTTTTGTTTTCTAGAACTTACGTTATCAGAGATCTAAATTAGAAGGTTGGTTGAAAAATCAATTAAACTCATTTTATGAAGCAGCAAGGAGTGTTTAACAGAATCAAAAGCCTTACTTAAATCAGCTTGAATGACAACAGTTTGGATCTTACATAAGAATCCTTTGACCACTAATGATGTAAGCCCTAATAAGTTAGTGGTAGTTGATCGACGCATCACAAATCCATGTTGATAGGTTGAAATAACAAAACTACATAAATGCTGCAATGGAGATGTCATAATTTTCTCAAAAGCTTTAGGAATTGAAGACAACTTGGAAATATATCTATACACTAAGAAAAAAAAGGATAGTTTTTGATGATCCGTAGGATGATTTTTAACTATCCAGTTGGACTGGATAGTTAACTATCCTTTTTTGGGATCCATTGGATCTTTTCGAAGTCGATTTATTTTCGAAAAAAGGATATTAAAATATCCAAAGGATATTTAACAACTATCCATTTGAACTGTTAAAAAAATATCCTCTTTTCCATATCCATTGGATCTTTTTGAAATATCTTTTTCATCTTTTTTAAAATATCCTTTCATTTCCATTGGATCTTAAAGACATATCCCATGGATCTGTTAAAAAGATCATTTCCAAATAAAAGACTGCACAATAATTTGTATCTATTTATTTATAATATACACAAAAATTTATATTGCTAAAACATTTTCCTTCTTATTATATTTTTACCGTTACATGTTAAGTATAAATGTATGGGAGGACCCTCAAACTTAACTACTTCAAATAATCGTTTTGTTTCAGTCGTATATTCAACCTTGTAGGCTTGAAAATTATTGTCAAAATTTATGCTTTCAAATATGTGAACTATTTTATGCAGTTCAATTCTTTCACTTAAGATAATAATTGTATAGTATCCACTTGGAAGTAGTACGTTTTGTCCTTAGAATTAGTGAATATGTATAGCCTTAAAAGTAATATGTTTTTTCCTTAGGATTGGTGAGTATATACATTCTTAGAAGCAGTATGTATGAAGTATAAGAAGAAGATTAGCTATTTAGGTGATCTATGAGATTTGTTTAATATATTAAAAGGTTGCATGGGGATTTTGTCCATAAGACACTTTTGCAGCGCAATTTCCATATTGTAGGTCAAGTCGTAAATCGTGCGTAGTCTGTAAATACAGCTGTTTACAGAAACCTGCGTGTTGCCTCCCGACACATATGCCCGATTCTTTGTGCTACACACCTAGCGGACGTTGGTCTTCAAAATTGTGTGAAACAGTATGGAATTCACCTGATAGATAAAAAAAGATCAAATATACAATTAAGGAATTAGTAAAAATATTTAAACCTTTTTTCGATAGAATTTAGCAAAAATATTAGAACTTACTATGAAGGAAAATAAAGTTCTACATTAGTTCTACATATGTATGCATGTGAACGCATGCAATGCATGTACATGTGTATGTATGGATATTAATGCACGCAAAGCAAATAAAAAAAGTGAGACTTACAAATCGAAACTTAAACATATTTTGATGTATTCATGTATATTATATGTATGTAAGTTTTTTAAATTGAAGCCGTACGCGCACAAATACATACACCCCACACGCACACTTTAACTGTGAATGTGAAAATGCAGTGCAAATGAAGTACATACATACATCAATTTGAATGCAAGCACATGTCACTTATCTGACGTTTATTATTTCACTTTTAACTGACTTTAATATCACTTATATCACGTTTTTAATTAAATTGGTCTGTGGATTTGCGCGTGTGCTCTCTGCGATTTGTTCACTTCGAATGACGCAGCACTCGCGTCATCGAAAGCAAACTGGCTACTTTCCCACAAGCTGGAAACGTAGTAGGGTTATGCCTATAACCAAGCCAAATGCAAGCTCAAACAGCTTGCAAGGCTATAGGCCCATATCAATTCTCTCGGCTATTAGCCAGCTCTTCGAGAAAATGATTATGGAGCAAATTAAAAAACACCTAGATACACGCGAAATCCTTAAGCCCTGTCAATTTGGTTTTAGGGAACGTACGTCCATCAGCCATTCTTTGGCTGTGGCAAATAACTTCATCTTTGGCAACTTGGCTCGGCAGCGCGGTACCATCGCCTGTGCCTTAGATTTTGAAAAGGCCTTTGACACGGTGTGGACAAACGGCCTCATCTATAAGATGAATAATCTCTATAGGTTCAATCCCAATACTACACGTATCATTCAGAATTATTTGTCTCAGCGGTCCTTTTACGTCTGCAGCCCCGATGGCTCAGAACGTTCGCTCACGCGAGAAATCTCAGCAGGAGTCCCTCAGGGATCACTGCTTGCCCCTATCCTTTATAATATATATTTAAAAGAGATATTTCGAAAGAGATCCAAGGTCTTCCTCAACTGCGCAAATCCAACCGTTGATTTACGCAGATGATATCCTTCTCCTGGCATCCGGAGCACGGATAGCCAGTGCAGAAACGGATTTAAATAATTACTTAGACGTCTTATGCGAATACTTCGCTAAGTGGCGTCTGAAGTTAAATACAAATAAATGCGAAGGCTGCATATTCCGAGGTCCGGTTCAATCGGACATTTATCGAAATGCACGTACCTTTAATCCGAAAATTTATATAAATGTTAGGACCCCCATAGCAATAAAGTCCGAAATAAAGTATCTGGGCATACCCTTAGAAGAGCTAAGATCCAACTTAGCCACATTAGCCATATATTCAGGCCTTTGGCGGCGAGCCCGACCATCCCAAGGCCTGAACTTATTAGGACATGCTCCCTTGTGTACAAGAAACTAGTACAACCAATACTAGTTCATGGACACATAGCATGGTTCAATTTAAAATCTAGGCAGATGGAAGATCTACGTCTCTTTGAGAGACGGGTCATCCGTCGAGCCCTGGGCAGAGGAGCTAGAGACCCCCCCACGCTCCATTATATATCAAATAAGGTCCTGTATGCAAACACGAAAACCAAATGTAGATACACTTATATACCAAATATTAGAAAAGTTCGTAGATAGCAACAGCAACAGCCCAAATCCATTGATCGCAGATGCTGTGGCTCAGAGAAGGCTGCCGGCCAACTACTCTGTCCACCATCTGACGATAAACAATATAGAACACTTAATAGAATTAGGAATTATGCACGATTCGGAGGGCAATCTCATTTTCTACCATAGAAAACGATTGTCCCTAGATCCGAATGAGCTAGTTTATAATATAAATCAGTAAATTTTGACCCCATAGATTGGCTCAACTTCCCCGTCTCTTCCTTCCCCTGTAAATACCTCCCATATTTTCCTTTCTTTTCAGCTCTTCTTCTATTTTCAGCTCTTTTCTCTTTCTCTCTCTCTTCTCTGTTCAGTAATTAGTTTTTGTAGGTTGTTTTCATAGTTTTAGTTATAAACAACATAAGTCCTTATTGTAATGCAGGTTTTTACTCGGATTGTGGGTTTTCCTGTAGCGTTTGAAATGTAAATTTTCTCTTCTTTTAGAATCATATATTAATTCTCTTTAAATTCTAGATTTATCCTTAGTAATTCACCCCTATTGCCTTAAACCTCATTAAGCACTTAGTGCCCTGGACAACATTAACTTTCAGTATTGTATTGTAAAAATCGCGCGATTTTTTTGTATTAAATTTTCACTATTTCTTACTAAAAATCCTAATTTAAAAATATTTAAACGAGAAGGCCAAGCTAACTTCGTCTTTGCCGAAGTTTTTATACCCTTGCAAATGTTTTAATACATCAGAGTCAGCATTAAAACAAACTATTTTTCTAAATAAAGCCCACTTTTCGACCGATACCAGCTATAGAATATAGTCATTCGATTTTGACCAAAACTTCCAAATCTTTGTAAAAGCGCATAATATTAATAATCGCTGAAGTGAGACACGTTAACATTAAAAACAAAAAAGTTTTTCTCACAAAGACCCACTTTTCGACCGATAGTTCCTATGGCAGCTATAAGATATAGTCATCCGATTTTGAGAAAAACTTCCAAATCTATGTGAAAGCGTATAATATTAATAATCGCTGAAGTGAGACACGTTAACATTAAAAACAAAAAAGTTTTTCTCACAAAGACCCACTTTTTGACCGATAGTTCCTATGGCAGCTATAAGATATAGTCATCCGATCCGGTCGGTTCCGACATATTAGCAGTGTGCAGTAAAAAGAAGACTCTGTGCAAAATTTCAGCTCGATAGCTTTAAAACTGAGAGACTAGTTTGCGTAGAAACAGACAGACAGACGGACAGACGGACGGACAAAGCTCAATCGACTCAGCTCGTCACCCTGATCAAGAATATATATAGTTTATAGGGTCGGAAATGAATATTTCTATGCGTTGCAAACTTCTGGGCAAAATTATAATACCCTTTGCAAGGGTATAAAAATTGGGGTGCTATTTCATTTTTGAAATTGGGGTATTATTTCATATGAATTAACACCCCAAATTTGGGGCCTTATTTCATTTTATCGTTTGGGGACTTATTTCATTGGGGACTTATTGCCTGCAGCCGTCAGAAGTTTTTCTCTGGACTGCTGCCAACGCAAAGAGATCGTGAATAAAGGCGAGCTTTGTCTTAATTGCTTGAGTAAGTCTCAGACCCTCTCGCGGTGCGGCAGCACGAAGTGCTGTCTACAATGCGGACAGCGTCACCACACATTACTCCACTTTCCAACAGCGGCACCAGCAGCACAACCACTGCATGTCGCGGCTCCTAACCAATCAACGGCAGTGCCACAACCAGCTTCAGTTATGAAAAAGCAGGCTACGCCCAATTCTAAACATGGTCTTCAATGTCTTTCAGCTACATCATCGATCAAACCCCGACGGGGTGTCCTATAAACGATCATCTCCGAACATACCGTACAATGTCTACATCTTAAACGACACGCCATACGAGCATCAATCACAGGTGTTGGTCAATCCCCTGGAAATCGATGCACAGCCACGGTAAGCTTTAACATACAAGCTGCAACAAATCCACAGTTTGTGATTCATGCCAACCCTGCCTACGTTTAAAGCCATTTGACCTCGTTCTTACCGTGTCAGAACATTCAGCCGCAACCATGGACGCACATTCAAGGCATTTTATTGGCTGACCCTATGTATTATCGCTCTAAACGCATTGATTTAATCATTGTAGCAGATTTCCTTGCTAAAGTCATTCTGCCAGGCACCAAAATCGGATAACCCGATCAACTAATCGCACAGATACAATTTGGACGGATCCTTGCTGGCAGAATGGAGGCACCCAACCAGACGATTCAAGTGAGTTGCAATCACGTATCTTTAGAGATCGAAAATATGCTCAAACAATTTTGCGAAGTCGAATCGGTTCCAAACCGCTCGTTAAGCCAATGGTAGATACTTAGTAAGATTGCTCTTAAAAACTCGTTTTGATCCCAGCATGACGCTAGCGAAATCCCATCAAATCGCCTTCAACAGATATCTTCAACTCGAAAGACGTTTTCAAAGAGATCCTGATATATCCTATATCTGAATCAAATCACACCAGCTGTGAGCATTATCACAACCATTTTCGGCCAGCCCTCTGTAACCTCGTGTGTACTTCCAGATCATGCCGTCATCAAAGAAGAAAGTCTGACCACTAATCAACGAACAGTGTCTTATGCATCTGCAAAAACCACAAATGGCAGAGCATTGCACGACATTCTTCAAAAGGACCTATCGGCAATCATCTTGAACTGGAGACATTAATGATTTGTGTTTACGGCTATCATCCAAAAAATGTGTCGATGTAGTGACGTGCATCCCGACGACGCGCAGTATCAGCGAATTTTATGGCGGGCGGCGCACATTAGGGCGACTAGAGCAAATTTCGCGCCAAAATTGATATTTTTTTTTTGAGATATTAAAGAAAGTTTAAATGCAACTTGAAAGATGATTAAATTTTGCCTAATAATCAAAAAAGAAAAATAGTCTAGGATATTTGGTTCTTCCGCAACACGCATTTAGTTTTAAAGAATTCATAAAAAATTGCATTTTATTGTATGTTTGCAATCGTTTTTTATAGATATGAAACTTTTATGCGGATATGTGGCGATTGAAGGTATAAGTTTTGACTATTCTTAGTTCATTAGTATAAATAAAATTGGCATAAAAAAAATTTAATATTTTTTAATTTTTGGAAAAAAAGGTAAAAAAAAAAATTTTTTTTTTATTGTTGGATATAAAGTTGTTACCCGCGCGCGATCGCTCTTTGAAATAAATTTTAAAATAAAGTTTCAACATTATACTTTATGTCCTGACAAAATTAGCGCGCCCTTTTTTGCCTTTTCTGAGAAAATTGAATTTTAGTAAGTGAAGTCATTTTCCAAATTCCAACATCGGCAGCCCTGGAACATTCGCGCGCATGTTGCATGCCATTAATCAGCTGTTCTAACACCTGTTCTGTTTGTTTACTTTCTTGATATTTGCGATTGGACTAAGTTTGAAAATACTTTTCTTTAAATAATCATGAAAAATTAAGCCGCTAGTGTATATTTTAGTGTTTTGCTGGCAGAAAATGATAGAGTCGAGAAAGAAATTCTGCGGCTCTGTGAAATTAGACCGCGTGAATTAAGACCGCCGTGCATTTTGTATGGCGGTCTAGTTTCATTCTGCAAAATTAATTTAGACCGCCATCTTAAAATGAAATTAGACCGCGCGGCCTTATTTCATTTTTACACCCTGTACCCATTGAAAATGGGTAAAAGGGGATCATGAAGTTGTGCAAATGTATGTAACAGGGAGAAGGAAACATTTCCGACCCTATAAAGTATATATATTCTTGATCAGCATCAACAGCCGAGTCGATTTAGCCATGTCCGTCTGTCCGTCTGTCCGTCCGTCTGTCCGTCCGTCTGTCTGTATGAACGCGTCGATCTCAGAGATGGTAAGAGATAGAGGTTTGACATGTATGGGACAAATGCTTCTTTTATCTGTACGCTGATCAAGTTTGTTTCAAATTTTGGCCACGCCCCCTCCCGCCCCCGCAATTTGGAAAAAACGTTATATCTCCCACAGTTTTGAAGATAGACGATTCGTACTTTCGAGAGATAGTAAGTAATTAGCAAAATAAATCGATTTGCCGAAGAAATGATAAAAATCGGATGAACGGTTCAGAAGTTATGAGCAAAAATGCGATCCAAGCCCCCCCCGCTACCACCCCACCCACCCTAAAAAAATGTTGCATACTTTTCGGATACTTTTCCCTAAGGAAAGCAGGAGCACTGTTAAACATGTTTTTTCATGAGTAACGGGTTTATCGAAGTCGGTTAAAGCCGACTTTAACTTACGCTCTCGTTGTCAATTGTACAGGGTATATTGAAGTCGGGCTACTCGACTGCAACGGTCTTACTTGTTCAAAATGAATTTAGGCCGCGATCACAAAATGAAATTAGAAATTCACGCGGCGTAATTTCCATCACCCAAATTCTGCGACTTATTAACACCGTGATACAAGTTGAAGGCGCTGAAGTTGAAGTAAGCCATCAATTAATTCTTTCAATGATTTACGGAAAAGCTTGAAATGCATTGACGGAGACAACATCAACATCTAAGTGTTACATTTGCGGAGCAACAAGCAAACAATTTAATAACATTGACGAAATGTTATTAAAGGAAGTGAAAGCGGAAAATTTGAAATTCGAGCTTTCATCTTTGCATGGATGGATTCGGTTTTTTGAATGCCTTTTGAATTTGTCCTTTAAATTGCCTATAAGAAGGTGGCAAGCCAGATCGGTAGAAGACAAAGAAATTGTTGCCAAGACAAAAAATCGATTTCAAAACGAATTCAAGGGAAAACTAGGCTAACTTAGTGATCTCCCGAGTCCTGGATATGGAAGTAGTAACCATGGTAACATTGCTAGGCGATTTTTTCAAAACGCAGAATTGACTGCAGAGATAACTAAGATAGATATCTATTTGCTTAAAAGAATGCACACTATATTAATAGTTGTTTCATGCAACTATGATATTAATATAGACAAATTCAAAAATTATGCCTTGGAGACTGCTAGGCATTTCGTAAATTTGTACCCTTGGTACAATTTGACGCCGACTTTGCATAAATTTATTATTCATGGCCCGGAAATAATTAATTATGCATTGCTCCCAATTGGTCAATTAACCGAGGAGGCCCAGGAAGGACGAAACAAAGATTTCAAGCTTTACAGAGAACATTTTTCGAGAAAATGCAGTCGGAAAAAGTGGAACCTCGATGCTCTAAATAGAATGTTCATTACCTCGGATCCTCTAGCATCGAGGCATTTCAAGAGACAGGAAAAAAAATAAATCAAATGCCAAAATCAGCTTTATATCTTTAAGAAAATGTACATGTAGTTCAAGAGAAGTAATCTATTTCAAGTGAAAGTAGCGATGAGGAATAAAGAAAATTGTTCAAGTTTGTATATATCTGGCGACCTTTCTAATCTTTAATTAGTGAGTATAGCTGGCTCTAGGTCCGAAAAAGTTGTGTTTGTTCACAACTAAAAAAAAATTATACATTATTGTCAAAAATGAGCAGGTTGCCTATACGGTACCGGGTACCGTGAAAATTGTTCAATATAATACGAAATTGGTTATGTTGTTTTTAACTATAATTATCTCTAAAATTTAAAAAGTTTTGAAAATTTAACCCGATTATTAAAACGAAAACTATAGGATATACTCTTTCGACTGCGAAAAAATAACTTCAAGTTAATAAAATTAGCAAAGAACCGTATTGGCCAGTTTTTAGCTTCCTATGTTTCGAAAAACAAATTCATTTCGCAAAAACAAGTAAAATTTTTTTTTTATTCTTAAAAAAATTTCCTCTAAATATTCCCAACTTTTGACTTTTTTTTAATACTTTAATTCTCTTAAAAAGATGGCATCAACATTTTTTTGATACAGCGCTCCGCTGAATTATGGCGCGATTTTGGCCTTTTCGCCAAACTGTGCGGCGGATGGAGTCATCAAACAATATTGTCTCAACACTGTCACCTTTGGCACTGCGTCAGCACCGAACACTGCGATAAGGGTCATGCATCAAATCGCAGAAGACACTCGTCAAATCTTATGCAGTCGATGTATATATTGTTGGATTGTTGGACATCTTGTTAAAAGTTTTACAGAATGTTTTTAATACCCGAATTGATCGTTTAACCCATTTTATGCCGCTCTGCACGAAGTATTTTATTTAGAGGTGAAAGTAACTATTCTTGGGTAATTAGGACCCAGTCAACACGAATCCGAAGTTAAAAAAATTCTGCCTATGATAGTTTCGCCAGGTGAGATGGTTCAATTGCTCGAAAAGTCACTTTCACAGGTGTATTAAAGTCTCCCAGTACTACTTTTTCCACCGGTTGTATTATTACGGACTATTTTCGACCTTTTCTTAAAATTTTAAATGACTTTCGTAATAAAATATTTATAGTTACGTGTTTTAATTTTTTTTTTTGTTGAAAATTCATATTTTTAAAAGCGGTTTTTCAACCACCACCTGGACCCCACCTGCAAGGTGGGAGGTGTCCGCATTAATTTTTATCTGAAAGCCAATGAAATTTACTATAGTATAAAGTAATTACCTAAACAATTGGTTTTACTAGATCGTACAGAAAATTTTTTAAAAGAAGGCAACTTTGCACATTGGGCCGCATGGCCGATTTTTGGCATAAAGCCGAAATTTTCATTTTTCGAATCAAATAAAATTTTCCATTGTTTGGCAACCCTGAAATTGTCATCGATTATCAAAATCAGATGTTGAGTGAAGGTATTGTTGCGAGAAAATTGGCGTCAACTTTTTGTCGTATAAATTGGCACATTAATATTGTAAATTAAATATATCTAAGGCCAGGGTATGTAGAATGTATAAATGGAAGCTTTTTTTAATAATGTTCAATAAGTTTCATTAAAGTGTTGTTTCGTGTTGTCCCTAAGCAGAGATAACTTAATCAAAGAGTAAGTCTTTTTGTAATGTATGTCAAAATAAAGAAAAAAGTATGTATTAGTGTTTATTAGAAGATAATAGTTATACTCTTTGCGGCTTTTTACGGCTTTTGCGGTGCTTTAAACTTGAAGCTGAGCTTGAACTCTGCCATGAAACGCTGCTAGACATATGGATGGCAAATCTGCCGCTCCTACAGACTGGATATTTGGCCAACTTAGGGAATGTACGCTTGAAATTTGCCAATAAATTACTAGAAATTAATTTTAAGTTTTTATACACAGTTCTCAAAACTTTGTTTTAAGATCACGTATACACAATGTAACCATATAAGGGCTGTCGGGCTAGGCGTGGCCATTTCAATTAAAAGTTTAGTTTTAATATTTATAATGTTATATTTATCAAACATAACAAGCTTCAGTTCGATTTCTGCAATGATAGACTCAAACCATTAAAAACTTGGTCATATTTTTATCGCTGTGTACTGCTAGTACAAAAGAACCCCAAGAACGCGAAGCAAGACTTTTTTGAAAAGCTGGATATGAGGTGATTTCCCTTATATCATAATTGTTGTACTGTGTAGTATTTAAAAGTTTTTTATTTAGGGTGAATCACAAAGGACAGATTTTATCGGACGAATTTAGCCCTTTTTATGAGAGTAGAAACAGTCAAATTCTATTTAGCAATCCGAGACCTGGCCGATAAACAAATGCTGAAAATCCATATTAATAACAAACATTTTTTTCGATTTTTTCGATTTTTTGCAAAAATGTGTGAAATTGTATTTCCATTAAAATGGTGTGTCCGAAAATGTTTCGGTTGGAGAAGATTGACCCATGTGCGTAAATATGTATTTGCGCAGTTGAGTCCCGAATTTACTTATTCTAAATAACGATATATTAATACTATATGTCATACGAATAGTTTGGACCAGGGACCGAGAAAAATTAATAAATATTAATTTATTTATATACTTGAAACTTATACTTTAAACCGCAATGTAATATACCTTTTATTGAAAATTGAATGTGGATCTTATTCGATTTGGTACACTTAATAAGGACATGCATCAATCTTGCTACAATTCCTTATGCACTTGTCATAATCGGTTTTTAAGTAATATTTTTGAGTGAAAAAAAGATAAATATAAAAATAAAATAAAATCATTATTTTTGATTTTTATTTATATTGCTTATTTTCCTAACTTTGAAATAAGAAAAGCAAGCTTAATCATTATTTTTTGTTGAATGAAATAAAAATCAAAAATTAATCAATAAAGATAGATTTTTATAATAAAACTCATAATCGTTACGGTCACTGGTTTGGACAAATTGCACTTAAGACGTTGTCATCTTGTATTTGAAAAAAATAGTTAAGATTGGTAATCGCTGAATATAATGCATTGAGTTAAATAGACACCACGCTGAGAATTTATAAAATTTTAGTCGTAATTTGGGCGATTGCCCAAAAGTAAATTTAATGAATCTCATTCAATGCAAACACACAATATTATGAATATTTTTTTATTTGTTTCTAATTGTTATTCTAAATTTAATTTTGCTTATGCTTTAGAGCGCAACTGGCAATTATATTCACTTTCTGCATCTGGTGCCCAACTGGAAATTAAGCGATCCATTTTAAAACTAGAAAGTGTGAAAAGTCTAAGAGACACTCTTGCACACACGAACTCGTGTGCAGTTGTTTAAGACTATTAGCTGGGTATAGAGGCTCACAAATAATAGTTGGAGAAGAACTTATTATGGTGTATTTCTCAGTTATCTATCTTTTAAGTTTACTTATTTGCTGTCGGCAGATTAGCGGTGTCAGTCCCGATGTCGATGTAAATATCAACGATATTCGCATCGCTGAAATAATGCCGACGAAGTTGTTTTTGTTTCAAATCCAACCCTATTTTGGACAGGATGTGACAACTGACTGGACAGCTTTTATGCAGACGATGGCTTATCATAGGTCGGTATTAAAAAACAATACTTTTAGTTTAAGCGGTATAAGTTCTGATTTGGAAACCTATTTATACCCTGTCCCCATTAAAAATGAGTAAAAGGGGATTATGAAGTTGTGCAAATGTATGTAACAGACAGAAGGAATCATCTCCGACCCTATGAAGTATATATATTCTTGATCAGCATCAACAGCCGAGTCGATTTAGTTCTTCTTTCCGTCTGTCTGTCAGTTTGAACGCGTCGATCTCAGAGACTGTAATTGATAGAGCCACAATTTTTGGCATTTATGTAGGTGTTTACTGTACCCACATCGAGTTTGTTTTAGATTTGAAGAATTCCTCCTCCTCCATCTTTTAACAGCGAAAAACTGTGTTTATCTTTGTATGAACGCGTCGATCTCAGAGACTGTAATTGATAGAGCCACAATTTTTGGCATTTATGTAGGTGTTTACTGTACCCACATCGAGTTTGTTTTAGATTTTAAAAATTCCTCCTATTGCATCTTTTAACAGCGAAAAACTGTTCCTCTCTCTCTGTATAAACGCGTTGATCTGATAGACTATAAGAGGTAGAGCCACAAGTTTTTGCATGTAAGTAGGTGTATATCGTACCTAGATCAAGTTTTCTTGAGATTTGGAATATTCTACCTTCTCCATCTTTGAACAGCGAAAACTCTCTCTCTCTCTCTCTCTCTCTTTATAAACGCGTTGATCTCACAGATTATAAGAGGTAGAGCCACAAGTTTTTGCATGTATGTGTAATATCGTACCTAGATCAAGTTTGCTTCAGATTTGGCAAATTCCTTTTCCTTCTCCTTCTAACCTCAAAAACTGAAAAAACTCTGAGCTGCAACTTATAGGTTTAAAACTGATAACTTATAAGTGCGCCTTTTAATTTATATAAATAAACTAAAAAAAAAATAAAAGGAATTCAAAGCCAAAGGAACCACATTACTTGGTACAGGGAATTTTGCTGTCGGGGCATATAACCGCAATACTCTTACTTGTTTATTTATTAATTTACTTTAAAATATGCAATATCCAATACAAACTGTCCTATTGCAACATAGACGGCTAAATATTTGGAGATATAAGCCTTGCTATTTCACTATCCACAGAAAATCTTTTAAAAGATATCTGACAAGTGAAGTGAGCTTTAAGCTGTCCTATTTCATCAAAGAAGGCTCAATTTTTTAAATAATTAGATTTATTAACTTTGTTATTACATTTGTCAGCCAAGCTCTTTAGATATCTATAACAAGTGTCTGCCTTTACGCATTTACACTTGTCATATATTTCTAAAGAATCTCTCTGACGATAGCGTAATAGCAAATCAAGTATCCCAAAATATTTAGAAAATGAAGACTTCTTTGATAAAAGAGAACAGGTTCTATTTACTACAGCTGACTTTTCACTTGTCATTCATACATCTCTAACAAGTCTATCTCACGATAATGTAATAGCAAAGCAAATAACTCTATAGCTGCCTTTAAACTTGCCATATATATCTAAATAGTCGGTTGTCAAACTTCTCTAAAGAGTATCTCTTATCAAATAGAACCAATTCAAGTTCAGAAAAAAGGCAGCATTTTCAGAATATTTAAAGATATTTGCTTTACTATTACACTATCGTCGGAAAGTCTTTTTGGAGATGTACGACAAAAGTGTAAAGGCACATTAAATATTTAGACGAGAGCGTAACTTAAAGTCGGCTCTAACCGACTTCGATATACCCATTACTCATGAAAAAAAACATGTCTAACAGTGTTCCCGCGTTCCTTAGTGTGACCATCCGAGAAGTATGCAACATTTTTTTAGGGTGGGAGGGGTGGTAGCGGGGGGGTAGCCCCCCGGCTTGGTTCACTTTTTTGCTTATAACTTGAGAACCGTTCATCCGATCTTTATCATTCTTTCGGCAAATCGATTCATTTTGCACACCTACTTCCCATCCACATCCCACCCACTCTCCACCCAATTCCCACCCACTTTCCACCAACTTTCCACCCACTTGCCACCCACATACCACTTTCCACCTACATCCCATCTACATTCCACCCACATCCCTCCCAACTCCCACCCACATACCACCAACATCCCGCCCATATCCCGCCCACATCCCACCCACTTCCCGCCTATATCCCACCCACTTCCAATCCACTTACCACCCACAACCACCAACATCCCACTCACACCCCATCCACTTCCCAGTGGGCATCCCGGCGGTATTTCCAACAACGGAAAATTAAAATTAAATGAATTCTCATTTTGACGTTTCAAACCGAGCTTCAAGTCAATGGGGTGAAAAATAGTATTTTCCATGGAAAATTTTCCGGGATTTTTCCCGCATGGGGGCGGATTTTCCGAAATTGAAAAATCATATATCAAATTATTTCGAACTCTACCCTTACAAACCAAATTTCAAGCCAATAGGATAAAAAATATTTTATTTCATGCTGACTTTTCCGGGAATTTTCCGACCGTTGGGTAAAATTTTCCTACATCGGGAAAATCTCATTTAAAACTATTTCGTATTCTGTCCTTACAAACCGAGTTGCAAGCCAATCGGATGGAATATAGTTTTTGCATACAGAATTTTCCGGCCATTTTCCTCGTTTCCGAAATCGGGAAAACACGTGTCGAATCATTTCGCGTACTATGCTTACAAACCAAGTTTCAATTTAATCGGATGAAAAATAACATTTTTCCCATACAAACTTTTCCGACGCTTTTCCGACTTTTCCGGGTGGAATTTTCCCAATTTTTTTCTTAGTGGACAGTTTGAGGAGAAAATATGTTGGGTATCAAAAACGTACCTTTACGATATGATAGGGCCAAGTCCTTTGGGGATTTTTTTAGTTTCGGTATGCTCTTAAAAAATATCGCGGTCCGAAGGCGTAACCAGAAAATTACCTTAAAAAAGTTGCACAGTTGTTATTAACAAGAGTTTCTCTTCAGAGAATTTTGACAACCGACTATTTAGAGATATATGATAAGTAAAAAGGCAGATTAAGAGTTTCTCTTTATAGAATATAGAACCGACTATTTCGAGATATATAATGAGTCAGAGGCGTAGCCAGGGGAGTTTTGGAGGTTTATATGCAAATTACTGTACTAAACGAGAAAGGCAAAGCTAACTTCTTCTAACACTTGAAATAGCTTGTCACAACGGTTGGCGACTTCGACCAAACTTCGCAAATCAGCTTAAAAACATGACATATTACCCATGACCGTGTTTAAGAGCGATAATATGGAGAACAAACCAGTTTTCCTCACTAATACCCATTTTTCGAACGAATATTTGTATGGCAGCTACAAGAAGTAGTCATCCGATCCGGTCGGTTCCGACATATTAGCAGCGTGCAGTAAAAAGAAGACTCTATGGAAAGTTTCAGCTCGATAGCTCCAAAACTGAGGGACTAGTTCGCGTAGAAACAGACAGACAGACGGACAAAGCTTAATCGACTCAGCTCGTCATGCTGATCAAGAATATATATACTTTATGTGGCCGGAGATGATTCCTTCTATGCGTTGCAAACTTCTGGGCAAAATTATAATACACTTTTCAAGGGTACAAAAGATGCATCTAAAGACAAATTAGTAAATTTCACCCAAATTAACAACAATTTTGAAAAAATTGATCGATGGACCGTGAATTATAAAGAATTATTATCCATTTAAGTCGGGGCGGTCATACAAGGTTTCTAATTAAATTAATTTTTAAAATTTCCGGTTTTGATCTACAAATATGTGAATTCTTTTCTTCAAAAGTCAAATAAATAAGAAAACATTAAAATTTTTGAGCGATTTAACCACAGAGCTTAAAAGCAAAAGCAAAATACAAATGACGTGTACAACAATTTTTGATTTGAAATTATATTATACCTGAAGGTAAAGTTTAAAAATTAGCTCTACACATCTCGCAAAGTTTTTCAATGATTATTAATGAAGGGCTCTGCGAAATAAGGCCCCAATATAATGAGGCCCCAAAAATAAAATGCAATAAGGCCCCAACAATTTATATAGAAAATAAAAACCAGTATTTTTGATCAAATTTGGGGCATTATTTCCTTTTTTGGGGCATAATTTCCTAAATATAATTTTAAAATGAAATAAGTCCTCAAAGAAGAAATGAAATAAGACAGCAAAACTAATTTTTGGGGCCTTATTTCATTTTTATAAGGAATTTAGACACCAAATTTTAATTTGATTTTTTGGGTTCTTATTTAATTTTTCTTATTTTTGCAATATACAAAAAACGCGCGATTTTTTTCATTATTTAATTCAAAAAATTGATTCAACTAAAGCGCCGCAGGTGAAAATTTGGGAGAAGTATTTAAAATTTTTGAAATTGGGGTATTATTTCTTATGAAATATTTTATTGCATTGGGGCCCTATTTCATTCTTTAAATTGGGGTATTGCTTTATTATGATATAACACCCTAAATTTGGGGCATTATTTTATTTTATATTTTCAGGACTGATTTCCTGCTGCCTTAATTGAGCGGCTTGTTCATAAACTTATAAACTCCTTAAAACGCGCGTTTTAAAAATATTTTGCCTACGGCGCTCTTTCTTTTTTCCAATTTTACCTCCAAACCAGGAGACCGAAATTAATTTCAGTTCAAGTCAAGGCATTTATATTGGCCTAAAGCTTCTTTTACTTTCCGTTTCTACTGTCTACTACCGTTTTCTATAAAATATGACAATAACCGTAGTCGGAATCGGACGAGTTAGACACTGCAACCGAATCGTTGACAAAATTTGTTGAACAAATTTATGTATAAAGTCTGTGTTTACGGAAACCGCTTGTAAAATGTGAATTTGAATAAACTTTTCGAAATATTGCTCATTTTTTGAGCCTTTTTATGTTTTGTGTGTAGAATTGGGTTTTTGAAAGAAATTCGCAATGGAATTTTGTTAATTCTTGTTGGTCCCCCTTAGAAACACTGAACCCATTTAATGAATCAACCCCTTTGCTCTATCACTCAGTCTGCCCCACGTTTTCAACATTTTTTAGACGGTAAAAGGCATTTGTACAGCAAAGTACGTTCGATTTTCCATGATGACGTTGAGAAGTACACAAAGCTCCGTCAAAATAGGAAAGAACCTTTCTGAACCATTTGATACCAAAGGAGGTTTTAGGCAGGGCGATACCTTATCGTGTGACTTCTTCAATCTACTGATGGAATACATACTGCGCCGGTGCCCACATGCCAACAGAACGGGCGCCTTTATTTATAAAGATCTAATGCTACTCGCATATGCCGATGATATTGACATTATCGGCAAAAACGAACGGGCTGTCAGCAGGGCGTTTTCAGAGATTGAGAGGCAGTCTGAACTAATGGGTTGAGCGGTAAAATGAGGGCAAGACGGAAGACCTAGTATCCGCGGACAAAAAGTCATTGCGCCTTGGACAATCTGTTACAATGGGAGAATACAACTTTAAAGTTGTAAAGGATTTTGTTTACCTCGGAATGACGATAACCAGCGACAACACATCAGTCTGGAACTCAGACGAAGAATCACTCTTGCAAACCGATACTACTACGGGCTAAGTAGGGAGCTCAAGAGCAGAGACTTCAAGTGAAGAACAAAATTAGCCCTATACAAGTCGGCTTTCATCCCAGTCCTGCAATACGGCGCAGAAGCATGGACAATGACAGCAGCGGATGAAGCGGCAGTTGGCGTGTGTGAACGAAAGATTCTTCGGAGGATTTATGGACCTTTAAAAGTTGGCGATGATTTCTGCATTCGAAATAATGACGAACTGTATAAGCTCTATGGGGACACCTGTCTGGTCAAGCGCATAAAGCAACAGCGGCAGTGCTGGTTAGGACATGTCACCAGGATGGACGAAGAAGCTCTAGTAAAAAAAGCGTATGAATCGAAGGCGGCTGACTATGGAGGAAGAGACAGACAGGGGAGACCTCGACTAAGATGGGACGACCAGGTGCGGGCAGACATTGCCAAGCTTGGTGTGACCAACTGGTGTCAGCTCGCACGGAACAGAAGCGACTGGAGAGTATTACTTGCAGAGGCCGAGACCGTCGGAGTTGTAATGGCCAATAAAGATGAAGAGAGCCTAAAATTTCAGAATTTCGTTTAGCTTCATGATAAAAATGAAGACGCAGTTAATTTATATATTTTTCAATTCATGTTGAACAAAAAAATGTTTTAAAATTATGCAGGAAATTAAGGTCGAAATTGAATATTTGTGCTGTTATTATTCATTAGAATACACTTCGGCCTGGAAATAATAGTGCAATTGAATTATAGAGGTAACTCCAAAATTGAATTAGTATCCAAAAAAATGTAAAAATATAGCCTTTGAAAAATCCTAGCTTCGCCACTGTAATGAGTGTAAAAGCAGCTTGAAGGAAGCTTTATCTTTTATTTATTTCTTTGGATAGCCACTTTGTGAGGAACTAAAGTACCTTACAAGGGCCAGTGTAGGGGATCCACGGCGAATTCGCAGAGTGGAAGAGAGAGAGAGAGAAATGTGAAAGGGGAGAGAGCAGAGCGCAGCCGAGCGGAGAGGAAAGCCAGAAGCAGGAAACGGGCAAGAGCGTAATGCGAGGTAACGGAACGAAAGGCTCTAGAAGGGCTCAAGTGCACTGAAAGTGTGCGACGGGCTGACGGATATGAGGAGAAGCCCAACTGGAACAACCGCTGTTGCTAGGCAGCAGACCGTCTGCGGCAAGCGGTTATAACGGAAGGATGGCAAAGTAACAAGAGGTGGACGGAGGCCTATAAAAGCCCAGACTGACAGCAATCAGGGGGTCAGTGTCGTTTCGGAAAATCAAAGCGAGTGCGAGTGCGTCAGTATCGGTCGTAGCCAACACAAGTGCCAGCAAAGGATCACACAAGGACTGTACGAGAAACGGAGGTCACAGGAGCAAGGAGCGGAATAGCAGATAAGTGCTAGTATACATAGCGGGGCAAATAATACGAGGTTGGACGTGTGGCAAGCCGGCGTGCAAACAGGAGACGTGTGGCCCTAAAGGCCGAGTGCAAGCCAAGCCAACATATCGTAACCAGGTCGAAGAAACAACTGCTTCACGAAAAGGAAGGATCGGCGAGTCACAGACAGCACGACGGAATTCCGGGTGAGCGTGAGTTGTGGTGCGACGAGAAGTGGAACCTTGTGAGGGACAAGGGAAGCCAATTAGAAAGTAAATATCACACCTTGTTAGCGATTAAGTACCGCCTAATCCTAAATATTCGATATTATAATTGCTATACTATTGAAAACAGAAAAGTCTTGTCAATTGTTATTTGGGACAACTATAAATTTGTTGAGGCGAGACACGACATTTCTCGAGCCTAGCTTAGGGTAGTTTCGAGCGAAGGAAGACTTGTTACAACTGGCGCCCAACGTCCTTAATAACAATACAAAAAAAAACAAAAGCGAATAAGTAGAAAAACAGTAGGAAAGCACAATGGGCAAAGCGTGGGTACATTACCTAAAGAAAGAGGAAATCATACAATGCGGAAAGGCAGTAGGGTGTGAGCTAAACGGAAATCTAGATGAAATGAGAAAACAATTTAAGGAGTTCATAGAACAACACGAGAATAACCCAGAGATAGGAAAACAAATAGAAGAAATGGCTCGGAAATTCCAAAAATTAAGAAAACAGACGGTGAGGGGATAATAGATGTCGAGACACTGTCAGTACCAAATTTATCGCAAATAGCGCAAGGCTCATCCGGAGGAAACAATCGGCAAAGAAGCAAAACCAGACGGGACTCAGATAAGACAGACAAAGAGTCGCCAGCGACCCCACCGGATTACCCAAAAGTAGCAAAGCAAGTGAGGGAATGGACATTTCGATTCGACGGAACTTCAAAACCGTTAGAATTTTTGGAACAGGTACAGTGGTCGGCAAATACGTACGGGCTAGACTTCGACATGATGCAAAGCATTGAAGTGGTATGTGGCAAACGACAGGCAATGGAAGACATGGAAAGACTTTGTAACCAGTTTCCAAGCATTCTTTTTACCAAGAGGGTATTTTAGCAAATTGGCTGAAGAAGTAAGAAGAAAGGAAACAAGGATGGGGAGAATCATTTAAAGATTATATGGTAGATATGCAGACACTAATGAGACCGCTACAATGCACACCAGATGAGCAGTTAGAAATAATTAGTGAAAACAGCGCAGTGGTCATATATCTCTAAATAGACGGATTTCAAATCTCTCTAAAGAGATACTCCTATCAAATAGAACTTGTCCATTTTTATAATAGGAATCCTAAATTTTACACCATCATTAGAGAGTCTCTTTAGAGAAATATAACAAGTGTAAAGTCAGTTTTACCAAGAAGGTGGATGAGCTAAGGCATATCTTTGTAAAGTCTAATGTCGATGTTAAACGTGGGTCATTCTTTTTCAAGTCGAACGGTCTCAAAATTCAACACTTTTTGTTTCAATAACCAAAACAACCGAAATTAGATCTCGGCACTCCCACCGAAACGTGATTTGCTGTTTTGGCGAGAGTTTAAGCAACCTTTAACGTTACAGAGTTTGGGCTTTGACTCTCAAGCGCCAATTTATATCAATGAGCAGCTTTCGGGAGAGAACTACACCACTTTCAAAGAAGCCATCTGCAACCAGTTAAATGACAGATGGCATTGGAGCAAGAGAATTGTTCCCTCCAGCAGCCATTCTCAACCAGATAAATACCAGTTGACCCTTGTCATAAGGAACAGACAGCCTGTTTATACCGCTGCGCATTATAATGGTAGTACATATATCGATATCTGGCGGTCAACTCACTCATTACCGATTAGTTTGCAACCAGCTTAATTACAATTTAATTACAACTGCCTCAAAAGTAGTGTTTTAAACGAGCATTTCATCAGAATCTAATGTTTGTTGTTGCGAAACTCAACCAAATTTAGCAATTTTGCCAATTTGCAGTATGACAGTATTTTTTAGTTACTAGTTGACAATTTCACTGCAGGGATTCTGTGGCAGAGCTTCAGTTGGACCTGGAGAGTCTATTTAAAGCTTTCTATGCTGGTGGGCTAAGTTTAAGTGTAGTGTTTAATTTAATCTCGTTTTTTATTTTGGTTTCTTTTGTTTATATATATGTATTTTGTGAATAGGATTTTTCATTATTTTTATTGATGCAGGATGAATGAGAACGCTCAATAGCAAGTAGCTTAGTAAAAATTCTGTCCAACCAAACTAAAGGAAAGTGCACAGAGTTTGACTAATAAAATTGATGAGTTTAGGTAAAATTTTGTAAAATCTGAGGTTGATGTTACTTGTCAATTGTATGTGATGGATGTGTTGTGTATCGTGCTGATCGTGTGGGACATGCAGGAGGAGTTGCTGTTTATGTAAATAGACTGTTGGTTCACGATGCGTGCCAGAGGATTTTACCTAAAAAATTGCACCGACTTCGAGCTCCCCCACAGTCCGCTGCCCAACACAAAGGCTTAATTTGTGGGTTAATTCAAATGTGTGCTGATGAAGAGCTGAAATCTTTATTCACATGTCTTAGTTCTCTATATTACATAATTTTGTTCAATTGTCTTACATTTGTGCTTTCCTCGCCTCTGTTGTTTAAGCACATCAACACCACTTGCCAGAAATTTCTTTACTAAAGCCAGGCAAAGCAACGGTTTGGAAGTTGCGTATGCAGGCAAGGGAGACTACAAAACTACAAAGCATACATAACGGTTGATCTTACAGAGGCGTAGCACCCCCCCCCCCCCGGTAATTCACCAGCGTTCCTGCGTGGTGGGTTACCTTCCATAAAATCCAATTTGGCCACTTTCACTACTGGGCGTGTGACAAGCCCTTCAGCTGTGAGCACAACAGCACTGCGCACATGGCCATCCATTTCTCGATGAACATCTATAACTCTGCCTTTGGGCCAGGAATTGCGCTTGGCGTTCTCGTCCACGATGATCACCAGGTCATCTACTTTTATTGGTTTTGGCGGCGGCTGAAACCATTTAGTTCGCCTTGTAAATGTGGGAAGATACTCCCGTATCCACCTCTTCTAAAAGCGGTCAGCTAGTTGGCTGGCGACCCGATACTGTTTCGCCAATCAACCTCCAGATTGATCCAATGAGCCGCTTTCACGCAGTCCACTTGATCTGCCAGTCAAAAAATGGTTCGGGGTCAGCGCTTCAGCCTCGCCACACACAAGTGGCGCATAGGTCAATGGACGGAAATTTAAGATTTGCTCGACATCGGCAAATGCGGCACGTAGCACTTCATCTCGCAGACCCTCGGCTGGAAGGATTTCTGAAAGTATAGATTTAGTTGAGCGCACTAAGCGTTCCCATGCGCCGTCCATATGCGGCGCGCCAGGTGGGTTGAAGCTGAAACCCAGAGTTGGATATTGCTGTTCCACGGCTGATGTGGATAGTCGCTCCGTATGATCCTGCAATACTCGGTTGGCGCCTCTAAAGTTGGTGCCATTGTCTGAGACCATTCGAAGTGGCACCTCCGTGTTTCAAACGCCTGCATTATGCAGAGGAAGGAGTCCGTAGAGTGCGTAACAGCAATCTCCAAATGTACAGCTCGTTTCGTGAGGAATGTGAATTACACACCCCACCTCTTCTCATGTCGTCGGCAGACTACTATGTTAATGGGGCCGAAGTAGTCCACACCGGTAAATGTGAACGATGGTGTGTATGGTGACAGCCCTTCTTTTGGTAAATTCTGGTGGCATGGGTTGAACGATTCGTATGCTACACTTAGGACCATTCTTCGCAACTTCTCTCACCAAAGCGCGTAGACCTTGAATTCAATAGCACTGCCGCATCTCGTTGACGAGGATATCATTGTGCAAATGATAATACCTTCTGTGATAAAACTCAGTTATCAGATACGTCACTCGGTGATTTCAGGGCAGTATTATGGGTCGCTTCGTATCCACATCTATGCCGTCGATTGCATCTATACGGCCTTTGATACGGAGCACACCCAAGTCGTCTAGGTAGGGGGAGCACTTATACAGCAGGCTTTTGCGATTTGTAACACCGCGTCCGGCTCTCAAAAGGCTGATCTCGTCATACCACTCCTCCTCCTGGCAAACGCGAATAAAAACAGCATCTGCCACAGCATATCGTTCAGGATTTAAAAAACTGCGCAGCGATCCTTCAATAGGCTTCTCGACTACAAGACGCAAGAAGTCCAATACTCGCCGTTGACAGGACTGCAGCCTCTCCAGTTTACTAAATCGTTCGGGGTCGGGTGATATGACGGATAAGGTGATACATGCACAGGCTTCTCCTCATGATGAAGAACTTCAGCGTCATCTTTTTCGTTGGTTTTGTCGATATTTGGAAATTGTGTCTCATCCAGATACAGGAATTCTGGTCCACAAAACCATCTCAAATGACCATCTCCAGTTCGTGACTTCAGAGCCCTCAAGAATTTCCCCAATGCGCAGAGCCACGAATTGGTGAAACTTTCGGGCCATAAAGCTCCATTCGGGGAATAGATACGGGCTTGAGGGGCGCCACTCCCGCCTGGAGTCAGCCGATATCTTCCCCAATCCAATTTTAGGTCACTCGGCATCTTCTCTACAAGGGCAGTTAGCAGCGCTGGATCATGCAAGTACTCGTTGAGCCCAATCGCAGCCATCGTTGCGCAGTAGTTTTGCACGGCCAGAGCAAATCGAAGCCAGGCAAAGCAACGGTTTAGAAGTTAGCCGTTGCGTATGCAGGCAAGGGAGACTACAAAGCATACATAACGGTTGATCTTCGAAAATAGACAGGGGCGTAGTAACACGGGTCAAGGGATTTAACATTCTGGCGCGGGGCTACTATAAGAGTAAGCGACGCAACACAGACGATTAAGCTCTATACTCGTACGAAAACATTCAATGAATAGTGCAATAGAATATTTATGTATAGAATTAGCCAATAAGATAAAACCAAGAAAGACCCTAATCGGGACTATTTATAGGCTTAACCGTAACATTGAGCTTCCAAATTTTATTGATGATGTTTCGAAACTATTAGTTTTATATACGGATGTTATTTTGGCTAGCGACCTAAGCAGCAATCTCCTGTTTGAGAGTTTTCTTGTGGACAGTATGCCTGACGCTGCTTTGCAACTTTTACCTGAGTTCTTTTCACAACTGTGATATTAGTTTTAGTTTTTTTTGTGTCAGTTCTTGTGACGTCCTAGAAAGTATACATAGGATCAAATCAAATGCAGTTGGCCTCGACGATCTTAACCCGAAAATGTTAAAGGTTCTTCTTCCTTTTCTTCTTGACCACATAATGTTTATTTTTAACACTGTCCTCACCACTTTATCTTTTGCCGTAATACAGAAAAGAGCCAAAGTCTTGCTAAATCCTAAAGCTAATTATGAGTTCAGGCCAATTTCCATTCTCCCATTTTTGGCAAAAACATTTGAGCGCATTAAGGCTGCTCAAATACAAGAATTTCTTGATTAAGTGACATGCAATCAGGATTCAGGAGGAAAAGAAGCTGCACAACAGCCCTCGTAAATATAGCTGATGAAGTTAGAAAAGAGCTGGATGAAAGCAATGTGAAAGCAGCAAGGCCTTTGACACTGTGAATCATAATATTCTTTGTACAATGGTAAGTAGGTATTTCCGTCTGGCCGCATGTAGGGGGGCCACACATAGACCTTATGGTTCTTAGTAAGGTCGGGTGCTTTTTAGGGTACCATTTCCTTTAAAAATCCTGGAGGATCTTTGACGTTTTGGCAAATGCCAATCGTTGTAGTCTTCCAGAGAGGTGAAACTTGGGGAATGCAGATGTTTTGGTCTTGTCGTGGCGATTGCTGGGCAGCTGCAGATGAGGTGTTCTAGAGTTTCTGCTACTCTAGGTTCCTTACATTTCCTGCAGGTGTCTGCTGTCATGATGCCTAGCTTTTTCGCGTAAGCGGCTGCTAGGCAGTGAACATTTAATATGCCTATACACAGTCTGCAGTCTCTTCTTTGGAGCTGCAGCATATAGTGCGTGAGTTTTTTGCCTCTTGTCTTGCACATAAATTTAGAGATTCCGCAGCCAGTCGTCTTTGTATAAAACTAAATTATACTTATAGTTTTCCTAGTACTGCAACCAAACTTCTTACTTTACGGACGGATCACAGGCAGTGGTCTCTGGATCTTCCACGTCTAATTTCAATAACCTCACGAGAGGTGTTCCTCAAGGCTCTGGCATTATTTTTAATAACACACTTTCGTGGAGTAAACATGTCACTAAAGCGTGTGGTATCACGTATAGACTCTTGAGGCAACTGTCACTGTCTCAAATATTTATACCGATAGAAATTAAGTTTCTTATGGCAAAAACATTCCTTATACCCTCACTTTTTTATGGAATCAAAATATTCGGACACTCCAATGTAGATCACATGAGAAAATTAACGGTAGCTTTAAATTTAATTGCCAGATATATTTATAATCGTCGAGTCTCTGACCATATGTGTTACCTCTCTAGGATTTTTGAAATTAGCCTTGAAGAATGGATTGACTTTAAAACAATATTAGAACAATATTATAGTAACGAAAAAAACCAATTATCTTTACCCGAGATTTAAGCTATCTTGCTCAGATTTTTTTATACCTCGAAATCTAAATAGACTTAAACGAGAAAGGCAAAGCTACGTTCGTCTGTGCCGAAGTTCTGATACACTTGAAAAAGCTTGTCTCAACGGATAGCGACTTCGACCAAACTTCGCAGATCAGCTTAAAAACATTCAATATTACCCATGACCGTGTTTGAGAGCGGTAATATTGAGAACAAACCAGTTTTTCTCACTTAAACCCATTTTCCGAGCGAACATTTGTGTGGCAGCTACAAGAAGTAGTCATCCGACATTTTAGCAGCGTGCAGTAAAAAGAAGTTTCCGCGCAAAGTTTCAGCTCGATAGCTTTAAAACTGAGGGACTAGTTCGCGAAGAAACGGACAGTACTATAAACATATTTTTGATTTAATTAATATATTTCTGCAAATGCATATATTAATATTTATGTTTATAAATACGGTTTTTGACTTAATGATGCAGAAATACTCGCTGTATTGTGTACTATTTTGTGTGAAAATTTTCGTATTGACTTTCTATGTGATATGAAAATATGTCTCTTTATAATTTTACATGTTAATGCAAGAACGACATATCACAGTTGTCCTGCAGTCGATATTGAGCAAACATACATCGGCTTTCAGTTAAAACATCATTGTTATTTGTTTTATGAATAAACATTCTAAATTTATAATATTAATTAACTCGAAACTAAAAGAAGCATTTTTTCTGGGTTAAATTCATAGAGAACTTTAAACGTGTTTTTCTCAAAATGGATTATTTTTAGTTATGCCAGTATTGAAGTAAGTGAGCGATATTATAAATATTATTATCATTATTAACCTCATTTTCCAATCCTGGGGATAAGCTTGGGATCAACAATTTTTTGGGAAATGGACAAGACTCCAACGGTGCTGAGAATGCCGCCACCAGTGCGATAATTTCTCGTATATCAGTAGCAAATTCTTTACGCGACCGTTTTTTAAGATCTCGTAATTTTCCCGTAAGGTTTTTTAAGAGCGATAAATTCCGGCTTGAGCGGCAAGTCTTTGCAGGCTTCTGTTTACCTGCCACCGTATCACTATTCTTGTTCTCCAAAAAATATTTGACTCTACAAGGCCCAGCAGCCACAGAAAAGTGTTTCCCTCTTCACCTTTTCGATGCCGATGCTTCAACTTGATTCATTATTTCTAGCAATTTTAATCAACTTTATTTTTTTGCTAAGTGATTACCAGCAACAACAAGAGAATGAAGAAAACCAAAACAAACACAGCTGATTCGTTGACACTGTCTGGTCACACTACACGACAGGTTATTCCGCCCGGCAAATTTGACCGGCCGGTACCCAACCGCAAATTTTGAGAAAATGGGCCTAATTGAGCTTGCGTTAAACTTTGATTATATGAATGTATTTACAATCATAAAAATGTGGAAATAAAATAAAAAGAAAGACGACGTACAGTAAAGTCCGGGAATATGTATGGATATCGTATTTACATACACACATATCTCCATACTTCACTGTATGTACATTGTTGCAAATCGAATTAAGAATGTTTTCCTTAATATACGTATTACAATACATGTACATTAGAGCGGTCCCCAAACCGGCAAAATGGAAAAAAGGAGGTCTCAGCATTTCCAAAGCTAATATTTGTTGTATAATTAATAATTGTAAAAATCAGAAAATTGTATTTTAATTTTAAATGGGCGCGACAGGGTCTTAAAGTTTTAAAAAATATTAATCATACGACACGTTCACCAAATACAAATTTTTACATACGAAGTTATTAGTTCATTTCAATTACTGTCATTGTTGGAAATTCAAAAAGGGATCTACATTTGTGGAAATAAAATATTTTCAAATTTGAATAGTTTATAAATAAAATCATCGCCGACTATTTATAAATGACAAAAATATATGATAATGGGCAACACTGCGTATGAGTTATTTACAAAAACTTAAGACGCCATTCGCGCCCTTTAAAACTCGACTTTTTTATCTTTTGTTTTTATTTACGCTATTTATACATGAAAAAGTATCAGATAGTGGGGTGAGAGCATGACCTTTAAAATTTCCTTCTACTGTGTTGCTCCAGAGTTTACGAATCACTTTCACTATTTCCCGTAACTCCGCTCTCCGCTAGGTTTTTTCTTATTCAGACAACACATTCTCCCATTGCTATATTATTTGTACTGCGTCTCGTGGCCGGGCTCCATGTTATGACATATTCATTTAAACATTTATTGTACCCATCCATTTTTTCCTCTCCTACTTGCGTTTCTGTTAGCTCGAAAATAGTATAGAAGTTTGTTTTGTAGACCATTTATAAGCAATAACCCGTCGCTCTTCGCTGCGCCTTCAACAGTATAGAGCCAATGCACACCTACTTCCCATCCACATTCCACCCACTCTCCACCCAATTCCCACCAACTTTCCAGCCACTTGCCTACATACCACCCACTTTCCATCTACATCCCATCTACATCCCATCTACATCCCACCCACATCCCTCCCAAATCCCACCCACATACCACCCACTTCCAGCCCACATCCCGCCCATATCCCACCCACTTCCAATCAACTTCCAATCCACTTACAACCCACGTTCCACCCACTTGCCACCCACATACCACCCACTCCCCGCCCACATCCCACCCACTTCCAAAACAAATTACCTCCCACTCACATCCCATCCACATCCCAACCACTTCCCAGTGGGCATCTCGGCGGTATTTCCAACATCGGAAAATGAAAACACAAATGAATTGTCATTTTTACCTTACAAACCGAGATTCAATTCAATCGGGTGAAAAATAATATTTTCCATGGAGAATTTTCCGGGAATTTTTCCCCCATGGGGGCGGATTTTCCGACATTGAAAAATCACATTTAAAATTATTTCGTATTCTACCCTTACAAACCGAGTTTAAAGGCAATCGGATGAAAAATATTTTATTTCATGCTGACTTTTCCGGGAATTTTCCGACCGTTGCACAGTGGGCCAGCTTGTATGGAGACTGCGGCCAAAAAATTTTAGTAGATATTTCGACTTGAAACTTTGTTTACGGCTTTATAAAACCGTTGGATGTTAGATTTGATAAAATGGGCTTGGCTAAACCCTCACACTCCCACCCCTACCGTACAATTTTACCAAGTGTAAGAAAAAAGTTATTTCTAAAGTTTTTATTTGTGTTTCAATTTTTGTTTATTTTGTTTTGTTTTGTTAGTTTTTCTATTAAAAGCCTCCACTCAACATAAAATAAAACAAAAATACTAAAATGTAATTAATTAATAAATCCTAAAATAAAAACCAAATATTTCATAAAATATAGGTACTATATATCGCCGCAATCTCAGCTTTTAAAGTTAATCAAATTCTGGTTTTAGTCGAATTGACTTTGCTTGAACAGAGCACATAAAAAATAACCAAACACAAAAAAATGTAAAATTGGCTGTACAGCTCCTCCAACGGGGCCAAGCCAAGCAGGGGCAAGCCAACAACAACAAAGCACTTCAAATAACAGCTGCACCGCACAAATCAGTAGCAAAAAAAAAAACAAAAACGAACTTAGTCTTTGGGACATAACAGAACTTTCCGGCACTTTGTGGCAGCTAAAGTTTTGTAATTTAGAATCTTCAAAGGTTGACTAATATTACCTAATAAGTCAAATAAGAGGGCTCGGAGGGATCACTTCTATTACCTCAGCTGAAATAATATCACATGGACAATGGCACACTAAAAAACCACTGACGAAAAATTAATTTTTTTAAAACGAATAAAACAAATAAAGAAAATTTAAATTAGTTAAAAAAGTTAATTCTCTATTTATTATATTCAATTTCATTTTTCTTAATATCTGATTGATTAAAATAGTTTTATTATTTTTTAAGTTTTAGTTGGATCTCAAGCTGCTCACTTTTCAGTAACCAATGAATTTCATGCTCTTTCTTTGGAAGCTATTCTTATAGAGTACCGTTAAAATGAAACAAAACCAACTACACAATAAAAAAGCTTGGTCATTTATAAGTAAGAGATGACACTTACAAAGCCAAATTTCTGACTTCGATTTTTTTATTTTTGGCCTATGGCAGAAACCACTGTTTATTATTTGTTGTTGGGGATGTGGTGCACCGCGACCAATTTTGGTCTATTGTGCCCCCCTACTGAGTTTACAGCTCTCCTAGCTGCCCTATTTCCTGTACAAAAGCCAGGATTTTTGTGGGTTCTTAGTTACTGATATTGCTTGGGTGTAGAATGTGTTTCCCAAATTTGCTGAGTCTGCGCCTCGCTAGGGCATCGCAGTGTGCTAGTATATGTTCAGAGGACTCCTCCTTCTCTTCACAGAATCTGCAAAGTTGGGTGTTTGTTATTCCCAACTTGTACAAGTGGCTCCGCAGTCTGCAGTGACCCGTGTAGAGCCCTGTCAGGATCCTGAGGGCATTCTTTCCTTGTTGGATTAACTTTTGAAACCGTTTGAGGTCGTGGTTCATTATTAATGCTTTAGCTTGTCTCTTTGCCCTGGTGTTTACACAGGAGGCTGTTCTAAGCTTATTCTCTTCCATTCTTAGTAGTCCTTTTATTGTGTGTTGGCCTATACTTCAATAGGGCTCTGGCCCTACCATTGCGGTTGCTGCACCCTTGCGTGTCAGTTCATCGGCCAATACGTTTCCGGGGATGTTGTTGTGACCCGGTATCCATCGTAGGGTCAGGTTGTTCCTGCTGCCTAGTTGGTCCAGTTTTTTCTTTGTCTCTAAGACTAGCTTAGAGGTGCACTTATTACTGCTGAGCGCTTAAAGGCTGCTTGGCTATCGGAGAGGATAGCTATTTCTGTATTATGGTAGTTCTTTCCCATAATACGGTCTGCGCAACGAGAGATGGCACATACTTCAGCTTGAAATATGCTTGTGAATTCTCCCTTTGGTTCAGATATTTTCGTTCCTGGTCCCGCTACCCCAAGTCCGGTTCCTTGGGGCGTCAGGGATCCGTCTGTATACCACATAATTATGTGTGGTTGCATTTTATATGTTTCTTCTAGAGAGATTGGTGTACAGTGAAATTCCTGTCAAAGTGATGCTCGGCCACCATTTCGTCTCTGGGTTGGAGTATTAAAGGGATTTCCCTTTCCAGCTTTTCAGAGTCTCTGAGGCTTACTATGTGGTTTCTACCCACTCCTTCTGTTGTTAATCTAAGCAGCGTTGCTTTTTTTTCAGGCTGATGGTATGGTGCAGTGGTGTTAGCTCCATCAAGACCTCGATTGCCGCTGTCGGACAGATGCGCATGGCTCCAGTCATGCATATACATGCCAGTCTTTTCAGCAGCGTGCTTCTTATGCTGTTGTGTACTAGCTTTTCAATCGTTTTCAGTAAAAACGATGTCAAGCTAATGGGTCTGAAGGACTTGGGGTTAGTTTTATCCTTCTTCCCAGCCTTGGGGATGAAGACTACCCTTGTTCTACGCCAGGCACGTGGGATATACCCAGTTGCCAGACTGCTGGTGATGATCTTCCTGAGGGTGGGTAGGAATATGTCCTTTCCTTCCTGCAGGAATGCTAGATAAATGCTATCCCGTCCAGGAGATTTGAAGGGCTGGAATGTTCCAATTGCCCACTCAAGTTTGCCTGCGGACACAACTTTCTTGGCTTCTGCCCAGTCGGAGCTACAAGGGTGGTAGTAGTACTCTTGGTCGACACATTCTTCCACGGAAATGCTTCCCGGGAAGTGGGTGTCTAGGAAGAGACGTACTCTCTCTTCGCTACTCACTGTATAGGCATCATTACCCTTTTTGAGCGAGATGTTGCCATCCGGGCTTTTCTTGTCCAGGACTCTATGTAATCTCACTCCTTCTTTCGTGAAACCACTGTGTGTTGGGTAAAATTTTCCAACACTGGAAAATCACATTTAAAACTATTTCGTATTTTGTCTTTACAAACCGAGTTGCAAGCCAATCGGATGAAAAATTGTTTTTTGCATGCAGAATTTTCCGGCCATTTTCCTCGTGGGCGGGTTTTCCGAAATCGGGAAAACACGTGTAAAATCATTTCGCGTACTATGCTTACAAAACCGAGTTTTAAGTCAATCGGATGAAAAATAAAATGTTTCCCATACAAGCTTTTCCGACGCTTTTCCGACTTTTCCGGGTAGAATTTTCCAATTTTTTTTTTTTAATGCGCGCCTGCATAACTAAACGAAGGTCTATGCCAAATCTCAAAACTGTAGGATAAGCCGTTTAGGCTGGGCGTTGATAATATGTCTGTCACCATGTCAATCAGTCGGGCGAACAGATTTATATATATAGAAGACTAGCAAATAACCCGATGCGCTTCGCTGCGCCTTCAACAGTATAAAACCAAACAATATTGGATATAATAATTCCAAGTAGAACCCAGAAATCGAACTTTGCTGATGGGTTTTCCCTCCAACTCCCACCACCATCCCACCCACTCTACACCCAATTCCCACCCACCTCCTTCCGCCCAGTACCCATTCACTTCCCGCCCACTTCCCGCCCACATCCCACCCACATCCCACCCACACCCTCCATTCCCGTCACTTTCGCCACACCATCACTATCATCCCACACTCCTTCTGCTCACCACCCACATCCCACCCACATACCACCCACACCCCTCCCACTAGAGGGTATCCCGGCATAATTTCCAACATCGGAAAATGAAAACAGAAATGAATTCTCATTTTGACCTTACAAACCGAGTTTCAAGTCAATCGGATGAAAAATAGTTATTGTGCACGTAGAATTTTCCAAGCGTTAAAATCCTGGGGGTGGATTTTCCGACATTGAAAAATCACATTTTTAATTATTTCGTATTCTGCCCTTACAAACCGAGTTTCAAGCCAATCGGATAACAAATATTTTTTTTGCATGCTGAATTTACCGGGAATTTTCCGACCGTCAGATAAAATTTTTCCAACTTCAGAAAATCACATTTTAAACTATTTCGTATTCTTTCATTACAAACCGAGTTTCAAGCCAATCGAAAAATGGAGTAATTGAACAGAATTTTCCTGCAATTTTCCGACCGTCAGGTCAAATTTTCAACATCGGAAAATCACATTTCAAAATGTTTCGTATTCTATCCTTACAAACCGAGTTTTAAGACAATCGGATGAAAAATAGTTATTTTCATGCAGAGTTTTCCGGGAATTTTCCGACCGTTGGGTCAAATTTTCCAACATCGGAAAATCAGATTTCAAACTATTCGTATTTCGTATTCAGCCCTTACAAACCGAGTTTGAAACCAATCGCATGAAAAATATTTTTTCTGCGATTTCGGAATTTTCGACCGTTGGCCAAATTTTCCAACTCGGAAGACACATTTCAAACTACTCGTTTTATCCTTACAAACCGGTTTGAAGCCAATCGGATGAAAAATAGTTTTTCATGCAGAATTTTCCGGCCATTTTCCTCGTGGGCGGATTTTTCAAAATCGGGAAAACACGTGTCGAATTATTTCGCGTACTATGCTTACAAAACCAAGTTTCAAGTCAATCGGATGAAAAATAACATTTTTCCGATACAAACTTTTCCGACGCTTTTCCGACTTTTTCGGGTGGAATTTTCCAAAACCCCGTCTTAGTACGCACTTTCACCACTAACAGAAACTCCTGTCCAAATTTCAGCTTTCCATCTATTACCGTTTAGGCTGTGCGATGATTGCCAATCAGTCAGTGAATCAGTCAGTCAGTCAGGACACTCTCTTTTATATTTATAGAGATGACAAGACCGTTATTATTTTATTCGTCATGTTATTTAATATTTGATGGCTTTGACCTCAATTCTTACTTCTAGTTAAGTTTATTCTTGCGTTAAGTTTAATTCGTTGGCACTTCCGACTGACGATAACATGTTTTTGCTGCTTGCGTACTTGCACTCGTCTGCCGCTACCGGAGCTGACTGCGCAGGCTCAGCATTGCGCGCTTGTTGAGCCGCGTTTGGAGATTACGGTCCTTCTCTAGAGAGATCCTGGTGCCTGCGAGAATTTTGGTAGGGGAGAATGGGGGTTGTAAGCCACTGAAATATTGGCCACAAAAGAAAATAATATACAACTTTTTGTTTATGTCAAGTGTCTCCCTTCTTATTACCTAACTTTTGGCAATCTATCAGTCAACACGTTCTGTAAGTTTGTTAATATTAATTAAAATTTTTTCGTAGCGCCAAAAGTAAGTATGAAGGAAATATCTTTGGTCAATTGCCTTTTTGATGGAAATATGAATTTAAAAAAGGATATTTTGGTTATGTGACGTCAAATAAAAAAAAGTGAGATATGAGGGGTTGTGAGCCACTTTGCCAAAGAGTCGGTTTTGACTTGCAAAGAGAATATTGCAATGATGCGCAATAAAACAGAGAAAAAACTCTCCAAAGAAGGAAAAAAAGCATTAAAAAAAGCAAACAAATGAACAGTCAGCACAAAAAAGTGCTCGTATATGAAAGAAAGCAAGTCCGCTGCCGAATATAAGAAAATGGTAAATTTTTCTATTTAATAAAGAATAACTGCTTAAAAACACGAATTTTCAACTTTTAAATGGGTGGCTCAAAACCCCCACAAATTTTCGAAATATCAAAAAATCACATCTTTCAATATGAAATGAAAAAACCCCAAAAATTTCCATTTCCATTTAGTGTTTGGAATTTAAACTATTCATAATTTGACTTATTTTTTTTGGCTCTTATCACCGCGAGGATGATATTTTCTTTGTTCACAGCTTAAAACCGTATAGAACAGGAACAAAGTGCAGTCTTGCCAAAGCGCGCGGCTCTTCCAAGGCATATGAGATTGGCAGTTGATATAACTATTATATTAAGTTTGTACATCTTAACTTTATTTATAAATTCTTTTACTTTGTTTGAAAATCAAAACCAGCTTCTTTGATGTGTTTCGCAAGCTCTCTGTAATGTAAGGGTTCCTTCGAAAGCAAAAGATCCCTTACATTCCCGATGTAGTCTTTGTATCATATATAAGTAGATTTGGATCTCAGGAAAAATTTCCTCAAAGAATCTACCTTTTTCACTTGATAGATCTATTTAATGATCATTTCAATTCGAAAAGTGATTTTTTTAATGAACCTAACAGCGTCGCTGTAAGTTAGATTAATTTTGTATCTGTCACCCTTTATCACAGCTTTTTTTGGAGTTTAATCAGCCTTTTCATTGAACTTAATACACTTGTGCCCAGGGACCCATATGATACATATTAACATATTCTTGACCTATTTAGCCGGCTGTGAATATCACATACCACGCATAACTTACCCATGGTGTCAGCAAATTGCAACCTTTCTCTAATTATTATCAGTAGCTATTTGACAAGCTATTTTTTTAGCGTAAAGTTGAGCACATAAATAGGATAATCTTTGATTAACTTTGTACATTGTTTTTCTATCTTCACTAATATTGACATGGAAAATTTATCACTACATATGGCCTTCAGATGTTCTGGAGCCATTTCGTTTTTACTTATTCTTATCGTTTTACTATTTAGAACAAGTTTGGAGCAAGGTTTAAAAGAGTATGCCATTTGGGAGTTTGCAAGGATAAAGATATTGTAAACAAAGGTGTAGCTAGTATCAGCAAACGCAAGCGTAGTGCAAAACGCCGAAACCTCAGAAAATTTGTTTTCAAACGTAGTTTCGGACAGTTAACGGTCTCCGTACATTATTTCGCTGTTTCCAAGTCCGCTGATTCAGTTTGTAGAAGTTGGCTAAGTGACAATGTGACTCTGATAATGGCTGCAAATTGCACACTGAAACTCTGGGGTCTTAATCAATGTCCTCAATTTAGTTTCCAATGATGCATTAGTATTGTCATCCCTTTTGCCTAGAGAAACAAAAGCTGCTTTTTGAAGTTCCAGAAACACCCACCCAGCAGCTTCTTCTATTTGGTAGCTGTAGAAGTAAATATGTAAAATTGGCTATACATCTCCTCCAACGGGGCCAAGCCATGCTTTTTACAATCTCTTGGCGTGTGTGCTTACAAATTTTTGCACAATAGAAAGGAACCTACAGTTTAACGCCGAATCCGAACGGCAAAGTTTGAGAATTGGCTTTTTGATGGCTAGTTACTTCACAGCTGGCGTCAATAGCTGGTGAATGTGACCGGATGTGTAAAAGCTATTTTATAAAGAAAAAAACTTTTTTATTAGATGTTCCGAGGCGGGATCGAACACACGATCTCCCGCCCAGCAGTCCAGAACACTAACCGCTGGGCCACACACGGCCACGTTTAATTGTGTAATGCCTTTAATTTGAATAAATGAAGTTATCGTTATCGAGCAATAGGTCGCCGAATTTCACAACCACTCAGTAAATAAAAGCTTTTAAGTATTGTTTACATTTTGAGAAGCTGAATCTGCACGAGCATCAATTAAACACGCAAAAATCAAACTTAAATCAAATCGAACAAATGTAACTGCATTTATTATCAAGCAATGGCCCAGTACCAAGCTTTGTCTCACACACACAAACACTAAGGAAGCCAACACACAATAAACCCAATAATATACACCAACCCAGAAAAGCCGCAAATAAAATCATCAATATGTCCAACGCACCCAAGCGTGTCCGTGAGAACACCGGCGCTGACGTGACCGATACCCGTATCCGATACTCCCAAGTTGTTGTCTCCCAAGTTGTTGTCTCCCAAGTTGTTGTCTTCCAAGTTGTTGTCTCCCAAGTTGTTGTCTCCCAAGATGTTGCAGCTGATGAACCAGCGCTTCGAGAAACAGGCGACTCTCATCAAAGGCTGGAAAGGCTCAGGTCTGTTTGGCCGTGGGCTGTAGAGGCTACGGAGGTTTGGACTCAGGTGGTGTGCACACATGGGGCGAATGGCATACCAACCACATCAACGGGGGAGCATACCGGTAATATTTCGCCTTCTTGTAAATGGCCAGCGTCAAACAATTTGGCCTCATGCGCTGGACGCATCTAAAATGGCTTGTGGACCAGCAGCTAAGCCGCGAGCGGGACCCTTTATACCCTTAGCTCTTGCGGGATGGGGGGGTTGTTGCTGCCGCTGCAGATCGCTATTACAGTTGATTTTACTTAAGAGTCCCTACTGAATCTACATATATGAGGCGATCCTCAAAAAAAAGAACAAACACTCGCCTGATCTAGAATGGTCTAAATCACGGCGAAAACTCGAACGAAACTAAAACAATTTTAATGCACACTCTGAATTACGAGATTAGGGAGCGGTGGACTTAGGTGTCATTTGTCCCTCCCAATTCTTTACCCACCCAACCATGGTCTTTTAATATTTTGTTGCAAAAGACCCCAAAAGAATTTACAGAATTATTTTTATTTACGCTCCCCGGTCATTGGAATAAAGTTCAAAAGTTAGTTCATTTTTTTCTTCATATTTTATGTTTAATAATTCGTAATCCTAACAGAATCAGATTTAAATTGGAATTCATACTCAAAATTCTCAATTATTTGTATATAAGTTTAACTTCATTTGTTTTCTGTGTACATATCTCTCTTCTATTCACTAATTTATTTCTAAGTTTTAAGTATATGAGTCCACTAGCAATTCGATCGTAAATATACTCGGTTTTATTCAATGTTCACTTTAGATTAAGGTGCATGTTAGTATATAGGGGGATAAGATTTAATTTAAATTTAATAATAATAATAATAAGAAGAAAATGTTTAATTGTTTGTTTTCATTTTTGTTTTTGTGTTGTGATAGTGCAATAAAAATATAGGTTTATTCAATCATCATTTACGGTAGGTTTTTTTTTCTTTAGTTAAGTTTTTTTTTTAAAACAGATATCTCTTAGATTTATTCATCGTACAATAAGAATTTTCTCAGTAGATCAGCTGATCCAAAAACAACAATCATTTGGTTCACAAAAGAAGCAGCCAAAAGAAGCCTCAAAAACGCTGATAAGCGCATAGGCAAGCAAGCTAGCATTTATGTTGGGCCCTTGCACAGGCCAGCATGCACGCTACCGAAATAAGGTTCGGCATTTCGCTTGGTGACTGGTATCAATCATTAGCGAATCTTGATCATGCTCTATTACTTTCTTGTTTTATTGGTTAATACTTGGCACATATTTTTCCACTCACCCATACCATCCTCGATGAAGGCCTTCTCGATGACGACGATGATTAGCTGTGTTGATGGTTAATTAACTTTTAAATTTTTGTTAGAAAATTTATATGCCACATTTACTTGTACTTTTGCATGATTTTAGATAAGCGTTTGGTTTGCACTTTGTTTTCTTCTCACTCACAATTTTGGTTGGTTCATTTTCTTTTCTTTTTATATGCCCTATATGTAGGGTATCAAAATATAGCACAAAACAAAAAAAGAATAATTTAAGAGAGAATTTATGATCGATTTGCGGTGTAGGCTTTGACAAAAATAACTCCTGTTCTCACTTCATCTTTCTCTTTACTTATTTACACATTATTTTCATGAATTTGGCCTTTACAGGTTTTCTGCATTATCGCATTTTTCGTTAAACTTTTTTAGTTTTGGTGGTCAAGCTGGGATTTTTTCTGGCTCATAAACTATTTTGAGATTGTTTGACTCTCCCTGGGCTGGCCGAAAGATGGGCTTGTGAGCTTATTGGGTGACCCTAAGAATGCTTTGGGTTCTTCTCTTAGCACAGGCGGTGGTCAAGCCGCTTATCAAATAAAATTTGAACACACAAAAAAAATTTAGAGCCCAAATACTCTCGCCGATCTTGCCGCAATTACACTTGCACTCTCACTATTCACACTTTAAGCTGCTGGTTACAGATGCTCGTTCAATGCCTTTGCCTTCTGCTTTAAGGGATTTTGCTGGGACGACTCTTAAGAGATCAGACTCCGGAAGGTTTCGCACTTTGCAATCTTGAGGGCTGTGAAAAACAGGTCGTTAGTGGGTAACCAACGCGAGCGAAATGACTGGCTGTTACCTTGATCGGCGTGAATGCCGCACCTGACGTGGACCAGACCCAAAACCGAAGGTTCTTTCTGTGGAGTCACAATAATGCCTTTCTCAGTTGGATTAAGTTAGGTGAGGGTATATCCGAGTTACCGAAGGTAACGGAGACAGCAGATTGACTAAAAGGAAATTTAGAATGGCCTCGTTATTTTGTAATTTTTTTCAAAAATTACAGAATGTAAAAATATTTACCTTGCCAACCTCTTAGCTCTTGTGGCTTTGATATTTCGGTGGATTTAGACCACTTCAGTCAAGGATGGCTTAATATTTCTTGGATTAATTTTTCCAACTTAGGTCAAGAATTCCATGTGGATGTACTTATTCCAGGGAATTATAATTTTTTTAAGATGAACTGACTTCTTTGACGGACTCCAACAGAAAAGACTGAGGGTAGGCAAAGTCAAAAGTATATACCCCAGGCAGGTGAGTTGACCGACTATTCACCACAGGGGGAATAGGCGAAGATAAGCTTATCGCGAAACAACTCAGGCTTGAGGGTGGAGTTGCAAAGGCGATTATCGGAAGGGTTTGTGTCTATGCTAATATCGTAAGGCGCAAATTTTGAATTCCAAAAAAAAAGGAATTTAATTTTGTATGCGACCATTACACCAACCGATAATCTAACGAGTATCACGAGGCACGATTAGCGGTATTAGCTTCGAATGTCCTTGGCGTGAAAGGTGCCGATCTGTTTTCCTTGCAAAGTTTCCAACACATAAAATGAATTTCCTACCTTTTTCTTGACTCTACATTTGGAAAATTGTGGAGCCAACTTCTTATTGTAATTTTGACTAAAGTTGCTGAGGTAGAAATTGCGCTTAAACACCTCCTGACCCTCTTTGAAGGACACAGGTTTGGATCGAAGGTTATACTGTTTCACATTTCTTTCATAGGCATTTCGGCTACTTGTCTTAATGTCCTGCCTAAGCAAAGATAATTGGTCAGATCGATGCAACATGGTCGATTCTTCTAATAAAGACAATTTCTTGAGCAACTGGTAATCCTCTGCGTGGTTAATCATGTTAAATCCAAATAACGCTTTGTATGGGGAACAACCGATAGCTTGATGTAAAGATGATCTCAGCGCGGAAGAAATGCTACACAAATGCTGATCCCACTCTGTTTGATCAGATTTGAGATACGAACGAATTGCAGCAATCAAGGATCGATTTACTCGCTCCGCAGCATTGCTTTGTGGTGAATATAATGCAGTAAAAATATGCTTGATCCCAAACTTAGTCAATAGGGCTTCAAACTCGTTTGACTTGAATTGGGAACCGTTGTCACTTATTATTGACTCTGGTACACCGAATTCTGCGAAAATACGTTGAGTTAAAAACTCATTAATTGCGGTTGTCGTAAACTTTTTCAGTGGGCACAGCCAATGGTATCGGCTAAAATGGTCAAGAACGATGAGCAAGCCAATGTGACCTCGCTTGCTGCGTGGATATGGACCTAGTATGTCTATATAGAGCCTCTGAAATGGCCTACAAGACACACTTTGTTCCCCCATAGGTGGGCGTAAAGTCACATTAGGTGCTTTTGTTTCCTTGCATACATCACAAGTCCGTACATAGTCTCGGACTTGCTTCGATAAACCTGGCCAAAACAGATGTCTGCGTAACCTCTCAATTGTTTTCTGCATCCCTCCGTGTGCAGATACAACGCTGTCATGAGCTTGGCGAATAGCTGAGTCTCTCAATTGTTCTGGAACCCATAGTTTCCAACAATTGGACTCCTGAGCTTCGTTTCCAGAAGGATGTTCCGTGCGAATATAAACGAATTGATCCGAAATGCGCAAGTCTGGAAAGCTGTCAGCATTTGCTTCTACTTTAGCTCTCAACTCTAAATAATCGTTGTCTAAAAATGCTGGAGAATCCAAGTCTATTTCCGGACCTATTAGTTCTACACCATCAATCTCTGGCTCACATATCCTAGACAACGCGTCTGGCACAATGTGATCTTTCCCTTTGCGATGGGATATGGAAAATTTAAAGGCCTGTAACCTGAAAATCCAACGAGCTAGCCTTCCAGTGACATTCTGCTGTCGCATAAGCCATACTAGACTTGAATGATCCGTTACAACTTCGAACTCTTGCAGTTCCAAGTAGCAGCGAAATTTCTCAATTGCCAAAATCACCGCAAGACATTCGCGTTCCGTAACGCTATAATTTCTTTGCGATTTTGACAATTTTTTGGACATATATGCTAACGGCATTTCTTCACCGCTCTTGGACAACTGTATGAGTACGGCTCCAATGCCAAAGTCGCTGGCATCGCAGTGAAGGTAAAATTTCTCATCAAAATCTGGGTTACGAAGGATTGGGGTACTGGTAAGGAGTGTTTTCAACTTATCCATAGCCACCTGAGCTTCTTCTGACCATTTAAAGCATTTTTTGGTCGAAAGTACTTCAGTAATCGGAAAAGTAATTCCAGCGAAATCTTGTATAAAACGTCTATACCAGCCACAAATCCCTAAGAATCCCCTAACTTGTTTAATATTCTTTGGTGTGGGCCAGTTTAAAATACATGAAATTTTTTCCGGGTCAGTAGCTATACCTCCATTTCCGATCACATAGCCTAAGTATTTCACTTGGGTGACACAGAATTGGCTTTTAGCTACATTTAATGTTAGATTAGCCTTCCTGAATTGATCGGCAATCCTAACTAAAACAGCTAAGTGAGATGCAAAATCTTCCGATACGATACAGAGATCGTCAAGATACCCAAAAACACAATGGCGTAAATCTGCTGGAATAAGGTCGTCCATAAGGCGACACATAGTTGACGGGGCATTGCAAAGCCCAAAGGGCATTACTTTGAATTGGTAAAGCGACCTGCCTGGCACTGTAAATGCAGTCAATGGCTTTGCTTCCTCGGTCAACTCTATTTGCCAATAGGCATCCTTCAGATCCAATTTGGATATGAACGTTGCCTTTGGTAGTCGAGCGATTATTCCCTCGATGCTTGGAAGAGGGTATGCATCCTTTTTTGTAGCCTCATTAATCTTTCTTGCATCCAAACATAACCGAACTTTATTAGGTTTCAGTACTAGCCGAACCGGAGAACTCCACGCGCTTTGCGAGGGTTCGATCACGCCTAGCTCTAACATTCGGTCGATTTCAGCGTACATCAGTTTCTCAACTGCTGGACTGACCGGATAATGTCGTTGCTTCACAGCTTTGGCATTGCCAACATCAATATGATGTTTAATTAAGGCAGTACGCCCTAAGCCTTGCTTTGCAAAATTGGGAAACAAGTCTTTGACTGCTTCTAGCTGTCGCAATTGATTTTCAGATAAAGGATATTGATCGGTATCGGTTTGCACTTCCACATCAGAAGTAGATAGCGAACTAATAATTCCTGGGGCTAATTCAAATATGCGCCAGAAGTCGATGCCCAATATTAGTTTTTGAGAGATGGAGGGAATTACGTACAATTCGATCTCTCTTTCCTTGTCTTGATATTTCATTTGGACTTTCAGAATTCCAAGAACCTGATGAGGTTGGGAATCTGCTGTCCGAACTTGGGAACTTATTAGCTTAAAATTTGGAAACTCTGAAAATTTTTCCAAGGCTAACGTTGACCCAATGCAACTTATGTTTGCTCCCGTGTCGAGCAATCCTAGTTCCGTAAAATGCATAAACGATACATTCGCGTAACTACGCCTATCCAAGTTATTTTGATAAATCGTAGATACAATTAACTTTTTCTTATGTTTACGTATGCCGAAATATTTGCGCATGCGAAGCGTATTTCGACTAATTTTTTTCTTAAATCCTGAAAAAATCCTATCTCTAGCTAAGTTATAATTTCTTAATCTCTCGTGATATGGAATAAAACTAGACTTCATTATTCGATCTTTTTCTTCATGATTATTCCGTTCTAACACTCTCACAACCTTATTGGTTAAAGTTGTGTTTTGATTTAGTTCTGGGACACCCTGCCGTGATTGGATGTCCCCGCTTGTCGGTTTTCCGATCTGTGCTTGCAGGTTGCACAGTTGGGCTTATATACTTGTGGGGCTCCACAGCCATAACAAAAGATCCGCCTTTCGCTTAAGCAATCTTCCCACATGTGGCCTGGTGTTTCACAATTCCAGCACACTATTTTTGAAGAACCCCCATGACGAATCGCAGAGATTTCATCCTCGTTGACCACGTCCTCTTCACTTTGTTCCTCATTCAGGGCGTATACGCGATAAGTTCCGGCGTCTTTTTGCTTGCTTTGAGTTGCGCGTGAGCGGCCTACTTCTTTCAAAAAATTTTCTCGCTTTTGGACCAATCGACGCAAATCAGAAATAGAAGAAATATCCTCAAATAAGAGTCTGTCCTTCATATCACTTTGCAAGTTTCCCTGAACCATTTCCACAAGCTCTGTTTCACCAAAACTAACAGATAGCTTGTCCATTAGTTTACAAATGCTCTCATAGAAAGCGTCAAATGTTTCTCCAGGTTTTTGCTTTCGAGAACGAATCTGCTCCCGCAGTTCGGTAGCTGATCGACTCTCCCGATATTGTTCTCTAAGAGCCATACAAAATTCATCCCAAGTGAAGGTTTTCACTCGCTTATGATATCGCCAAAACCAACTGCTGGCCTTGCCTATCAAAAGCTGATGGATATTTTTGCTTAGAAGCTCGTTATCATCATCTAAATGTTCTTTTGCTAGCGCTTTCACTCTATATAAAAACTCTTCTACCGATAATCCCTCTTGAGTACCATCAAAATGTACTCCCCATTTCTGCAAAATGTCAGCGATTTTATGCGAACCGAGGGTCTGCATTAAATTGGAGGATCTAGCACTTCTCTGAGTCGAAACTGATTCTCTAGACATTTCTTGGACAGGTGCGGGGGGTGGTATCCCTGATCCCGTCATGGAGGATAAAACTCTTGTTATTGTATCCTTTATGATCGTCTCAAGATCTCCTATCTGAATATTATTTTCCACACGTGCATTAGGTGGCCGCGCTGGTCGATGCTGTAGCGGTGGTCTACCTTTCCTTCCTGGTGGCCTCCCTTTTGGTACGTTCTTTGATTTCGCTCCTTGATTATTTGGAGTACTACCTGGTAGGTTTCTGTTTCCGTTACTGGTGCTATGCGACTGATCCTCTAAAACGATTAGGCCCGATGCCTCACCTGCCGCGTGTGCTTGTGCTTGAACCGCATCAAACTGTTGTGTCAGTGAACGAGTACAAGGTCGTTCTAAGGGTGGAAGAACTCTTCTTGGCGAATGATTTCCGACTACAATTTTCAAATCTCTGGTTTGTACTACTGCTAAACAGCTGGGACACTCATTTTGTGATGTCATGCGAGACTCAAGGCAACCTTTATGAAAAATATGTTTACACTTAGTTATTATGCATGGTTGCGTATCTTGCATACGCTCTGTACAAATAATACAAATATTTTCTTCCGACTCCGCCTGTTTCTGGGGTCGGGTTTCCTCAAAACTATGATTGATTGGCATAATTATTATAAATTCCTTTGACCAGGGGAGACATAAACATAAAAATAATTACTATTGTTTACAACTCTGAGTGGAGGATAATTTAAACTAACTAGAGTTATACTTATCTATATAGGGCGGACAAGAATACGCCTTCGCATATTCTGTGTATTCCAGCAGAACACTGATTCGGTACAACTTAATTCTGCAGACACCAAAGGAAAATCAAAGTCATGAAATTTAGTAAGTCTTTTCAATAGATGTAATGCTGACTAAACATTTAATACCAATAATCTTGGTCGATGGTGTTCAAATGCTTAAACACTCGAATTCCGAAGATGTATAAAAAATTAGATACTCAACTTAGAACACTTCTCTTAAAACCTCCCATATTTCATTCGAAAACAATCGAGCTATTTTATTAATCTAAGTTGTATTTGACCTTGCTCTTGGCTTGTGGTTTATTTATGCACTGGGTTTCCCCAAATCCATTTTCCTCATCACAGCATTTATGCGTTGTTATTTGGTCAACTAATTAAAAGTTATTTCAGATTACTTCGGTCGAATTAGTTCAGCAGACGCTAAACAAAATCGCATTCCAGAAGAATAATCTATTATCTTATTATTTCATTACAACTTAAACCAATTGGGACATAAACCAAAGTCTCGAACCATTACATTTGCCTTTGCTACATTTATTCGTAATTTAAACTATAAAAAGTTTCGTAGCCTTCACTTTTCGGGTTATCAATGTCCCTATGCAACGTAATGAATTTAAACCTCAGCCTTGCCACACGTGTTGGGCGCCAAAAATCTATATGTAATATTTCGCCTTCTTGTAAATGGCCAGCGTCAAACAATTTGGCCTCATGCGCTGGACGCATCTAAAATGGCTTGTGGACCAGCAGCTAAGCCGCGAGCGGGACCCTTTATACCCTTAGCTCTTGCGGGATGGGGGGGTTGTTGCTGCCGCTGCAGATCGCTATTACAGTTGATTTTACTTAAGAGTCCCTACTGAATCTACATATATGAGGCGATCCTCAAAAAAAAAGAACAAACACTCGCCTGATCTAGAATGGTCTAAATCACGGCGAAAACTCGAACGAAACTAAAACAATTTTAATGCACACTCTGAATTACGAGATTAGGGAGCGGTGGACTTAGGTGTCATTTGTCCCTCCCAATTCTTTACCCACCCAACCATGGTCTTTTAATATTTTGTTGCAAAAGACCCCAAAAGAATTTACAGAATTATTTTTATTTACGCTCCCCGGTCATTGGAATAAAGTTCAAAAGTTAGTTCATTTTTTTCTTCATATTTTATGTTTAATAATTCGTAATCCTAACAGAATCAGATTTAAATTGGAATTCATACTCAAATTTCTCAATTATTTGTATATAAGTTTAACTTCATTTGTTTTCTGTGTACATATCTCTCTTCTATTCACTAATTTATTTCTAAGTTTTAAGTATATGAGTCCACTAGCAATTCGATCGTAAATATACTCGGTTTTATTCAATGTTCACTTTAGATTAAGGTGCATGTTAGTATATAGGGGGATAAGATTTAATTTAAATTTAATAATAATAATAATAATAAGAAAAAGAAAATGTTTTTTAATTGTTTGTTTTCATTTTTGTTTTTGTGTTGTGATAGTGCAATAAAAATATAGGTTTATTCAATCATCATTTACGGTAGGTTTTTTTTTTAGTTAAGTTTCTTTTTAAAACAGATATCTCTTAGATTTATTCATCGTACAATAAGAATTTTCTCAGTAGATCAGCTGATCAAAAAAAAAAAAACATTTTGTTTAAAAAAGAAGCAGCCAAAAGAAGCCTCAAAAACGCTGATAAGCGCATAGGCAAGCAAGCTAGCATTTATGTTGGGCCCTTGCACAGGCCAGCATGCACGCTACCGAAATAAGGTTCGGCATTTCGCTTGGTGACTGGTATCAATCATTAGCGAATCTTGATCATGCTTTATTACTTTCTGGTTTTATTGGTTAATACTTGGCACATATTTTTCCACTCACCCATACCATCCTCGATGAAGGCCTTCTCGATGACGACGATGATTAGCTGTGTTGATGGTTAATTAACTTTTAAATTTTTGTTAGAAAATTTATATGCCACATTTACTTGTACTTTTGCATGATTTTAGATAAGCGTTTGGTTTGCACTTTGTTTTCTTCTCACTCACAATTTTGGTTGGTTCATTTTCTTTTCTTTTTATATGCCCTATATGTAGGGTATCAAAATATAGCACAAAAAAAAAAAAGAATAATTTAAGAGAGAATTTATGATCGATTTGCGGTGTAGGCTTTGACAAAAATAACTCCTGTTCTCACTTCATCTTTCTCTTTACTTATTTACACATTATTTTCATGAATTTGGATTTTACAGGTTTTCTGCATTATCGCATTTTTCGTTAAACTTTTTTTTTTAGTTTTGGTGGTCAAGCTGGGATTTTTTCTGGCTCATAAACTATTTTGAGATTGTTTGACTCTCCCTGGGCTGGCCGAAAGATGGGCTTGTGAGCTTATTGGGTGACCCTAAGAATGCTTTGGGTTCTTCTCTTAGCACTGGCGGTGGTCAAGCCGCTTATCAAATAAAATTTGAACACCACACAAAAAAATTTTAGAGCCCAAATACTCTCGCCGATCTTGCCGCAATTACACTTGCACTCTCACTATTCACACTTTAAGCTGCTGGTTACAGATGCTCGTTCAATGCCTTTGCCTTCTGCTTTAAGGGATTTCGCTGGGACGACTCTTAAGAGATCAGACTCCGGAAGGTTTCGCACTTTGCAATCTTGAGGGCTGTGAAAAACAGGTCGTTAGTGGGTAACCAACGCGAGCGAAATGACTGGCTGTTACCTTGATCGGCGTGAATGCCGCACCTGACGTGGACCAGACCCAAAACCGAAGGTTCTTTCTGTGGAGTCACAATAATGCCTTTCTCAGTTGGATTAATTTAGGTGAGGGTATATCCGAGTTACCGAAGGTAACGGAGACAGCAGATTGACTAAAAGGAAATTTAGAATGGCCTCGTTATTTTGTAATTTTTTTCATAAATTACAGAATCTAAAAATATTTACCTTGCCAACCTCTTAGCTCTTGTGGCTTTGATATTTCGTTGGATTTAGACCATTTCAGTCAAGGATGGCTTAATATTTCTTGGATTAATTTTTCCAACTTAGGTCAAGAATCCCATGTGGATGTACTTATTCCAGGGAATTATAATTTCTTTAAGATGAACTGACTTCTTTGACGGACTCCAACAGAAAAGACTGAGGGTAGGCAAAGTCAAAAATATATATACCCCAGGCAGGTGAGTTGACCGACTATTCACCACAGGGGGGAATCGCGAAACAACTCAGTTAGTGCTTGGGGGGGGGTTGCAAAGGCGATTATCGGAAGGGTTTGTGTCTATGCTAATATCGTAAGGCGCAAATTTTGAATTAAAAAAAAAAAATTTATTTTTTTGGCGACCACCACACGCTCCCAAACTTGTTATTGATCAATATTACTGACATACATCTGCGAAGAAGCAGACATACATAAGCCAAGAACGATCGGTAAAAAAGTAGTTCTAGTGAAAAAACTTTTTTGTTTTCAATGGTAGCGTCTTTATACTCTCGAGTTATAATTATTATCTGTTTCCTCATAATGTTGAAGATTTTCATCAAAATCGGATGAACATGAACAATCAGGCTTCAAGGATATGTAAACTTCGTTCCAGCCGAAGTTAGCTTCCCTCTATTTTTATACCCTTGCAAAGAGTATTTTAATTGTGCCCAGAAGTTTGCTACGCATAGAAATATTCATTTCCGACCCTATAAGCTATATAAATTCTTAATCAGGGTGACGAGCTGGGTCGATTTAGCTTTGTCCGTCCGTCTGTCTGTCCGTCTGTCCGTCTGTTTCTACGCGAACAAGTCTCTCAGTTTTAAAGCCCTCGAGCTGAAATTATGCACAGAGTCTTCTTTTTACTGCACACTGCTAATATGTCGGAACCGACCGGATCGGATGACTATATCTTATAGCTGCCATAGGAACTATCGGTCGAAAAGTGGGTCTTTGTGAGAAAAACTTTTTTGTTTTTAATGTTAACGTCTCCCACTTCAGCAATTATTAATATTATACGCTTTCACATAGATTTGGAAGTTTTTATCAAAATCGGATGACTATATCTTATAGCAGCCATAGGAACTATCGGTCGAAAAGTGGGTTGTAATGAGAAAAACTTTTCTGTTTTAAATGTTAACGTGTCGCACTTCCGCGATTATTAATATTATTCGATTTTACACAGATTCGGAAGTTTTGGTCAAAATCGGATGACGATATCTTATAGCTGCCATAGAAACGTGGGTTTTAATGGGAAAAACTTTTTTGTTTTTAATGTTAACGTGTCTCACTTCCGCGATTATTAATATTAAGCGCTTTCATACAGATTTGAAAGTTTTTGTCAAAATCGAATGACTATATCTTATAGCAGCCATAGGAACTATCGGTCGAAAAGTGTGTTTTATTTAGAAAAATTGTTTGCTTTAATGCTGGCGTTCTTAAACTATGATTTATTAAAACATTTGCAAGGGTATAAAAACTTCGGCAAAGACGAAGTTAGCTTGGCCTTTTTGTGTCTCTCTTTAGATTGTCCTCCAGATGTACTATTCTGCTGCTACTCTCTCCCATAAGTTCCTTATCTCTTCTCTTCCGCATTTGCCTTTTGGAGAACCTCAGCGCTTGCCGCCAAGTTACTCAAACAATTACACATTTAAAATGATTTATTAAAATAGTTTCGTTGCTGGACGTTCGGTGCTGCTTGCCTTCCTGTCCTGTTTGATGACATGAACAATTAAGACGATTTTAATGAATTTTTAAACTTCAATTCACGGTTTAAGCCTCTTTTATTTACAGAACTCTCCAATGTGCGTCAGTTTGCTTTGGTAAACGAAATGGATGAACAAAAGCGCTGTGCTAAGTATTGCATGAGAAAAAATAATATTTGTTATTGTAATGATGTGTGTGGTTTATTTGAGGAGTTTAACGAGCCGTATGATCCAGTCGAGTGGCGTTTGTTTATCCACGGTTGCATGCTCAGTTTAAAAGCGCTATGGTTGCGTCAGGGAAACATCAAGCCTTCGATACCGCTAGACCATGCCATTAATATAAAAGAGTCCTATGAATCAATGGCCACATTGCTTGATTTGATTAACTACAAAGAACATAACTGAAAAATTAGAGCACACCTCAAAGTTGTTATTTCAGTATTGCAACAATCATATAGTAAACACATGCGATTTTTGTGCAAATGGGACAGTCGAGCACGCAACGAGGCGATTCTGGCCAAGAAAATGTAAAGTTCGAGCCACTTGTGAGTAAGGAACAAATTATACTGCCACCCCTTCATAAGAAACTGGGTTTGTTTAAAAATTTTGTGAAGGCTCTACAAAAAGACGGTTTTGCATTTGCATATCTGAAGAACGTGTCCCTTCCCTATCTGAGGCACATATCAAAGAGGGTGTGTTTGTTGGGCCGCAAATTAAAAAACTTTTGGAGGACTCCCAATTCAATTAAATGTTGTCCAAGGATTAAGAGGACGCATGGATTTTGTTCCGTTGTGTTGTCACTTCATTTCTTGGAAATTTCAGAAGTTCGCACATTTCATAAGAAATTATGAGAAAATAGTTATATTTTGTATTTTATATTAAAGTTTTCATTATATTTAAACACTGCACATTGTATTGCAAATAGGAGTAAAAATTTCCTTGAATATTCATTTTTTGAATTCTCATTTGGATTTCTTCCCTGAAAACATCGGCCTTGAGAGTTATGAGCATGGTGAACGATTTAATCAGAATTAACGCCGAATCCGAACGGCAAAATTTGAGAATTTGCTTGTTCATGGGTCACCTGGTGAAGGTGACTGGATGTGTAAAAACTATTTTCTAAAGAAACAAAGAAGACTTTTCTCATTAGACGTTCCGAGGCGAGATCGAAACCACGACCTCCCGCCAAGCAGTCCAGCACATTAACCGCTGAGCCACTCGGCCAGTTTCAATATTTACCGTGCTGATTTACTCTCTTTTTATATTTAGGTTTTGTTTCTGAACCAAATTATTTTTCTGTATAAATTTTATACTTAGTATTACTTACTACAAAACACACAGCTTAGCTATTTGATACTCTCAGAAAAAAAACCAAGAACTTTGTACTTGAATCAAATACGAACGTTTTGAATAGTACGGTAAGTACGAAAATACTTGATTCAAGTACAAATTTCTTATTTCAAGTACGATTTTTTCAATCCCAAAATACTTGTTTGAAGACTGTTTCGGGGTATTATAAGTAGGGGAGAATGGGGGGTATTGAGCCGCTGGGGGTTGTGAGCCACTCGAATATTGGCCACAAAAAAAAATATATATAAACTTTTTGTTTATGTCATGTGACTCCCTTCTTATTACCTAACTTTTGGCAAGCAACCTATCAGTCTACACCTTCTTTAAGTTCGTGAACCAGAACTCGACTTTTTTTCAAAAAAGAAAGTTTTCTTTTCATTTTTGACTTGTGAATAATATACAAAATTTTTTTCGTAATGACAAAAGTAAGTATGAGGGAAATATCTTTCGTCAATTGCCTTTTTGATAGAAATATGTTTTTTCTTGTAACAATTTCTTTTTGGTTATGTGACGTCACCAAAAAAAAGTGAGGGGGGTTGTGAGCCACTTTGATAAAAAGTCGGTATTGACTTTCAAAGAGAATATTGCAATGACGCGCAATACAACAGAGGAAAAACTCTCCAAAGAAGTAAAAATAAACATTAAAAAGACAAAGAAAAGAACAGCCACAAGCAAAAAGTGCTCGTATATAAAAGAAAACAAGCCTGATTCCGTCAATTAATTTTCACTCTTCATTGATATTTCTTAATTCAGAATATGAGAAAAATTGTTCATTTTTTCATTTAATAAAGAATAATGGCTTAAAAACACGAATTTTTAACTTTTAGATGGGTGGCTCACAACCCCCCACAAATTTTCGAAATGTCAAAATATCACTTTTTTTCAATACGAAATAAAAAAAACCCAAAATTTTATTTTTTTAAATTAGTGATGAAAAAAGTTTTGTGCATCTTTTACCTAAAATACAAAGTTTACAGAACGAAAAAATATTGATTTTTGGCGAAGTTATGTTCGAAAAATAAAACTATGATCACAACCCCCACTCTCCCCTACATTTCGAACTATTTTTATATGTTTTTGGTCATATTATTAATTTGTTATGGTCTTAAGTACAGTCCGATGTACTCTCAAAATAAGTTCAAAAGTCAACCACAAACCATGTTTGAAGCAAAATAATACTTCAAACAAGTTAGACCGTTGCAGTCGAGTAGCCCGACTTTAATATACCCTGTACAATTGACAACGAGAGCGAAAGTTAAAGTCGGCTCTAACCGACTTCGATATACCCGTTACTCATGAAAAAACATGTTTAACAGTGCTCCTGCGTTCCTTAGGGTGACCATCCGAAAAGTATGCAACATTTTTTAGGGTGGGAGGGGTGGTAGCTGGGGGGGCCTTGGTTCGCTTTTTTGCTCATAACTTGAGAACTGTTCATCCGATCTTTATCATTTCCTCGGAAAATCGATTTATTTTGCTAATTACTAACTATCTTTAGAAAGTACGAATCGTCTATCTTCAAAACTCTGGGAGATATAACGCTTTTTCCAAATTGCGGGGGCGGGAGGGGGCGTGGCCAAAATTTGAAACAAACTTGATCTGCGTACAGATAAAAGAAGCATTTGTCCCATACATGTCAAACCTCTATCTCTTACCATCTCTGAGATCGACGCGTTCATACAGACAGATGGACAGACGGACGGACGGACAGACGGGCAGACGGACGGACGGACAGACGGACATGCCTAAATCGACTCGGCTGTTGATGCTGATCAAGAATATATATTCTTTATAGGGTCGGAAATGTTTCCTTCTCCCTGTTACATACATTTGCACAACTTCATGATCCCCTTTTACCCATTTTTAATGGGTACAGGGTATACAAATAAGTTCAAAATGTTCTTGGTCTAAGCCTACAAAGGTCTCTATATAATATCAAAATCCAAAGGAAATGAATTAACCAAAGATCAAGATGTTCATACAGTAGTTCGGAAATCTACCCACACTCCATGGCGCTGCGAAATAAGGCCCAAAAAAAAAAGAATGAAATAAGGCCCCAAAAATTTATATGGAAAACAAAAACAACGATTTTTCTCAAATTTGGGGTGTTATTTCATTTTTTTGGGCCATTATTTCCTAAATAAAATTTCAAAATGAAATAAGTCCCCAAAAGAAGAAATGAAATAAGACCGCAAAACAATTTTTTGGGGCCTTATTTCATTTTTATCAGGAAATAAGACGTAAATTTTTAATATGATTTTTTAGGATCTTATTTCATTTTCTTATTTTTGATAAAATGTGAAAAAATCCAAGAACTTTAATAACGCTTAATTTTCTTAACTGCAGGTGTTCTTAGACTAAGTATTTGATGCGCAGAATTATTGTACAGGTCAGAAAAGTAACGTTTTAAAAATAGTTCAGTGATAAGCTTTAAATCGCGCGATTTTTTTGTATCAAATTTTCATTATTATGCCCGTTACTCGTAGAGTAAAAAGGGTATACTAAAGTCGTGCAAATGTATGTAACAGGAAGAAGGAATCATTTCCGACCATATAAAGTATATATATTCTTGATCAGCATCAACAGCCGAGTCGATTTAGCCTTGTCCGTCTGTCCGTCCGTCCGTCCGTCCGTCCGTCCGTCCGTCCGTCCGTCTGTATGAACACCTAGATCTCAGAGATGGTAAGAGATACAGGTTTGACATGTATGGGACAAACGCTTCTTTTGTCTGCACGCAGATAACGTTTGTTTCAAATTTTGGCCACGCCCCCTCCCGCCACAGCGATTTGGGAAAAAGTTATATCCCCTACAGTTTTAAAGATAAAGGATTCGTACCCTTTAGAGATAGTTAGTAAGTAGCAAACTGAATCAATTTGCCGAATGAAAGATAAAGATCGGATGAGCGGTTCTCAAGTTATAAGCAAAAAAGTGAACCAAGCCCTCCTCGGTACCACCCTAAAACAAGTGAGAAAGTCGGTCAAGCCCGACTATATGTACCTCTCTCTCTCTCTCTCTCTCTCTCTCTCTCTCTCTCTCCCTCTCTCTTGTGCGGCGTTGGTTGTGAAAGGGTGGGTGGTGGGTGGCGGGGGTGGCCGGGAGTGATTCAGATTCACTTATTTGCTCATAACTTGAGAACCGCTCGTCCGATCTTTATCATTTCTTTGGCAAATCGATACATATTCCTAATGACTAACTATCTCTAGAAGGTACAAATCATCTATCTACAAAACTGTGGGAGATATGAGGTTTTTTCAAAATTGCGGGGGCGGGAGGGGGCGTGGCAAAAATTGAAAATAAACTTGATCTGCCTGCAAGTATAAGAAACATTTGTCCCATACATGTCAAACCTCTATCTCTTACCATCTCTGAGATCTGTTTGTTCATACGGACGGACAGACGGACGGACAGACGGACATGGCTATATCGACTCGGCTGTTGATGCTGATCAAGAATATATATACTTTATAGGGTCGGAAATGATTCCTTCTCCATGTTACATACTTTTGCACAAACTTAATATACTCTATGTACCTTCGGTACAGAGTATAAAAAGGAATTATTTCTTAATATGATTGGCTTCAGTAGCTTAATTTTAAGACATTTTCGAATTTACGGTTGATTTAAATAAATCCATCTGGAAAAGGAGAATTAAGTAAAGCGTGGAAAATGCAGTGGCCCTTACACATATTAAATTCTATCCCGTCCCGTCCTAAGGGACTCAACCAAATTTTGAAGTCGCGCGGAAATTCCAGAATTACTAATTATTCCCTTCCTATCTTGTGAATGCCGAACAGACTATAGTATATTCTTCTTCAGAAGGTCTATGTAGTGAATTTATGGTCAAGGGACAATTTATTTATAAGACCGCACCATATACATTTGTTTTATATTAGATCTCCAGAATATTCTTTTCTGATCAATTTATGTAAATCAACGCAGAATGAGATATGTAACTATTTAAACATGTGTACCTATGTGTCTTTATTATGCGGCAACCAAAACGTGGAAAAATTTCTTAAAAATAAAATAAAAACAAATTTAATATTTCCTATTTAAAATCGAAAAAAACAAAAATATTTCTAATAAAGTTCACAATTCCCGCTGCCCTCTGATTTTTTATCTGCAAAAGGTTTAATTGAAAAATAAGCTGTTTTGGCAATACTTTTTTTTATCCTTCAAACAATTTTTTCGAACGAATTTTTAGGAGCCTAGTTTATTAACAAAGACTCGCATATAAGGTAAGGAGACAACTAATTTTAAGAAAACTGCTCACGACGTGTGTGCCATCACCTTTCCGAAAGGCAGCTGTGTCTGTTGAGCATATGACAGAAAAAACACACGCACAATTTTTGGCTTCTAGCTTTGTGAAATTCTTACTACTATATTGTGATATACACGGTCAACATATTGTTAAAGCTATCGATGTGTTTTGTATGTGCCATTAGAATCAATGCAATTGGATTAGGCCATTCTCAATTTAATTTATTTCTTTTTTTGTGAAAAAAACACACACATACATATACACGCACTCAGCGCGCTCTCACTCTCTCTCGCGATCTCTGCGAAGCAACTTTTCCACAACATTGCCTGAGCGGAACAACCGTTATGACCCCATACAAACCTTTAATTGGCCTTTTCAGTCACTTGGAAGAAACATTTTCCAAATTTTTTTTCTTAGTGCGCGCCTGCATAACTAAACGAAGGTCTATGCCAAATCTCAAACCTGTAGGATAAGCCGTTTGGGCTGGGCGTTGATAATATGTCACCATATCAGTCGGGCGTACACATTTATATAAGAGATTTACAAAAATTGGGATGCTATTTCATTTTTGAAATTGGGGTATTAGGATGGATGACTACTTCTTGTAGCTGCCATACAAATGTTCGTTCAAAAAATGGGTTTTAGTGAGAAAAACTGGTTTGTTCTCAATATTATCGCTCTCAAACACGGTCATGGGTAATATGTCATGTTTTGAAGCTGATTTTCGAAGTTTGGTCGAATTCGCTAACCGTTGTGACAAACTATTTCAAGTGTATCAAAACTTCGGTACAGACGAAGTTAGCTTTGCCTTTCTCGTTTTGTTAAAAAAATTAATTGTTGCTCATGGAACAAAATATTCTTCGTCTGAATCCATTACGCCCACACTAATAACTAAAATAAAGCAATGTAACACGCTTGCGCACACAATAATCATAGAAAACAAAGTTCGCGATCTCTGAGTTGCATGCTCTCACTACTGGCCTATCCTTGTATTATTAAATCATGGCGAATTTTGACAGCAAATAAAATTAAGCAATGCAACTCGCTTTGCTTAAAGCTTTCACTATGACATCTTCTCGCTTTGCTCATAGCAAGAAATATGATCGCTTCTCGCGTAGCATCGCTTCGCGCGCACTCTGACATTAGCCTTAAGCTTTTAGTTGTGATGCCGATCGATTCCGATGTTCATATTTATTATTATTTATTGTTAATAATAATAGATTAAAATAATAAAAAAATCAGCTGCATGGAGCTGCACAGCGTCAAAATATTTTGATCCGCATGCAGCAAGTATTTGTGTTTTGTTGTTTGTGTTTTTCATGTACACTGTACATACAGTATCACGTATACTGAATCGTTTATCAAATTAAAGAGTCTGGTTTTGAATTATTATACACTTGAAAAGTGTATTATAATTTTGCCCAGAAGTTTGCAACGCATAGAAGGAATCATCTCCGACCGCATAAAGTATATATATTCTTGATCAGCATGACGAGCTGAATCGATTAAGCTTTGTCCGTCAGTCTGTCCGTTTGGCCGTCCGTCCGTCTGTCCGTCTGTCTGTTTCTACGCGAACTAGTCCCTCATTTTTGGTGCTATCGAGCTAAAACTTTGTACAGAGTCTTCTTTTTACTGCATGCTGCTAATATATCGGAACCGACCGGATCGGATGACTTCTTCTTGTAGCTGCCATACGAAGTCGCTAACCGTTGTGACAAGCTATTTCAAGTGTATCAAAACTTCGATACAGACGAAGTTAGCTTTGCCTTTCTCGTTTTTTAATTTATTAATTATTTTTTTTAACAAATTATCTGTTCAGAAGTATTTTAAGAAATAATATACTCGTATTTTATTTAAAGTATATACGCCCACGCCCATTTTTTTCAAAACAGATTAATAGGCTTACAGTTAAAATTATAGACCTGAAGAACACCTACAACTATTTTTGTCGCCTACTTCCATACAAGTCCGACCACTGTGCATTGATAGCTATGGTAAGGCTTGGCCGACTTTACTAATTGATTTAGGTACTCGAATTTTCAAAAAAAAAAAACAAGTAAGACCGTTGCAGTCGAGTAGCCCGACTTCAATATACCCTGTACAATTGACAACGAGAGCGTAAGTTAAAGTCGGCTCTAACCGACTTCGATAAACCCGTTAGTCATGAAAAAACATGTTTAATAGTGCTCCTGCGTTCCTTAGGATGACCATCCGAAAAGTATGCAACATTTTTTTTAGGGTGGGTGGGGTGGTGGCGGGGGTGGTTTGGTTCGCTTTTTTGCTCATAACTTCTGAACCGTTCATCCGATTTTTATCATTTCTTCGGCAAATCGATTTATTTTGCTAATTACTAACTATCTTTAGAAAGTACGAATCGTCTATCTTCAAAACTCTGGGAGATATAACGCTTTTTCCAAATTGCGGGGGCGGGAGGGGGCGTGGCCAAAATTTGAAACAAACTTGATCTGCGTACAGATAAAAGAAGCATTTGTCCCATACATGTCAAACCTCTATCTCTTACCATCTCTGAGATCGACGCGTTCATACAGACAGACGGACAGACGGACGGACGGACAGACGGACATGGCTAAATCGACTCGGCTATTGATGCTGATCAAGAATATATATACCTTATAGGGTCGGAGATGTTTCCTTCTCCCTGTTACATACATTTGCACAACTTCATTATCCCCTTTTACCCATTTTTAATGGGTACAGGGTATAAACAGGGAGAAGGAAACATCTCCGACCCTATAAAGTCTGTCCGTCTGTCCGTCCGTCCGTCTGTCCGTCTGTCCGTCCGTCCGTCTGTCCGTCTGTCTGTATGAACGCGTCGATCTCAGAGATGGTAAGAGATAGAGGTTTGACATGTATGGGACAAATGCTTCTTTTATCTGTACGCTGATCAAGTTTGTTTGTTGTAAAAATAAATCGATTTGTCGAAGAAATGATAATAATCGGATGAACGGTTCAGAAGTTATGAGCAAAAAAGCGCCCCCACCCACCCTAAAAAAAATGTTGCATACTTTTCGGATGGTCACCCTAAGGAACGCAGGAGCACTATTAAACATGTAGGTTAGAGCCGACTTTAACTTACGCTCTCGTTGTCAATTGTACAGGGTATATTGAAGTCGGGCTACTCGACTGCAACGGTCTTACTTGTTAATGGGTACAGGGTGTAAAAAATCAAACAGTAAATACCGTTTTTACCTAAAAAAAGCAAAAATGTTGTTAATTTTTTGGCCAAAATCAAGTTATATACATATGTATATATTTAACTGTTTTTGTAATAATTTCAAACATTAACGTTTCTGATAGGAATCTTACTAGTATTATAAATGTGAAAGTTTGTATGTTTGTATGCTTGTATGTTTATATGGTCGAAAAAACTGCAAAATTCGCAAAATTATTATGAAAGTATTTATGTGTATGGATTAGTTGATAACCTAGACTTAAACATAAGCTATGCAACAAATGATCAAAAAAGAAGTAAATAGAAGATGCTGATCCAATGCTCAAAAAAATCTAAGCTTGCAATTAATTTAGTTGAATTAATTTAATTTAATTGTAACTTACAACAAAATCAATTGCAATTAAATTTTTCTTTTGTTGTAGCCTACAGTTAAAACTACACCAATAGGGATAGAATTTATGCCGTTTTGTTCTTGAAATTTTAAGTATGTTTTGTTCTTGAATGTACTTAAAAGTATGAAACATACTGGAACAAAAAAAGAACTGTTAAAATTATTAAAATTTAAGAAAGAAACATTAAGAAAGATCGTACTTAGTTCAAGTACAAAATTTGTTGGATTAAGTAGAGAATGGACTTACTATGCAAGCTGAAAAAGTGTGCTACGAAAACTGCGAATTATTTTAGGTTGAATTTGTTCTTGAAATTCCCTCCTGATTCCAACACTTTGGTAATGGAGTGTGGCTGCAGGCAATTTAATACCCCAATTTAAATTATGAAATAAGGCCCCACTGAAATGAAATAAGGCCCCAAAAATAAATGAAACGAGAAAGGCAAAGCTAACTTCGTCTGTACACACTGATACACTTGAAATAGCTTGTCACAACGGTTAGCGACTTCGACCAAACTTCGCAAATCAGCTTAAAAACATGACATATTACCCATGACCGCGTTTGAGAGCGGTGATATTGAGAACAAACCAGTTTTTCTCACTAAAACCTATTTTCTGAAGGAACATTTGTATGGCAGCTACAAGAAGTAGTCAACCGATCCGGTCGGTTCCGACATATTAGCAGCGTGCCGTAAAAAGAAGACTCTGTACAAAGTTTCAGCTCGATAGCTCCAAAACTGAGGGACTAGTTCGCGTAGAAACAGACAGACGGACAGACGGACGGACAAAGCTTAATCGACTCAGCTCGTCATGCTGATCAAGAATATATATACTTTATGTGGTCGGAGATGATTCCTTCTATGCGTTGCACACTTCTGGGCAAAATTATAATACACTTTTCAAGTGTATAATAAAGTCTTCCAACCAAACGAAATCGAAATGGAAAAGGAAAGTTTAATAACACAAGGCAAGAAAATTAGACTTTTACCAGTATATTGAAGGGATGGTGGTGATTCTAGATGATTCGATTTTTTAATTGACGTCGAGATTTTTAGTAATTTGAGCTTAAAGCTGAAAGCTTTAATTTTGACTCTCTTTGATAATTTCGGAAAATACTAAAATACTAAAATATAATTTATTATTTTATTGCTGTCCCGAAGTATGCAATAAGTTTTGTTGAAAATTTTCTTGAAACTCCATACATACATATTACTAGCCTGCTGTAATGTTTCTACAGGGCATACCTTTGGGCAGCAGAAAATTTTATTATTATCTAGACTGTCTATTCAAAATGTTATATCTTCGGTAAAAAAAATACTTGGAATATTTTTTTTTAAGTTAACAACCTTAAGCTCAAATTACTAAAAATCTCGATGTGATGGACCATTTCTGAAAATGGATTCGTGTTTAGCACACGAAAATTATTTAAAATCACCAACAACCCTTCAATATACTGGACCTTGTTGCCTAGTGTAGTTTATGTAATGATTTACGAAAACATTCAGAAAAGTTTTTTGCTGATGTCAGTAGCGACGTTTGATTAAATATTAGCAGTAGATTGCAGAATCGTTGGGCAAATTTTGGTATTTATCCCATATTGCCTTGTCAAAAATTAATATTAATAATAATATGCATGATTTAAAAATAAAACAAGCTAAGAATGCAACAAAAATTACGTGCGATCTGAGCGAGTTCAAGCGAGAAAGCAGGTTGGAAACTGCTTTCTCGCTTCGCTGTCTCTTAATCGCATGTACTCGCTTATCGCTCCGCCCTTACTCTGACACCTTTTGAGCGATTGCATTAAAAAAGGTTGCAGTGGTTTATCGCTCGTTCTCGCCCAATATTATCGCATCGCTTCTCGCGCGCACTCTGAAAGTGAAAGTACAAAAAGTAAACGAAAAACAATAAAAAAAAGGTCATTTCTGATTTTGCTTTGTTTTAAAAGATAAACCACAATATCCAAATTGTTAAATAATTCAAATCGTAGTTAATACCTGTTCGAACGTTATCCATATCATTAAAAAGTTATTGTAACTTTTATTTGTCAATTTTTTTACTTTTAAATGTTGGGTCACGTTGAGACAAAACACAAAGCACTAAATTGCGTAGCACATGGTTTATACTTAAGGGATTTTTATACAAAGGGCGAATGGTCACACAAAAAAGTTTGTTTGTTTCAAAAAGATTATTTATTTATGATATGATCGACATACTTCAAAGTGTAAAATTTTGATTTCGGTTTTTTGATTTTTATCGTATGGGAGCAACCACTGTGCACTGTTTGCAAATATGAAGCTGAAAACTTTAAAATGTTTGGCCACCCACACTGTAATGTAAAGCTTAGTTTACACCTCAACAAAGCAACTACCCATTCAAAAAACTCCTTATGAAAATTACTCACAAAACAAAGGCTTTTGTTGTCAAGTTAGTTATTGAGTTACTTTTATATAGAATTTTTTGTTAGGTCCCCCCCCATGGCCCCTTTTTAGGTTTTTTTCCACAAGTATTTTGCAATTTGTTGGCCTTCTTTGGCAATACATTTTTTGAGTGTGGCAGCTTTACTATATAACTATATTGCCTATTTTCATCAATCGTATGCAGCGTAATTGTACCTAAAGACTTTGTGCAGAGTTTGATTAAGATAGCTTTAAATCTGACTGAAAATATAGAGAGACAGACGGACAGAATTTCACATATTAAGCTTTTTTTTTCATTTAAATACTTGAATTGTTCAAATTACAGCTCGCACGAAAACATCTCGAATGATTGTGTTTATAAGGATTATTCTATAGTCCCTCTCCAGGACATCGAGTTGCTCATTATACTGGCGTCAGCAAGTGATTCGCAACAACAGCGAATCGCAATTTCTGGGTTGACGTTTTTATTTAGATTTGAGAGCTGCAAGAAATTCGCTTGGTCTGGATCATATAATTTCTTTACCTGGCTGCTGCGCGTGACATGTGTGTGTGTGCATTCCACCTTTTCGACATTCTGTTAGGTACCTGCGGGCGTTTCACTTGTTTCCCTTTTTGCTCGCTAAATAATCAAATGTCTTTTAGCTCATGTCACCGCCAACCAACCCTCAGCGAAGCAAAGCACTTTTGAGGTGCCTGCAAACACGAGCATGGACAATGCCGTTGTCGGTGCCGAGCTCAACCTGTGCGTGCCGCGGGGCAAGTGTTATGCAACTGTGGGACAGTAAAATGGATGGCATACTTGTCTAGAAGCTAACTTGACTTGCCTTAAAGTGCTGATATTAAAAAAGGTTATTTTACCACAAGGCTCTTGTTGGATGCAGAAGTTCAGCGAAATCTGACTCAGTAGCATTTTCAAGTCTACGATGTAGGGTTGTCCTCTGATGCACCGAGTGTTCTAGTAACAACTGAATATTTTTGAAACAGAACAGCAGTACGATTAAGTAGCCACCGTTGTGGTGTGTTGTGTTTCTGCTTTTTAAAGTTATGTGGAAGCATAACGAAAACTTGAGCCAGCCAAATAATACTGATGGTTTAAAATAATTTAAGTTATTGTAAAGTGAAACTATAAAGTGTTGTAACGCACAAAAATATTTTTTCCAATATTTTCGGCTGTAAGGCTGTCTTTTTTGTTCGACAAAATATATTAATAAATTGAAAACAATCTTTTAACTTAGCAAGATGTTATGGGCGCGTAAAAAGAAATTGAAAACAAACGTTCAACATCGCAAGATCGCTTGATATTTATTTTTGATTGTTGTTTTTGCAATATTAAAAAGCAATTAAGTGTTTTCGCCCCATTTTTTTTTAACTTTCATTATACACTTGAAAAGTGTATTATAATTTGGCCCAGAAGCTTGCAACGCATAGAAGGAATCATCTCCGACCACATAAAGTATAAATATCCGTCTGTCCGTCTGTCCGTTTCTACGCGAACTAGTCCCTCAGTTTTGGAGCTATCGAGCTGAAACTTTGCACAAAGTATTCTTTTTACTGCACGCTGATAATACAAATATTCGTTCGGAAAATGGGTTTTAGTGAGAAAAAATAGTTTGTTTTCAATATTATCGCTCTCAAATACGGTCATCGGTAATATGTAATGTTTTTAAGCTGATCTGCGAAGTTTGGTCGAAGTCGGTAACCGTTGTGACAAGCTATTTCAAGTGTATCAAAACTTCGGTACAGACGAAGTTAGCTTTGCCTTTCTCGTTTTTAGTTTTGTTTAGAAGAAATCAATTGTATTAATTGTATTGTATTGTAATTGTAATTGTATTGTATTGTATTGTATTGTATTATTATTAGTGAAAGTCAGTTCTAACCGACTTCGATATACCCGGTACTCATGAGATGAAATGTTTAATAACGGTCCTGTGTTTCTGAGTGGGAACATCCAGAAATTTTGCAAATCTGAAACAATGAAAACTTTGGGTCTCTATCTCTTATAGTCAATGAGATCGACGCGTTCATACAGACAGACGAACGGACGGACAGACGGACATAGCTTAATCGACTCGGCTGTTGATGCTGATCAAGAATATATACACTCAGAAAAAAACCAAGTACTTTGTACTTGAATCAAGTACAAACGGTGTCAATTGTGCGGTAAGTACGAAAATACTTCATTCAAGTACAGAAGTATAATTTCAAGTACGTATTAATCAATCCCGAAATACTTCTTTTAAGACCGTTTCGGGATATTTTAAGTACATTTTGAACTAGTATAAAATCTTTTTGGTCATAATATTAGTTTGTTATGTTCTTCAATACAGCCCGACTAGAAAATGTTCTTCAGCGAAGTCTATTAAATTCTAAAGTCCGCCGCAAAACAGTTATGAAACAAAATTATACTTCAAAAAATAATTACAAAATGTTCTCGGTTTAAGCCTATAAAATGCTAAGCTTTTTCGATTTGTACTTAAAACTAAGTCTCTGTATAATATGAAAATCCAAAGAAATTGAATTAACCAAAGACCAAGCTATTTATACTTTTGGTCAGAAATCTACCCTCACTCCGTGACCAAAGAGTTAAAACCAGAAGGGAATTTTAAGAACGGATTCAACTTAATATAATTCGCATTTTCCGTAGCACTTGTATTGTAAGTCTATTTTGTCCTTAATCCAAGAAATTTTGAACTTGAACTAAGTACGATCTATTCTTAAATTTTTCGGCTAACTGTAAGTACGAAATGAACTTGATGTTAGAACGATTGTTCTTATTTTAATAATATTAACAGTCGTTTTTTTGCTATTGAATGTTTCGTACTTAATTTAAGTACATCCAAGAACAAAGCATACTTGAAATTTTAAGTACAAAACGGTATAAATTTTATCCCGATCGATCTAGAACTCTGCAGGTCGATTTTTTCTCAGTATATACTTTATAGGGTCGGAAATATTTCCTTCTCCCTGTTACATACATTTTCACAACTTCATGATCCCCTTTTACCCATTTTTAATGGGTACAGGGAATAAAAATGTGGAAGTTATTCAACATTTTTGATTGTGGGGCAGGGTGAACGTGGCAAAAATTTGAAATTTGAGACATGTCAAATTTGGTTGCTTCAGCTCTTCTACTCTTTGAAACCATTCGGACATGGCTATATCGACTCGTCTGCTGATGCTAATGAAGAATATATATACTTTAAACATTCGGAAATGATTCCTTCTGCCTGTTACATACATTTGCACTTTTTATACCCTTGCAAAGGGTATTATAATTTTGCCCAGAAGTTTGCAACGCATAGAAATATTCATTTCCGACCCTATAAACTATATATATTCTTGATCAGGGTGACGAGCTGAGTCGATTGAGCTTTGTCCGTCCGTCTGTCTGTTCGTCTGTCTGTCTGTTTCTACGCAAACTAGTCTCTCAGCTTTAAAGCTATCGAGCTGAAACTTTGCACAGAGTCTTCTTTTTACTGCACACTGCTTATATGTCGGAACCGACCGGATCGGATGACTATATCTTATAGCTGCCATATGAACTATCGGCCAAAAAGAGCGTCTTTGTGAGAAAAACTTTTTTGTTTTTAATGTTAACGTGTCTCACTTCAGCGATTATTAAAATTATACGCTTTTATACTGATTTGGAAGTTTTGGTCAAAATTGGATGACTATATCTTATAGCTCTCATAGGAACAATCGGTCGAAAAGAGGATTTTTATGAGAAAAACTTTTTTGTTTTTAATGTTGACGTGTCTCACTTCAACAATTATTAATATTATGCGATTTTACAAAGATTTAGAAGTTTTGGTCAAAATCGGATGACTATATTCTATAGCTGTCATAGGAACTATCGGTCGAAAAGTGGGTTTTATTTAGAAAAATAGTTTGTTTTAATGTTGGCGTTCTTAAACTCTGATGTATTAAAACATTTGCAAGGGTATAAAAACTTCGGCAAAGACGAAGTTAGCTTGGCCTTCTCGTTACTCTATGAGTAACGGGTGTAAAAATTAATTTCCTGAATAGTTATCGATATATTTATCAACCCATGTTTCAGAAGTAGATCTTTGCGGTGTCACTGATTACTTTTCAACCGTTCACCGGAAATCATTCATTAACGAGAGCGTAAGTTAAAGTCGGCTCTTACCGACTTCGAAATACCCGTTACTTATGAAAAAACATGTTTAACTGTGTTCCTGCGTTCCTTTGTGCGACCATCCAAAAAGTATGCAACATTTTTTTTAGGGTGGGAGGGATGGTAGCGGGGGGCTGTGGTTCCCTTTTTTGCTCATAACTTAAGAACCGTTTATCCGATCTTTATCATTTCTTCGGCAAATCGATTCATTTTGCTAATTACTAATTATCTCTAGAAGGTACAAATCTATCTTTAAAACTCTGGGAGATAAAACGTTTTAGAGCGAAGCTCCTTTACGGACGTCAGACTGGGGGAGTAAATCTTGAAAAATTTTGTCTTTGCGACAGATTTTTTGGGGGATGTCTTTGAATTTTGTCTTTGAATTTTGTATTTGCAAAACCAGCAGCTTTTATCTTTACAGTAGAAGCAGGTGGGTTGTGTGTGGAGTGGGATAGTGTGAGGTGGAAGTGGTGGGAATCAGGTGAAGATTTGGTGGGGATCTGGCGGGGATTTGGTGCTAGTCTGGTGTGGATCTGGTGAGGATCTGGGGTGGGTCAGGTGGAGATCTGTTTAAGGTCTGGTGAGGATCAGGTCAGGAGCTGGTAGGGATCTGATGGGGATCTGGTGGGGATCTGATGGAGATCTGGTGGAGATCTGGTGGGGATCTGATGGAGATCTGGTGGGGATCTGGTGGAGATTTGTCTTTGAATTTTGTATTTGCAAAACCAGCAGCTTTTATCTTTACAGTAGAAGCAGGTGGGTTGTGTGTGGAGTGGGATAGTGTGAGGTGGAAGTGGTGGGAATCAGGTAAAGATTTGGTGGGGATCTGGCGGGGATTTGGTGCTAGTCTGGTGTGGATCTGGTGAGGATCTGGGGTGGGTCAGGTGGAGATCTGTTTAAGGTCTGGTGGGGATCAGGTCAGGAGCTGGTAGGGATCTGATGGGGATCTGGTGGGGATCTGATGGAGATCTGATGGAGATCTGGGGGATCTGGTGGAGATCTGGTGGGGATCTGGTGGGGATCTGGTGGGGATCTGGTGGAGATCTGGTGGGGATCTGATGGAGATCTGGTGGGGATCTGGTGGGGATCTGGTGGGGATCTGGTGGAGATCTGGTGGAGATCTGGTGGAGATCTGGTGGAGATCTGGTGGAGATCTGGTGGAGATCTGGTGGGGATCTGGTGGAGATCTGGTGGAGATCTGGTGGGGATCTGGTGGGGATCTGATGGAGATCTGGTGGGGATCTGGGGTGGGTCAGGTGGGGATCTGGTTTAGGTCTGGTAGGGATTTGGTGGGGATCACCAGAGAGTGGCTGCATTGAGGTCAAGTTTTGAATTTTGTGCTAAAAACTATAATGTTATCTGATGACTTAACATCGACTTAACAGTGACTTAACAGTGACTTAACAGTTACTTAACAGAGACTTAACAGTGACTTAACAGTGACTTAACAGTGACTTAACAGTGACTTAACAGTAACTTAATAGTGACTTGACAGTAACTTAATAGTGACTTAACAGTGACTTAACAGTAACTTAATAGTGACTTGACAGTGACCTATTATTTTTAAAATTATATAACATTTATTTATACAGAGTCCAGAAGGTGTATTTTTGCCATTACTTAAGCCGGTTGTATGAAAGTAAAGAGCTTCGCTCGTACCGTGCGTCCCATGACACACACTCTTTTTTTCCAAATTGCGGGGGCGGGAGAGGGCGTGGCCAAAATTTGAAACAAACTTGATCTGCGTGCAGATAAAAGAAGCATTTGTCCCATACATGTCAAACCTCTATCTCTTACCATCTCTGAGATCTAGGTGTTCATACAGACAGACGGACAGACGGACAAGTCTATATTGTCTCGGCTGTTGATGCTGATCAAGAATATATATACTTTATATGGTCGGAAATGATTCCTTCTGCCTGTTACATTCATTTGCACTAAATTAGTATACCCTTTATACTCTGCGAGTAACGGGTATAAAAAGAAGTAATTTAATAGTAAATATAGGCCTACTCGAAGCAATTTTTATACCCGTTACTCGTTGAGTAAAACGGGTATACTAAAGTCGTGCAAATGTAAGTAACAGGCAGAAGGAATCATTTCCGACCATACAAATTATATATATATTCTTGATCAGCATCAACAGCAGAGTCGATTTAGCCTTGTCCGTTTGTCCGTCGGTCCGTCCGTCGGTAAGAACACCGAGGTCTCGGAGACTATTAGAGCTAGAGCCACCAAACTTGACATGAAGACTCCGTTTGTCTGCATGCATATCAAGTTTGTTTCAAATTTTTGCCACGCCCACTCCAGCCCCCACAATAAAAAATGTCGAATAACTTCCACATTTTTTAAGATATTGTGTTCAAATTTAAAACTTAAATTTATATAAGCAATACTTATAGTCCCATTTTCCTTAATTTTCATTAAGATCGGATAATAAATAGCGGAGTTAAAAAATGTTGAATACTTTTCGGATGGTCACACTAAGGAACGCGGGAACACTGTTAAACAAGTTTTTTCTGAGTAGCGTGTATATCGAAGTCGGTTAGAGCAGACTTTAACTTACGCTCTCGTTTTTTTTACATTAAGCCGCCATAGTTTTAAATAGTTTAAAATTTAATTTTGAGCGGAAAATCCACAGTAAATTCATTGTAAAAAATCGGAACTTAAAAAAATTTTTTTTTCAATCAGGCACAAGTTTAATATGTTTTAAAAATGCTCTGCAAATTTCATTGAAACCATCGAGCTCTTATTGAATAAGTCATGTCATCGAATTTTAAAACATAATTTTTGGAAAAACGCGTTTAAAGTTTTAACAGCACTGTTAATTCACCTGAAGTGTCTTTTCTAAAATGCGTGTCACTTCGAAAATAATTGGCCGATTGACTTGCAATTTTCTGCGTTTGTACCTAAATACATGTACATTATGAATTTATTTTTTTAAAAATTCTAAGAAAGATTAACCCCTTAAAAGTCTGATCCCACCCCATCGACAATGTATAATTAGAAACACTTTATCTTTGCTTTGATGCTCATGTGATGTTAGAAAGTATTTATATGAAATGCAGTGACCAAAGGAATTTTGGGCAGTGCTGGATACAGGTCTTATCTATAGAATAAGATTTTTCGCCAGTTCAACAGTCTTTCCCTTTGGAAAGTGAGCTCCACAATATGCTTATACATAGTATTAACCCAGTTTAGGCAGAGCTGCACGAAGTTTTTTATTTAAAGGTGAAAGAACCATTTCTTGTGTAACAATAGTTCACTATGTGTGTGCTTCAACGACCTTTACGATCATCAAACATTTAATATTATGCCTGCTTGAGCTCTCGTTATGCTTGCACATAACTTTAACGAGAAGGCCAAGCTCTTTGCCGAAATTTTTATACCCTTGCAAATGTTTTAATACATCAGAGTTTAAGAACGCCAGCATTAAAACAAACTATTTTTATACCCTTGGAGAGGGTATATTAAAATTGTCCGGATGTTTGTAACGCACAGAAGGAAACATCTCCGACCACATAAAGTATATATATTCTTGATCAGCATGACGAGCTGAGTTGATATACCCATGTCCGTCTGTCCGTCTGTCCGTCCGTCTGTCCGTCTGTCCGTCTGTTTCTATGCTATCTCCTCCGTCAGTTTTAAAGCTATCTCAACCAAACTTTGCACGAAGTCTTTTGGTACAAATGCGCTGCACATTTGTCGGAACCGGCCGGATCGGATGACTATAGCATATAGCTGCCATAGGAACGATCGGTTGAAAAAGTAGTTTTAGTGAGAAAAACTTTTTTGTTTTCAATGCTATCGCTCCCAACCCCCGTATTTATAAGTTTTCTATGATTTCACATAATTTCACCGAGAATTATCAATATCGGACAACTATATAGTATAGCTGCCATACAAAAAATAGGTCTGAAAAAAGTCTTAGTGAGAAAAACTTTTTTGTTTTCAATGCTATCGCTCCCAACCCCCGTATTTATAAGTTTTCTATGATTTCACATAATTTCACCGAGAATTATCAAAATCGGACAACTATATAGTATAGCTGCCATACAAAAGATAGGTCTGAAAAAAAGTCTTAGTAAGAAAAACTTTTTTGTTTTCAATGCTATCGCTCCCACTTTGTACAGATCTATATTATATACTACCACACAATTTTGTCAGGTTTGATTTAAATCGGATGACTATATCAGCATATCAAACTGGCAGTATATATCATGCTCCAAGGGTATATAAACTTCGGTACAGCCGAAGTTAGCTTCCCTCTATTTTTCTAAATAAAACCCACTTTTCGACCGATAGTTCCTATGGCAGCTATCAGATATAGTCATCCGATTTTGACCAAAACTTCCAAATCAGTAAAAAAGCGTGTAATATTAATAATCGCTGAAGTGAGACACGTTAAAATTAAAAACAAAAAAATTTTTCTTATTAAAACCCACTTTTCGACCGATAGTTCCTATGGCAGCTATAAGATATAGTCATCCGATCCGGTCCGTTCCGACATATTAGCTGTGTGCAGTAAAAAGAAGACTCTGTGCAAAGTTTCAGCGCGATAGCTTTAAAACCGAGAGACTAGTTTGCGTACACACAAAAAAAAAAAAAATTGTATATGTAATATTTTTCGTTTTTGACTAAAAGATGTTGATTTAATGATTTTTCTTGTTGATTTTACCAATTTCAACGTATAATCAAGACAAAAGTCATTTAAACTTAAATGTGTGTCCCGTTGATTTCAAAATGCTAACAATTTTGATTTTTTCTTCGCAAATTTCGTATGCGCTATTTATATGGTGAGAGTGAGGAATTAGATCTTGAGAATTCTAAGCAGGCAATTATGCAAACATTTCCTACACACATCAGAGTCCCATTCAGATTAAGTAAGCTTTTAGTTGCCCAGACTCAGACGCACGGCGAGGCCCAGTCGTGTGGAACGTCAGTCGCATCAAATTTCAGTGCAAGGGAACCGAGTTCGAATCATCACAGAGTAAGTAAAAGTTTTTTCAATTAAAAAATGTAAGTTAATTTAATTGTTTGTTTTTCGGATTAACAAAATTATTCAGGCAACCAGCAGCGCAGCAGTGCGCAGTAATTTGATTTTTTCCTTATATACAAAAATCAAAAGTGCAGACATTTTGTTATTAAATGGAAAAACTTTTGGGCGAAAATCAAAGACGTAAATTGGTGAATTTACCAATGAAAAATGTTACATTTACCAACGTTTTTTTTTTGTGTGTAGAAACAGACAGACAGACAGACAGACGGACAGACGGACAAACAGACGGACAGACGGACGGACAAAGCTCAATCGACTCAGCTCGTCACCCTGATCAAGAATATAAATTATGTTTAGTTGCTGTTTCGGGTAATGAAATGATATACCCGATGGTGCGCTTGCGGCTGAGTTGAATTATAATTCATTTATTTGACAAGCATCGTCTGTGCGTTGTCAGAACCAAAATCGAACTGATCTCACAGCTTCTTAAACCTAAAGCTTAACTCTATTCCCCTCTCTGCTGGCGACGTCGGCTGCAGTCGTTCATTGGAAGGCTGACATTGCTTTTCTTGCAAGGTCAGACTCCGACTTCTGTTGGAGACTGGATTTAGCGGTGGCGACGGAGTTACTGATTGTGGACAACTGTGTCAGCATTTGGGCAGAAACAAATGCCCAGTGTCCAATTTTGAAGACGTGTTAACGTCCTATGTTAACTTATATATAGTTTATAGGGTCGGAAATTAATATTGCGTTGAAACTTCTGGGCAAAATTATAATACCCTTTGCAAGGGTATAAAAACAGGAACACAACACACCACAAAAAAGGCTAGTTGGTCGTACAGCTGTTTTATTGGTATCTCTACCCAATCATCAGCGATCTTTGCCCGTTTTTACTGACAGCCAGCAGCTATCTCTCTTTGCCAGAGCTGCCATAATCGGAATGGGAATTCCTAAGCAACTTGACATCAACAACGCTAAGCTACCAGTACCCTTTTTTTATGTGTGTGTGTGTCTCCAATTTGGCCGTACCCTGCAGTGAAATTGTCAACTACACACAAAAAAAAACGTTGGTAAATGTAACATTTTTCATTGGTAAATTCACCAATTTACGTCTTTGATTATCGCCCAAAAGTTTTTCCATTTAATAACAAAATGTCTGCACTTTTGATTTTTGTATATAAGGAAAAAATCAAATTACTGCGCACTGCTGCGCTGCTGCTGGTTGCCTGAATAATTTTGTTATTCCGAAAAACAACCAATTAAATTAACTTACATTTATTAATTGAAAAAACTTTTACTTACTCTGTGATGATTCGAACTCGGTTCCCTTGCACTGAAATTTGATGCGACTGACGTTCCACACGACTGGGCCACGCCGTGCGTCTGAGTCAGGGCAACTAAAAGCTTACTTAATCTGAATGGGACTCTGATGTGTGTAGGAAATGTTTGCATAATTGCCTGCTTACAATTCTCAAGATCTAATTCCTCACTCTCACCATATAAATAGCGCATACGAAATTTGCGAAGAAAAAATCAAAATTGTTAGCATTTTGAAATCAAAGGGACACACATTTAAGTTTAAATGACTTTTGTCTTGATTATACGTTGAAATTGGTAAAATCAACAAGAAAAATCATTAAATCAACAATTTTTAATCAAAAACGAAAAATGTTACATTTACAATTTTTTTTTTTTTTTGTGTGTAGTAACAAAAATATACTGTCATACACCTAGTTGGAATACATGTAGAACTGGTAGCAAAATTACTAAATTCGGGTGAGATGGGCAACAACAAACATAAGCTTCCGAGGAAATGCTCGTTTAAGGCCTGAGTCCAGATGAAATAAAAAATTAATTTTTATGTTGAAGTTCACATGAATAGAAACACTTATGAACTGTTTTGAAATCTGAATGCTGTTGCAAAGCATTCTTATTTGAATGAAGTATTGTGCCGAAATAAGTATTTGTGTCATCAGGAATCAGGCCTTAAAGGCCCTCTTCTGGTCTAGAAAATTTTTTTTCAACATTTTTATACCCTTGAAATTGTCCGGACCGCATAAAGTATATATATTCTTGATCAACATGACGAGCTGAGTTAATATAGCCATGTCCGTCTGTCCGTCTGTTTCTATGCTATCTCCTCCGTCAGTTTTAAAGCTATCTTAACCAAACTTTGCACGAAGTCTTTGGTACGCTGCACATTTGTCGGAACCGGCCGGATCGGACGACTATAACATATAGCTGCCATAGGAACGATCGGTTGAAAAAGTAGTTTTAGTGAGAAAAACTTTTTTGTTTACAATGCTATAGCTCCCAACCGTCGTATATTAAAGTTTACTATAATTTCACATAATTTCACCGATATTTATCAAAATCGGAGAACTATTGTATATAGTATAGCTGCCATACAAAAGATAGGTCTGAAAAAAAGTCTTAGTGAGAAAAACTTTTTTGTTTTCAATGCTTACGTAACGCTCCCAAACTTTGTACAGATCAATATTATATACTACCACACAATTCTGTCAAGTTTGTTTCAAATCGGATGACTATAGAATATAGCTGCCATAGGAACGATCGGTCCAAAATGTGGTTCTAGTAAGAAAAACTTTTTTGATGAATATATCGTATAGCCATATAACAAACTGGCCGCGTATATCATGCTCCAAGGGTATATAAACTTCGGTCGAGCCGAAGTTAGCTTCCCTCTATTTTTCTAAATAAAACCCACTTTTCGACCGATAGTTTCTATGGCAGCTATAAGATATAGTCATCCGATTTTGACCAAAACTGTGTAAAAGCGTATAATATTAATAATCGCTGAATTGAGACATGTTAAAATAAAAAAGAGTGTGTGTCATGGGACGCACGGTACGAGCGAAGCGCTTTACGTTCATACAACGGACTTAAGTAATGGCAGAAATACACCTTCTGGATTCTGTATAAATAAATGTTATATAATTTTCAAAATAATTGGTCACTGTCAAGTCACTGTTAAGTCACTGTTAAGTCACTGTTAAGTCACTGTTAAGTCACTTTTAAGTCACTGTTAAGTCATTGTTAAATCACTGTCTAACAGATAACAGTATATTTTTTTTTAGCACAAAATTCAAAACATGACCTCAATGCAGCCACTCTCTGGTGATCCCCACCAAATCCCTACCAGACCTAAACCAGATCCCCACCTGACCCACCCCAGATCACCACTAGATCCCCAATAGATCCCCGCCAGATCTCCACCAGATCCCCACCAGATCACCACCAGATCCGCACTAGATCCCCACCAGATCCCCACCAGATCCCCATCAGATCCCTACCAGCTCCTGACCTGATCCCCACCAGACCTAAACCAGATCCCCACCAGATCCCCACCAGATCCCCACCAGATCCCCATCAGATCCCTACCAGCTCCTGACCTGATCCCCACCAGACCTAAACCAGATCCCCACCTGACCCATCCCAGATCGTCACCAGATCCCCACCAGATCTCCATCAGATCCCCACCAGATCACCACCTGATCCACACTAGATCCTCACCAGATCCACACCAGATTAGCACCAAATCCCCGCCAGATCCCCACCAAATCTTCACCTGATTCCCACCACTTCCACCTCACACTATCCCACTCCACACACAACCCACCTGCTTCTACTGCAAAGATAAAAGCTGCTGACTTTGCAAATACAAAACACAAAGAGAGAATTCAAAGACATCCCCCAAAAAATCTGTCGCAAAGACAAAATTTTTCAAGATTTACTCCCCCAGTCTGACGTCCGTAAAAGAGCTTCGCTCTAAAAACAAAAAATTTTTTCTTATTAAAACCCACTTTTCGACCGATAGTTTCTATGGCAGCTATGAGATATAGTCATCCGATTTTCACCAAAACTGTGTAAAAGCGTATAATATTAATAATCGCTGAAGTGAGACACGTTAGCATTAAAAACAAAAAAATTTTTCTCATTAAAACCCACTTTTCGACCGATAGTTCCTATGGCAGCTATCAGATATAGTCATCCGATTTTGACCAAAACTTCCAAATCTGATAAAAGCGTATAATATTAATAATCGCTGAAGTGAGACACGTTAAAATTAAAAACAAAACATTTTTTATTAAAACCCACTTTTCGACCGATAGTTTCTATGGCAGCTATAAGATATAGTCATCCGATTTTGACCAAAACTTCCAAATCTGTGTAAAAGCGTATAATATTAATAATCGCTGAAGTGGGATACGTTAACCAAGGCTGCAAACCTCTAAAATTTTGCAGAAGGTTCGGTCCGGGGGTTCGAACCCGTTGTAAAGTCTAAGGTTCGGTTCGCGGACCGGTTCCTTAAGCCCCTGAACCCAAGGTTCTGGTTCGAACCTCGGTTCGCTTGAACATAAAAAGATGGTTTCCATTTTTTAATACTTTTGGTTTAAAATAATATTTTTTATTCCAATAAAGCAATTCTAAATATTAAATTCATTAGCTGACAAATACAACATTTAAGAGCTGCTTAGTTTAAGTTAATGAGCATTATATCTTCAAGGAGCTCTTCATCTATACTAGCTCTTAGATCAGAAAGAACAAACTTAAGTGTTGAAAAGGCTCGTTCAACTGATACCTGAGTTGCTGGAACAGAAAGTATAGTCAAAGCAATATTTTTTTGAGCTTTCCAAAATTTTAAGACATTTGTCGATGTATGTTTTCTTGGACAATTTTCGAATGAATCTATAACTTAATTTACAGACTTTATATTTGATATTTGATTATTGCTTTCTATTTGTTTCATAAATTTCTCTTCTTCGCAATCAGACGTTGACTCAAATTTTGAAAACTCTTATTAAGAAATTCTTTTTGGCGCTTTAGCATGTCTGCAAAGTGCTGCTTTGCTATTTTTTTTTGGTCTGAAGTTAAAAAAGTTTGAAATCTCTGGTCTAAGAACACTGCAGCCAAAATTGGTACTGAACTCATAATAGAAGAACGTTTATCGAGACACTTAGATAGCAATAAAGCATGTTTTGCAGAAGATTTTAGAACAATTGCTCGACATGAAAACCAAGCGTAATAAAAATCACTTGGTAGTAATTGAGAATCTTGCAGCTTTAAGGAAGTTTTATAAATTGGCTGCAGCAAAGTACATATATTTTGAACTACGTTCCATTCAGAAGTTTTTAGGTGGAGCTCCTTCAAAGAACTCTTAATGCAAAAATCTGTAAGAGTTAGTAAGCGCTCGTACATTTTAAAGGTTGAGTTCCATCGCGTCACACAGTCTAGCACTGGTTTTTTCAATTTTTCTATATGCAATAGATTTAAAATAGTGTGAGTACGGAGTTTCTTACAAAGTGTGCGAACTCTACTAATGTCAAACACAACGAACTGTAATTATAGACTCCTCCATGGAATTTATTGAGTTAACTTCGTCATCGTCCAAATCAAGAAATGTTTTTGATTCACATGAGCAGTCTTCATCAACATTGCATTCGTTATAGTCGCATTCCTTTTCCGCTATGCAGTTGTCATTTAAAAAGTTCGCCTGCTCGAACCATATTTGCTCCATTATCCACGGTGATAGTATAAATCTGGCCTAGAGAAATGTCGTAGGATTGGAGAACTTCTTAATTGATAGCACTCAGATTAAGACTCGTATGCTGGACGTGGACCTCTTTCATAGCCAGCGTGTAAGTGCGAATTTCTTCATCTTTGTGAATCTGACAGTTAATGCCAATTGTGGCGCGATCCAAACGACTTACGCAGTCAACTTTAATTGATATCAAGCTGAAATAATTCGTAAAAACATATTTTTAATTTAATTAATATATTTCTGCAAATACATATATTAATATTGTATTTATGTGAAACCAGCTTTGTATACAGATATGTATGTAATTTCTTGCATAATTTAAATTAAACAATTTAAAGGAAATGTATACATGCATACATATATATGCAAAGACATTGCATCTCCAATAAAAATTGATACATACACACACAAATATGCACAATCTGCTAACATATGTTTGTACTCACCGATTTTTTAGAATTCCACTAATTTCATTGCGGATGGTTGAAGCCTTTGATTTCACAAGGCTTCAAATATGTTGGCGATTTATGGAAATTGGCTTTTCAAACGCATTACATAGCGGCTCAAGAATTTTCTTGAAGCCAGAGTGTTTAAAAATTTTTAGGGGCCGCCCATTTTTTGTGACCATTTCTATACACGCGTCCCGTAGCTGGTCTTCACTTAATTTTAGTTTTATGAATGCTTGTTCTATCTGTAAGAATTGTGATTTATTACATACAACAATGATTGAACAAGAAAGTAAGGCAAAGTCAGAGAGCGTTCTCTCTATCTGCTAATATTAGATCTGGTCAACTGTCTGATCGCTCTCTGCTTCAGCTTGCAAGTCTATAATGTGTTGTTTTCACATCTTTTGTCTCTTTTCTTCTTATTATTTCATCATGGCGACGCGTCAGTGCGACTCGTCGCTGCTGCAGTTGTCTGCAAAGCAATGCATAGAAATGTGCCCGTACCGGACGAGACACTCAAAGAAAAACAGAAAAAATGTGCCCGTTGCCGACTACTAAATGTGCATATATGTATGTACAATGTACATTGTACATACTGTGTTAACTTTGGGAATATATGCACTGCAAGTTAAAGCGTTTTGCATCTATTTGTATGTACTTACTTATTTGGTTATAGCGAAAACCGCGGGTTTTTGCGCCAAAATCATGCACTCATACATACATATAAACGAAAGGACGCTTACGCATGTTGTCCGCGTGGGCGCGTAAATCAATTTAGTGTTTTAATCGGCCACACCGTTGCCAAATATGTATGAAATATGTGAAGTGTAAGTGTGTTTGTAGTTTGACATAAAAATGTGGGAATAAAACAAAAACCAAGACTAAAGTCCGAAAATATGTATGTGTATATGTATATACGAGAACATCGTTGCAAATGGAATTGAAACATATGTATGTACATATGTGAAGTTAAACATGTATGTATGCTTAAATTAAATTAATTTATTAATTTTTTAAAAAAAAAAAAAAAAAAAAAAAAAAAATTAAATTTATATTAAAAAAAAAAAAAAAAAAAAAAAAAAATTAAAATTTTTTTATTTAAATAATATAAAAAAAAAAAAAAAAAAAAAAAATTTTTATTATATTTTGGGGGGGTTAAAAAAAAAAGTAAAAAAAACCATTGCTTGTATTAGCTCGGTTACTAGATCAAATGGCTCGCATTAATCGAATTTAACCTTATGTTCAAAGCAATTTATATAAAAAAGCCATACAAGCTTAGTGCAAAGCACAATAGTTTTACTATAATATCTATAGATTTCCAATATTTTCATATTCACGTCTTGAAAAAAAGCATTTAATTTTGTGAACCGAACCTAATTTTTTGGAAAAGTGGTCCGGTTCGGGTTCAGGTTCGAAGAGTCAAAAATTTTAGGGGTTCGGTTCATGGTCCGGTTCGTCGGACCCAAAAAACCCGAACCGAACCGGTTCGAAGGGGTTCGGTTCAGGACCGGTTTGCAGCCTTGACGTTAACATTAAAAACAAAAAAGTTTTTCTCACAAAGACCCACTTTTTGACCGATAGTTCCAATGGCAGCTATAAGATATAGTTATCCGATCCGGTCGCTTCCCCAAAATAAAAACTGTTAACAAAAAAAAAAATTTTTGGGAAAATGTTCCAGTTTGAAAAAAAAAAGGGGGCCGACAGACGGAAGGACAAAGCTCAATCGACTCAGCTCATCACCCTGATCAAGAATATATATGGTTTATAGGATCGAAAATGAATATTTTTATGTGTTGCAAACTTCTGGGCAAAATTATAATACCCTTTACAAGGGTATAAAAATGGTTTTGTTTTTTAAACGTGATATCTCAGTATTGGTTTATCGAACAGGTCTCAAATTGACATTGGTATCTATCTACTCAAATTATAATTGTATTAATTTTTAAACTATTTATTGTAATAATATTATGTAATTTTTGCTAAATTTAATATAAAATTTTTTCTTAGTGTTAACCACCATGATATAGTACCTTCTATGGATAAATGTACAATTTATTGCCCTAAACGTAACTTAAGCTACGGTGTTTTCAAAAAAGATGAAGACTTTCATAGTTTAAAAGGTATTAATCAATTTGACGTTAAATACGAAAAAAATATGCCTTTCGAAAAGCTTTGCCAGTCAGTTTCAAGGGTATGTGACTGAAACTTGGCAAGTGGTCTTTATATACATCAAGCTTTTCAACAAATGTCGAACATCACGCAGATCGGAGTTTGAGACCGATGTTCCGATTTAAAATAGAATGACCCCCATGTGTTACATACATTTGCACAACTTCGTGATCCCCTAAACCCCATTTTAACATGACGTAACCCCAAACATACCCCCAATTGAGGTTGAAGTGGCATGTGGCGGCTTGGGCGAGTTAAGTCAAAAAACTGGGGTAACTTAAAATGCCCAAAAAAAGGGAAGAGAGGATTCGTTCTTCGAGGCTATGAATGATACAGAAGTTGGCGATTACTGTGAAAAAAGTCGTCGCATTTAACACAATAAAAAAAAATGGGTCAATGAAAAATAATAAATATTAAAATTAAAAAAAAATAATAAAATTTTTAATTTAGTATACTAAAATTATTCCACTATATATTTTATAAGGTGAAAGTAATGAGTCGAACTTGTAATGCTTTGTGGGCCGTCAGCAGACTGTCTGTCCGTCTGTCCGTCCGTCTGTCCGTCCGTCTGTCTGTTTCTACGCCATGGTACAACTAATAAGGTACGCTGGCTGCGGCCTCGGCTCGGGCCACATCATTTTAGTATGCGGTAGACATTTGCCATGAAAGGTTGTGCAAGTTAAACAAAAGATTAAACTTTTAGTTAAAAAAAATATTTTTGTGGCTCGTAGGCCTTTATTACTTTATAATTGTGTGTGGGTTGGGATACAGAGTGGAACTAAAGTGCAGAGTCAACTTATGCTGCCTTTACAGCTAACGATGCTAAAGCTTCTTGTTGAAACTTCAAAGCTTGAAGTGTGGATGGAATGCTGGGGAGAACAAAGGAAATGCTGATCAAGCATAATTTCGGTGGCTTGAACGTTTGGTCTTTGGACCCAAGACAAAGAACAAAGGATTTGCAGCGTTTGCAGAATAGATCTGCTTGAAAGAATAGTTTACGTTAGCTGGGTGGCTGAAGCCCGCGCGCAGATTGTTTATGTTTGCCGATCCAAACGAAGTGATCGAGAAGAGGAAGTTTATATTTGGTTGTGGGAAGAGAAGGTGTTAACTCCCCCCTTTCTTAAGAGAATCGCCCCGATTCATTGAGAATTTTTGAAAATGGTTTCAATTTTGTTATTTAAAATTGCAAAAAGATCAGTTTGATCTTCGTGAGCTTTGGGCAGATTTTGGGTACCAATGTTAATTCTTTTCGAAAAACAAAATGGCAGAAGCTTGAACATCAAGAAAATAAGAATAATAAAAAATAAGAAATATGTAATGCTTAAATGATTATTCTCTGGCTTAATAGCTATAGTGCTTAATATGTCAGTATTTAACAATTGTAATTCAGTATTGTCTGATTTTATATAATCTGTAATAAGATAGTTAGTGAATTTTGCATTTTTGACATAATTAAAAATTTTTTCTTTTTCATTTATGAAAGTAGTATTGTTAATTGTTACCATATTTTTATATGTAATTAGATATGTTCCATATAGCCACGTATCATTAATGCAATTTGTTCCTGATACCAAAATAGCTCCATCAGATATTATATCTACAGCTTTATTTTTTCTCTTTTATTTTTGTACAATTCGTTTTTATTTCGTTCAGTAAATTTATAAAACAGTTTTTGTTAAGATCGATTTTACAATAGTTCTTATTGATTTCTTTTTTTAAAATTTTTAATTTGAAAAAAAGGTATTGTTGCATTTTGTGATTTTTTCATTGACTAGTAATTTTCCATCATTTTGGCTAATGGCTTTGGAGTAAAGAGTTTGCATTTGTCAATTATTTGAGGATATTTGATAAAAACTATGATTAATCCATTGTAAGAAATAATTGAAAATGTAGAAATGTCTAACAAGTCGGATAAACTAATATTGACTGCCTGAATATTTCGGTCATGTCTTGATTATTTAAAATTTTTTGGATTTAAAATTTTTGCTTTTGAAAATGTTATGGTGTCCAAGAGATTCTGTAAATCTGTTGTCACTAATTTAAGTCTGTATTATTTTAATAATTTTTCATTTGAGAACTTAAGATCGTCCAAAAATTTTGTAAGTTTAGTGATTTCTTTAAAAATCGCGGAATTGATTTTGTTTTGTTTATTATTGTTCTGAATAAGGTCGTTAATTTTGGTTTGCACTGTTAACATATCGTCGTAATCAGGAGTACCTGTTATCCATTTAAAGATAGTACCTAATTCGTTAATACCTCGCTTAGCTCTATGTGGAGTTAATTGTGAAAATAGGATTTTAATAAGATTAAGTTCATTGAAATTTCAATCAATGGTGTCATTTTGTTTCTGAAGTAAGCAAGATCTTTTTCAAAAATATTTCTATAATAGGTTAAATTTGTGATGTGAAAAATTTCTCCATGAGTTTCATACAAAAGAACATTGTCGGTGTCTTCCAGAAGAACGAAGTCCTCGTTGGTGTAATTGATAATGTCGGACAGACAAAATGTATCAGACAAAGTACGATAAATAGTGTTAGCATTCTAAAATAAAAATAGAAAGTGAATCAAAACTTAATATTGTCTTTGTGAATAATTCGGTTTCTGTTATTAATTTTAACCTTATTTCCTAAGTCTTCCTTAACTACTTGTTTTTCTAATATCTAGTTACAATTTTTTGTCGCCTTGCAATGTTTTTCTTTCCAAAGCCTTTAGCCTAGATATGGTTTTCAATGGTTTTTTGTTGCTGGAAATCCTAACATGCTGTCCCCTGGGCTTTCTTTAACCTTTATTTTTAAAAGGTATCCCACAGGTTTTGTATAATTATATTCTTACTATTACTGTTTTAAGGAGTATTTCCGAATAATCAATTAAACTGTATTCCTCCTCGAATACAACGAGCTATTTCGATTTAAGCTGTAGACATTGTAAGACCTGCTCTGTAGCGATTTAAAGTGAGCTGGGAAAAACTTGTTTTTCGATTAATGATAAGTGGCGGGAGGAAATTGATTCGATTAACTCCAATACTTTCATTTCCATGTGTGATGGATCTTTTATTTCTTTCACTACAACGTATTTGGTGTAGGAGTTCTTTTATTTAGGTTAAAAAAATGCGTAAAATACATCTAGGGACTCTTTTGAGGATTAGGTGCTTCTGAAAATGGGATTACCGATTATATTTTATTTTTATACACTTGAAAAGTGTATTATAATTTTGCCCAGAATTTCGCAAAACGAAAAAAAAAAAAGGATCCCCGCCCACAAAATATATTTTTTTTATCCAGATGGGGAGGTGGAGCGGTTACGCTTGGTCGTTCCTTCGGTCCGTCTGTCCCTCCCTCCTTGTCCTTCTGTCTGTTTCTTCGCGAACTAGTCCTCCCTCAGTTTTTTTGGAGCTATCGGGCTGAAACTTTGCACAGAGTCTTCTTTTTACTGCACGTGCTAATATGTCGGAATTCGACCGGATCGGATGACTACTTCTTGTAGCTGCCATACAAATGTTCGTTCGGAAAATGGTTTTTAGTAAGAAAAACTGTTTTGGTTTCAATATTACTGCTCTCAAACACGGTCATGGGTAATATGTAATGTTTTTAAGCTGATCTGCGATGTTTGGTCGAAGTCTCTAACCGTTGAGACAAGCTATTTCAAGTGTATCAAAACTTCGGTACAGACGAAGTTAGCTTTGCCTTTATCGTTTTTTTTATATTAACTCCTTGCTATACTTATAAATTACTTTTAGTTTTACTTGTTTATTACAAATTTCGCAATTTCTGATGAACTGCTTAAGTTTTTGTACAGACTAGGCCAATAATATGAAGAGGTTATTTGTTTTAAATTCTCATCAAGGCCTCCTATGAGCTCGAATGTGAGTTTCCTCAATGATAATGGCTTGGTCATGTATATTGGTTATATCAAGTAAAAAATTTCCTGTGTGTAAGAAATTTATTTGAAAATGTTTCTTGAGAGGAGCCTGTATTTCATAAAGGTCTTCGGGAGTGCAATGAATTGCCGTAGTTAATCTTGGATCAATGAATTCTTTTAAAATGTTGACAAGATTCTGGGGTGTGTCGTATTCGACAATATGTCTTGTTCTGCTGAACATTTGGACTTGTTCGTGAATAGTGAATCTATTTTTTGTAATAAGCAATTGTTGCTTAAATTGATTTAATGGCTTATTTGTTTCTGGTATTACAGTTTCATAGCTACTGGAAGCTGAATGAATAGTACCGATGTCAGAAGAACTGACATCGTCTGTGGAAGGCATAACTTCATTAATTAAATTGTTTATAGTGATTCTGGATAATGCGTCTGCAACTACGTTAGTAGTGCCAGGTTTATAAATTATTTTGGGGGAATACTCTTCAATAAAAGCATGCCATCTTTTTAGTTTTGCGTTGGGGTTTCGAGGAGAAACTACAAAAGGCAAGGGTTGATGATCAGTGTGAATTTCCAAATTCACAACTCCGTATAGGTAATTTCTAAGGTTTTTCAATGCCCAAACTATGGCATATAATTCTCTCTCATTTGTTGCATAGTTTCGTTCTGTTTTATTAAGAGTCTTGAAACAAATGGTATTGGCTGCCGTCTTGGGAAAGAACTGCCGATGGCGACGTCCGAAGCATCTGTGGTAAGGGTGAATCTTTTCGAATAGTCAGGTTGTGTTAGTTCAATAGTTGAAACCAAATGGTTTTTCACAGTTTGAAATGCTGAAACCGCTTCTTGGTCAAGGTTAATTTTTACCTTTTGGACATATGTTTTGAAGTTCTACCGTTTTCACCTTGTAGAAGCTTGTAAGGGTTTTGCTATTGCAGCATAATTACGAACAAATTTCCGGTAATAGCCGGTTAGGCCTAAAAAATCCGCGAAGTTCTCTCAGATTACTGGGAGGCGGGTATTGAACAATGGTATTGATTTTTGCTGGGTCAGTTTTGATGGTTCTGTGGGAGACAATGTACCCCAGAAATTCTGTTTCTTTCCTGAAAAACTTGGATTTTTCCAAGGAAATTTTCATATTTGCTTCAAACAATATATCGATGATTTCTTTCAAATCGATAAGATGTTGTTCGGGTGTTTCGAAAAAACTATAATGTCGTCCATATAAATATGGCAGGTTTTTCCGACTTTGGGTCTTAGGATATTATCCATAGCCCTTTGGAATATCCTTGAGCATTTGTCAGCCCGAAAGGTAAACGCAGGAATTCGTATTTTCCGTTGTTTATTGAAAAGGCCGTTTTTTCTATGTCTTCTTCCCTCATTAAAATCTGGTGGAACCCTGATTCTAAGTCAATGGTAGAGAAGCATGAGGCTTTGCCAAGATTCGATAAAATAACCGATGGATCCGGCATTGGGTATCTGTCAGGGATAGTGTTTTCGTTCACTTTCTTAAAATCCATGACAAAACGTTTCTTAGGACTCCCATCTGGGTTAAATCCTTTTTGCCGACCACCCATACAGGTGAGTTGTAAGGGCTTTTACTAGGTCGTATAATATTGTCTTTCAACAAGCGATTGATTTCTTCGTTAATGAAGTCACTTGCTGAATGGGGGTAAGGGTACTGCTTACTATAAACAGGATTGTCGTTCATGGTTCTTATTTCTCCCTTGATATCTGTTCTAAAGGGAATATTTGTTTGAATGTTTGAGTGCTTAAATTGGATTTCTTGAACAATTTGTTGCTCAAGCATTTTTAATTCATCTGCTTCCTCAGCAGATTGATTGTTAGTGCAAATTGAACAACATTTGTCAGATTTGTCTGAGCTTTTTTGCTTTCTCCTTTTTTGCTGTTTGTGTGACTAAGGGTAGAATCCGCTTTAGAACTCCCTGAGCCTATTTGCTTTTTATTTTGTTTTTGTTTCCTCTTCTTGCTCTTTTTTGTATTGCCGAATGGTTTTTCGGGAATACTGCTTGCACAGTCTGAGTCGCTCTTTGTTATTTCTGACATGAAGAATCGGGAGAGTTTTTCTCTCAATTCCGATTGAACGTCAGATTCTGAATCTTCCGATGTGGTATTATTGACTGTTTGAATATTGCCAATTTGGTCTTGGCTTGGGTTTTCTTCAAACACTTTTTCTTTCTTATCTTTATATAGTAGGAATAAATTATCCATATCGATCATGGCTCTAATCTTCTTAAAAGATTGTAGCCGACCAATAGGTCTGATTACAAATTGCTTATTTCATAAAATATGTGATTAACGTTAAATATATTAATCAGAGATTAAAACCGTAACCGAAACCGTAACCCGTAACCGCTAAAAACACTTTAAAAATTGAAACCGAAACCGTAACCATAACCGAAAAATTTTTTTATAACCGTAATCGTATAACCTTTATTTACATAACTGGTTTTACATAACAAAAAGAAATGAAATAATGTAATATTTGGTTTTTCCTCTACTAGTAGAAATTTCGTTTTTCGTTCAATAAGAACATTTTTCATACATATGAATTTATTTACTAAATTTTTCTGTAAATAAAAAAAAAAAAAAAAAACAAATTAAAAAATATATATTTTTTGGTTGGGGGTTTAAGTTATATCTATTTTTTTAAAAAAAACAAAAAAAATAAAAAAATAAAACAAAAAAAATACAAAAAAAAAAACAAACAAAAAAATATTATAAAAAAAAAAAAAAACAGAAGCAATAATAATAAAAAAAACAAGGATTTTATAATATTTTCTTTAAAAAAAGATTGATTTCTTCGTTAATGAAGTCACTTGCTGAATGGGGGTAAGGGTACTGCTTACTATAAACAGGATTGTCGTTCATGGTTCTTATTTCTCCCTTGATATCTGTTCTAAAGGGAATATTTGTTTGAATGTTTGAGTGCTTAAATTGGATTTCTTGAACAATTTGTTGCTCAAGCATTTTTAATTCATCTGCTTCCTCAGCAGATTGATTGTTAGTGCAAATTGAACAACATTTGTCAGATTTGTCTGAGCTTTTTGCTTTCTCCTTTTTGCTGTTTGTGTGACTAAGGGTAGAATCCGCTTTAGAACTCCCTGAGCCTATTTGCTTTTTATTTTGTTTTTGTTTCCTCTTCTTGCTCTTTTTTGTATTGCCGAATGGTTTTTCGGGAATACTGCTTGCGCAGTCTGAGTCGCTCTTTGTTATTTCTGACATGAAGAATCGGGAGAGTTTTTCTCTCAACTCCGATTGAACGTCAGATTCTGAATCTTCCGATGTGGTATTATTGACTGTTTGAATATTGCCAATTTGGTCTTGGCTTGGGTTTTCTTCAAACACTTTTTCTTTCTTATCTTTATATAGTAGGAATAAATTATCCATATCGATCATGGCTCTAATCTTCTTAAAAAGATTGTAGCCGACCAATAGGTCTGATTACAAATTGCTTATTTCATAAAATATGTGATTAACGTTAAATATATTAATCAGAGATTAAAACCGTAACCGAAACCGTAACCCGTAACCGCTAAAAACACTTTAAAAATTGAAACCGAAACCGTAACCATAACCGAAAAAATTTTTTTTTATAACCGTAACCGTATAACCTTTATTTACATAACCGGTTATCAGTACCGTAACCGAATCAAATATATGGGTTAATTTCGGTTTTTCCTCTACTAGTAGAAATTTCGATTTTCGTACAATGAACATTTTACATACATATGAATTTATTTACTAAATTTTTCTGCTTATTTATACATATATGAACAATGCCAAGGGCACTTTCATGGATGCATTTATGTAGGGTTGGAGGTATAAGCAGTGTCCTTTCTTTTGGCCTGCGGGAGCAGAACTTGACCACTAAGACATACTGCTATAGCGACAACCAAACGCGCATCGGAAGATTAGAATTAGCACATGAAACCAGAGGCAATATTCATAGCCACAGCCAGCTCCATTGACTGGAGGCGGCTTCTACTCGCCGGGCGTATTAGTTTAATACGGATTTAAAAGTAGCTGGTAGGTGACGAAAACAGCAGCGATGTTAGCAACGAAGGCTACCTCAGTAAACCGGAGGAGACACTACCATAATAGTCTGTGGAGACTGCAAAGGCTTAGTGCTGTTTGTCAGTAGGCTATGGCGGCTACGGAGGTTTGGACTCGAATGGAATGTATGCATTGGATAAACGACATACCAGCCATTACAACTTTAGAAGCATACCGAAAAAGATCCTGAGCTATGTATGTAATTAAATGGGCTCTGACAAATTTGTCAGCATCTGAGAAACTAGCCTTAATAATAAGAAAAACTATGCTAGCTATTTATATACATAGCTACTTTGACAGCTACAACCACTTCTAGCTATTTTTTAATGCCGATCTAGCTTGCTAAACCCGCAAAAAGTTGGCAAACACTGTAAATAGACAGAACAGATCAGTTTGCTTGTAAATATTATTAACATTGTGCGCGATGACAAGGGCTAAATCCATCACTTTACTGGGAACTGTTTTTTTTAATATATAGCTAACTTAGCACGATACTTCTGTGAATGCAGTAGTTTTTTATCTTTTAGTTAAAACTTATAATATTAAACTTTAAAATAGGCGGAAATAAAGGTGCAAATTCTGTATATAAAATTGGAGATTAGTAGATTTACTCAATAAATGAGATTTCAAATGGGGCCGCTTTTGGCTACAAAATTGCAAAGTGATATTTCATACTAATGAGCATAACCGTAACCGTAACCGAAACCCGAAACAGAATTAGCTAAATAACCGTAACCAGTACCGTAACCGATATCCCACAACCGTAATATAACCGTAACCGGAAAAAAGCGATCGGCCAAAACAGTAACCGTAACCCAAACCGTTATTCGTTCGGGTTTTAATCTCTGATATTAATATTATGATAATGGGTAATGGTTGAGTAACCATTAATCGTTCTTACCCTTTTATAAATTGGAAGTCTGATGGCATTTTTGTAAATACCTTTATTAATGAAACACGCTGTTGCACCCGTGTCAAGTAATACTTTCAAATTTCGATTTAGTTTTCTGTCGAATTTGAACAGGTAGAGGAGGTCTCCTTCGGATCCTCTAAAAAATGGTTCTCGTTTATATTGTTTATCCTCATAGTTTTTTGAGGAGAACGGGTTTGATCGCTATGATCACGTTTCTTGGGTGTCGATCCACCTGGGAAGCTGGATGTTAGTGGGAATTGGGATTGAGCCTGCGGAGGTCTGTTTTGAAATTGGATCGAAGGATCTATTTCCATTGGTACCTGAGAAGGTTGAAGATTCGAATTTTTGGGAGTAAAATTATTTTGAAAACCCTGCTGTTGTGGTTTTGGATTAAACCGCAGGGAGTTATCATTTTTCCTTGAATTATCAAATTTTTGTGGTTGGTCAATACGTTTAGATTGAGGTTTCGGATTTATTGGATGCTGATTTGGATAATAACTGTTAGCAAAATTTGCCCGTTGATGATTGGCCTCCAATTCTTGAGCCTTAGCTAAAGCACTTGGAAGGTTTTCTGGCATAGGGGAAAATAAGATGTCTGGCAAGTTGCCGTTTAGGCCGGAAATGAATATTCTCAAAGCGTTTTCTCTGTTTTTCTTATTCATTTCCAAAACAACCGCAGAGTTATGACCATATGTCATTATTGTCTTGTTGATCAGCAAAGTTAGTTTCTTATTCACGAGATTATAATAATCTAGTACGGACAGATTTCCTTGTTTGAGGACACTAAGCTCTTGCTCGATTATATATATTGGACGCTTATCACTAAAGGAAAAGTCCAATCGAGCTAATATGGCGTCAAAGTTTAATACAGTGCCATGATTAGTGATACATTCTATGGCACGGCCTGTCAATTTATTTCGAAGAATAGTGAGTGCTTCTACATATCTGCGACTGTTCGGCTTGTATAAACTCATGGCACTTACAGCGGCTTCGCGCCAGCTGACATACGCGCTGTAATTTCCCGAAAATTCCGGGACAGATTTGATAACATCAAAAGATTCATCATCTTTGATACTTTCATCTATTTGTACTCGCTGGTATTCTTCAACGGTAGGTGTCGTTGAAGCGAGTTGTGCTTGTAATTGGGTGATTTGTTACTGCAGAGAAAATGTTTGGTGCGCTATAAGTTGCGCAACCAAGTCTGCAGTCAGATTGGAGGAATTGGCAGAATTGGTAGACATTGTGAGGTTGGAAAATTCTTCAATAAGATCGTCCAGCTTTATCAAATATCTTCAAAACTTAACCTATTTTAATTTCTCTTTTTTTTCTTCCTTTTTCTTTTTTTTTTTTAAATATTTGGTATATCTGCTTAAAATAAACCGCTCACGTGCTTTCCTGTAGGGGTCTTCCTTCTAGGTCGGAGGGGTCTTCCTTCTAGGTCAGAGGGGTCTTCCTCGTTATTGGTAAACTTCTGATTTGTATTGTTTGTGATGATTTTTTGGTGTTGGTTTTACTTGTGATGATTTTTGGTGTAGGTTTTACTTTGTATCGTTTTTCGATGATTGGCTTTTTGTTAGATTGGTTTTGGTTCCATTGCAACCCACTTTTTCACAATTTGTAATGTTTAAACACTACGAGCACAGTTAGACATTGGACTTGGTCGCAATGTTTTCAGAGGTTTTGGCACACGCTTCACTTCGGATTTTTCTTAAAAATTTGGAAAACTTATTCCAAGTTTTAGAACGCACTACTACTTTTTCGCGCGACTTGTCCGATATAAGTGATTTAAATTACGCGTGCCCCACGTTGGGCGCCAGTTAAAGAAAAAATTATTTTTGTGGCTCGTAGGCCTTTATTACTTTATAATTGTGTGTGGGTTGGGATACAGAGTGGAACTAAAGTACAGAGTCAACTTATGCTGCCTTTACAGCTATGCTGATGCTAAAGCTTCTTGTTGAAAACTTCAAAGCTTGAAGAGCTTGAAAGCTTATGCTGGGGAGAACAAAGGAAATGCTGATCAAGCATAATTTCGGTGAGCTTGAACGTTTGGACTTTGGACCCAAGACAAAGAACAAAGGATTTGCAGCGTTTGCAGAATAGAGCTGCTTGAAAGAATAGTTTACGTTAGCTGGGTGGCTGAAGCCCGCGCGCAGATTGTTTATGTTAGCCGATCCAAACGAAGTGATCGAGAAGAGGAAGTTTATATTTGGTTGTGGGAAGAGAAGGGTGTTAACTTGCATGCGCTTGTCACTTGACATTTTGGTGGTGGATTTTTTGAAGCGATCTCGTAGTTGTTTTGTTGTTGCTGCTTTACAAAAAAATGTATTCATATTTAATAAATTGCTTGCTCTTTTTTATTCTTTTTGTAGTTGCTTAAAGGCACATTTGGGGGTGGTTTTTAGAGTAAATTGATCTCGCTTTTGGTTTGATGTTGCTGCGTTGCAAAAAAAATATGTATTCATATTTAGTGCAGAGTGCAGCGCCATGTTGTTGTGTTCTTGGAAATAAAATTTTTACATATTTATGCACTGAGTGCACTTGCCATTTTGTCGTTTTTATTGTTGTTTCATACATACATACAGGGTTGCCCATATTCGACGGACCCATCTGGCAACGCCAGACAGAGATGTCAGATCGCTTAATGACATACCGCGTTTGAAGCGTCAGTCCAAGCTGATTTTTACCATGGAACAATACACGCCACGCGAGCGCTCTGAAATAGTTGAAATTTACATTCAACAGAACAAGTCAATTGTGAAAACTCAACGTGCTTTTAAAAAATTAAAAGTTAAGCCCATTTCACATTGAATGGGACCGTAAATAAGCAAAATTGCCGTATTTACGCCACTGAAAATCCTCAGGAGATTCAAGAAGTGCCTCTTCATGACGAAAAAGTCACAGTTTGGTGCGGCGTTAGTGCGAAAACGGTCCGTTTTTCTTCCAAATGAAAATGGCCATGCTGTTACCATCAACCAGGAGCGTTATCGCGACATGATGACCAATTTTGTGATGCCAATTATTCGTCGAAAGCGTATGAGGCAGTTCTGGTTTCAACAAGACGGCGCTCCACCGCACACAAGTCGCATAACAATCGATTTTCTGAAGAAATTGTTTCCGGGCCGTTTGATGTCGAAAAGTGGTGATTTGGACTGGCCACCGCGTTCGCCCGAATATGGGCAACCCTGTACTTACGTATGTACACACATTCTCTTAATGCACACACATTTATTTTGTGTGCATGTGCGCCGTTGATTCTCGCTCTCACCCTCCCTCTCTTTCGCACTCTCAGCAAAAGCGCTTGGGCCACATTTTTCAGCGGAATGCCGTACCTTCTATAATTGTATCATGTTCTACGCAAACTAGTCTCTTAATTTTAAAGCTATTGAGCTGAAACTTTGCACAGAGTCTTCTTTTTACTGCACACTGCTAATATGTCGGAACCAACCGGATCGGAGGACTATATCTTATAGCTGTCATGGGAACTATCGGTCGAAAAGTGGGTTTTATTTAGAAAAAATGTTTGTTTTAATGCTTGCGTTCTTAAACTCTGATGTATTAAAACATTTGCAAGGGTATAAAAACTTCGGCAAAGACGAAGTTAGCTTGGCCTTCTCGTTTTATCATATTTTTAACATTGTTTATTTCAATCAGGATAGCATGATAAAACGTTTAAACTTAGTGTCTTATGTTTTTTCTTTAGTGTTTGATTATTATACAAGCTAAATTATAATAAAAAAATATAATTCATTAAAAAATGTAATACTAATACATAATTATCATAAAGACAATACTTTTTTATTTGGATTCGCAACTACTGTCATCTGAACTGTTACTAGAAGGAAAAGAATGCTGTGCCAAAAGTTGTAACATATCCTTGTCGACCTTCATCCTTTTTAAGTTGCGTTGTGGCTTGCGTAAATTTGATATCAGAGGATCTGATGTACATAAAAGCCCATTCATTAAGTCCTCCATTGTATTTGCTCTTGATGATTTACGTGTATGGTGTTCACGGGAATTCCGGTAATGTTTGTTTCGTGCTTCTCACGCTTTTTCCGACATTTTTCCTATTGGAAGTGGTGTCGCTTTAATTATATCAGCTCCATGTATTAATATATTCTGTGGTAAAAAGTTCTTCGGTCTGCAAGGCATAGTGCCTAATAGATTCAACATCAATTTTTAGCCCGCTAGCAATCGAGCGTAAAATAATACTAAATCTACTAAATCTGTAAATTAGCTCTTCACTCACTCCGGTGATTTCGGCTGCTAATTTTGGTTCTTTGAAAAACGGCCTGGCTGTATTGCCGTTATTGGTGTTGCCGCAACCAGCCATTGGGATATCAGCAAGCAAAGACATTTTTCTTTTAAAGCCTTCTTGAACAAATAACTTCCTCTCTTTTACAACATCTTTATCGGCATTGCGAACTTGCCATTTTTTAATATCTAGCCTATAAGATATATGTAGGATACATTCGAGTTGTACCTCTATCTCATCATGCATTTTAACATCAATTATATTATCAAATATATAGCTTTCAACAGCTAAAAATTTTTTTGTTGGCATGGACTCGTTGCGCCATAGAAGAAAAAGATCTCGCCTGAGCACCGACATTGCGCCTAAAATATGTAATATCATGTAAAGTTGGTGGTGGCCGGGATTCATATTGGACATTTCACAATCACAAGACATCATAGTAATTTAAGAAAAAAATTCTAGCGCGAATCCCGACGAATCTCAAAAGATCTGGTCCACGGAAGTCTTAAGTTCGCTGTTTTCAAGTGGTTAGCGGTATAGTTAAATTTAACTACATTTATTTTATACAACGTTTAAGCACAGAACACAAACAAATATTTTTTTAGTTAAAAATAAATCAAATTACTTTTCTTCCAATTAATTGTCACAAAGGCAACTTTAGAAAAAAATTGGCAATGCACATAAAAAACGCGGGAATGCTCAGTGTTGCACCTGCTGAAACATATGTTGTGTTTGACAGCTCACAGCTGATTAACTAGGCCATGTCAAACAAAATGGAAACTAACGATAAGCTCAGTGGAGTATTAGTAATCGATCATCATTTTGGCGCCAATAAACAATTTGAAAATTTAATTAAATGGAGCTAGATGGGCCATTTCGCCCACTGTGCGGTGAGAGTAATGAGCATGTTGAACGATTTCATCAGGATGATTACTTTTGTTGATTTCTTATGTGTGAGGAAAACTGTGAACACAAACGGCGGAACAAAACGAACCAACTCAAATTTTAGATAAATGCTAATAAACCTGTAGTTTTTTTTTGGGCAGGGTGCTGCCGAAAGCAAAGCATCCGGTGATCCGTTCGTCACAGTGCTTCCAGACTCTCATACACTTTTAGTCAACCACCCGGCATTCAGCTAAGGGTAACTATTGGACAGGCCGATCGCTACAACAATACCAGAGTTTACACAGGCCAACAACCATTTTGGTCCAGACTTCTCGATGACAAATTCTGATCTATTTTGTAATTTATCTGGCAACCTTTCTAATATTTAATTTGTGATCCAGTGATCCAGTTTTGTGCACTGATTCCAAAACTGGTCTCGATTTTTCTCCATCAGCTATTGTTTTCAAGATATCGCGGACAATCCATTTTGCAGTATTTTTGGCATTCAAAAGTGGAGGTTACACCGAGCAAAAAAATCTGTATTTTAGAGTAATATTCTGTTATATTTATTAATGCGGCCTAAAAAAATCAAAGGAGAAGCATCAGCAAACCCAAAATCGCCCAAATGGGCCTTTGAAGAGTAATTTTCATCAAATTATAGCAAATTTTCCAAACTTAATCGTTGTGTACCAGTCATTTGGGGTGTTTGGATTTTAATTAAAACGACTTTAGCATGTAGCCCAACGGTTCCTCTAGTTTCACAAACTTTGTTTTTAAATCTCCTCGATGGACAAAGTTACAGCCGGCTAATCCCGAAAAAATTAATTAAAATTTATGGCAGGACAACTAGATTGATACACAAAGTGTGTATAGGAAATATAAAAGATATAAAAAGTCGTGATCTAACATTGACCTTACATTAATTGTCAAGCAAATATACATTGTTCATACAATGTAAATTGAATGTTATTAATCAGTAATTTTCCCCAAATTCATATTTGCTTAATATCAAACTACCTCGCGAGAATGACATTAAAATTGAATGAAGTGGGCTACAAATGGGCCAAATGAGTTGACTCGCACTAATGAGCACTCACTATAATCTACGGATTAACCATCTTGTGACTTTTATGATTTTCCAAATTTCATCAAATGCCTGGCGGAAAGAGATTTCAGTAAAGACTATATCTGTGAAACGAATGTTTATGTCGAGGAAATTTACCACTCGTATTATTTGGAGGAACGAGCAGTGAATGCAAGGTAGAACAAAAACTCGCTCAATTTCGCAAGCGAATAACTTTGTGAGTCTGTCCCGACATTTGTCGAGATAAGTCATAAGTTGGAATTTCGAATTTTTTAGTTTTACTTTGATTTAAAGACCTGTATCCATAACTGCGGAAAATTGAATCAGCTGTGTTTTGTAAACAGTGGCAATTGTGGTAAATAAAGGCCTGTATCTAGCACTGCGGAAAATTCGTGCCAGAATTTGCTAGTTATTTCTTGTGTGTGTTGAACATAACTAAAACAGTGTGACCATGCACCTAAAAGGTGGCACAAAACATCACTGCAGCATGTGGTTAATTAATGTTATGATTAAAATTTTTCATTGCCACCAAGAAAAAGTAAAATTTTAATTAAAATTGTCTTTGGTTGACAAACAGACAAGATGGCCTGAGCTGAAGTATTTAAATTATGTGATCTGTTTTAAAAAATTTCGAGGGTACGCTTAAAAAGAAAACGACTTTGATTTTCTGGGACACCCTAGTACATATATACCACCAGCAGGCATCATAACCAATTGGTGTACCACTCTAATAGATTTGCCTATGAATTGGCGACACACAGATTAAGAAGGCATCTTAACGGACGACATCTTTCCAATCTTTGTGTTTATGGAAAGCATCCCTCTAGCGGCCTCATCAATTTGGCATAAGTGTGCCTTGGCACCATCTCCTACCAATCTTTGCACGCTGCTTCACAGTGGTTGGGCTTGTATGAAGCCGCGGCCATAAATACTTCTAGTTGTGATATCGTTATGAAATTTTCACCAAAATTCTAGAAAAATATTTTGAATTCATTATAAAAAAATTGACCGACTATATCCTATAGCTGCCATACGAACAATCGGTTGAAAAAGTAGTTTTAGTAAGAAAAACTTTTTTGTTTTCCATGCCAACGTCTCCGAACCTCGTATTTATAAGTCCTCTATGCTTTCAAATAATTTCGACAAGTTTTATGAAAACTATATAGAATAGCTGCCATACAAAAGATAAGTTTGAAAAAAATCTTAGTATGAGCAACTTTTTTATTTTCGATGCTATCGCTTCCAAACTCGTTACTAATCAATATTATATGCTAACATACAATTCTGTCAAGTTCGATCCAAGTCCAAGTTTATTACATTAAAAATTTTCAATACCGTCAAATCCCTTTTTCAATTAAAATTAGATTATTAACAAAATCACCTCCAATGCCGTCAAGAACATTATCCTGAAGTTTTACAATCCGCGACGCCGTGATATTGATGTTTGCTCATGTTTGTTTCTATGAGAAGCGATAAAACCTCATCGATATTAGCTTTGGTGCACAGTTCAATTGCCTTTCGATTCGTGTCTTGCTTGACTCTATCTGATAATTATGAAGTCAGATATGGCTTAAAATGTAAGAGCACCTACAGAAAAAATGAAAAAAATCATATTTCAAAAACGGAGCCATGAAAAAATTTTTAAAATCGATTTTTGAGATCACCATTCCAAACTACACCAAAAAAAAATTTCAGTAGAAATGGGTCTTTTTGGCTGTAAACTAGTGTAATAGTCGCCTACCAAAATAAAATGGAAAAAGAGAAGTGCAATCAAAATTATAATTTAAACTTAATAAGAACACTAAACACGAATGACGAACACAAAGACACAGCACAACTACAAGGCAAAGCAGCTGCTTCGGAAGGCTAAATTGACCTTGAAAAAAAAACGGAGTTAGTATATTGTTAATTGTGCACACATCTGCAAATATCTGTAGCTAACTTTAATTTTGTATTATCTTAAGATACACACAAATCCACTGAAAAAGAAATGAATCGGGGGATCTTGGGGGAACACAGTTAAAACCATAAGTAAACATTATAAAGACGCACAAAAAATGTTCAAAAAACAGAATAAACTAAAGCAGTAATTTCAATATTAATACAACGCAAGTTGGCTTTTATTAATATAGGAACTTAAAATAAATACCTTTATCTTCAAAATCCACTAAAAATAGTTTTAATTCGGGAACGTAATTAATCGACTGAACACTTTGAAGATCGCTTTTGTTGTAAAATATTCGGCCTGAGTGCTGCTTTGCAAAATTGAACAAGTGCTCACGCTTTCAAGGCAATTTTTGTAAAGTCCCGGTAGGTTTCCAGAAAAAACCGGATTGCCATTAAGAAGATTGGACATTTAAGCGACAATTTGTCTATATTTTGTTCAAAAATTCTGTGATCGATTTTTTGATTTTTGTCCTATGGACGCAACCACTGTGTGCTGGTTCCCCAGCCAGATGACAGCTCGTTACAAAAAAATATAAAAGCATTCCCACCCAAATTTTCACTCATCACATCCAAAATAATTGTGGGCAATATATTCCTGCGCAGTGTATCAGCTGTTCTCTCCATCCACACGCTGTCGATAGGCCAACAATCGATAAGAAACTGTGGATTACGTTCATGTTGCTGGATACACAAGCAACGAAAGGGTAAACTAAAAATTCCTGGCACAGTTTTTTTTACATGAAGTTTGCCAGGAATTTTTAGTTTCCGCGGTGCTGGATACCCGGCTCAAAATCTAAAAAAGGATAAAAATGAGCTCTGACGAGAAAGTTATTGTGTTAATGGCGGCATATGTTGTTGCAAAACAAAAGGAGGAAATACAGCTCACGAGAAGGCGCCACAAATGTTGGGTGAACCCTTATTTGCAGCTGAATAAGGAAAAAGGAAGGTTTTAAAACGATGTGAGTATTCTTATATATAATATATATACCAATTGTAAGATGTTCTCTCACACTTTTCACAGTTTCAGAATATGGTGCAAAACCCGACCAAAACTTTCATATGGGGAGAGTCAGTTCAACCAACTGTTTTTATTGGTGGAACCATGTTTAGTGGAAGGAAAGGAAAATTAAACATTGTTCTCGAGTAAGTTCTTTTGCATCGCTTGGGTCGAACAATTGATTTGGTATCTCACGCTATCGGTACTGCGCTGCACGGAGAGTTTGCAAAATGGAACTCGGATAACATGCGCAAGTGGGCAACAGACATGAAGCAATAGATCTTCCAAACTGCATTGGTGATATTGATGGAAAGCACGTAGCGATCAAGGCACCACCCAAAAGCTGTAGCGCTTTCTACAATTATAAAGTAAGTCAATTTCCTGAGCCAACAAATATACCTGAATAACATTTTCCGTGCTTCCATAGGGCTTTCACTCAATTGTGCTTATGGCGGTTTGTGACGCTTCGTATAGGTTCACTTACATCAATGTTGGTGCTTACGGGAGTGAAGGAGATATGAATGCCTTTTCACTCCGGAGGACAGCATGCTGCAGAGAGTACGTACTCCTTACTATATTGTGGCGGATGATGCATTCCCGCTGCACAAGCGCATTATGAAACCATATGGGTCAAGGCACCTTTTCACAGCAGAAAGAATTTTCAACTACCGGCTAAGTCGAGCTCGTCGTTGCATTGAGAATACAGTCGGCATACTTAGTAATAGGTAGATGGCTGTTCAAGACACTTTGCGGTGTGGCCCAAACAGAGCGCAAAATTTAACTGGGGCATTCTGTTATCTGCACAATTACATGATGCGAGTAAGCCCAAGAGAATATGGCGGCACGGTTGAAAACCGATTGATTGAAAGCCCAGCAGACACTGATGCTGAAGCCCTCCGTGGTCGAGTACAGGATTACCCCAAATTTATTAGAAATACTGTTAAGAATTTTGTCAACTTTGCAGCCGGGTCAGTTGCTTGGCACAATGATTCTGTTGGTATGAGCCAATAATAAAGAATAATATAAAGCAAATTTGTAATTTCCACCTCAGTTGAGGTTGCTGCATCGTCTGGTACCATACTCAGCAACTAATCCCAATACGGAAAGACACGTCTAGTCTTCTTCTTGTCTTTTAAGTAATCGCCCAGTAAACCAGCGATGCCATCATCTCCTTTTTGAAGCCTTTGACTGCTGAAAAAAGAATTCCATATTTGGTACTGTTATAATAAACAGGTGAACAGTGCTGCCACTTTTGGCAAGCTTGCTGCAATGGTACCTCGGACTGTCCGTGCTCCTTTCACGCTACAAAGCATAATCATTATTAATAAATTTAATAACTTTGAACACTTTAAGATGCATCTTACCTTCTTTATTTATGTCTGCAGCAACACTTTCCCATGCACTTTTCACCGATATGTGATTAAAATGTTTTTTTTTTCGGTGATCCGCCAAAGACATTGGACCTGTTCACCAGCATACATCAAACATCATCCATCAAAAAAAGTTAATTGGATTTTGTTTATCGCTTTGATGAAATTTTGAGGTATAAATGGTATGCGTGAAAGCTATCGTTTTGATTTTAACCAAAATGACAAAAATTAGCAATCATAGTTGAACTTTACATTCGTTCACCTCAACAATTGAACTAGATCCATCGATTTTTTCGTCATCGATTTGTGCTGGTAAATACGGCCATTGTCTTGCCTCAACTGCTTTAAACAAAGCAATGTTCTCCTCACGTTAAAAATTTTCATCTCTTTTTTTATTTGCGCACAGTTTTTGCCTCCTTCTCTCATTTGTCACTTTTAAAATAATTGTAAACAATATATTCCTGCGCTGTAAATCAGCTGTTCTCTACATCCACACACGCTATCGATATGCCAACTACCGATAAGAAATTGTGGATTACGTTCATGTTGCTGGATACACAAGAAATGAAAAGGCAAACAAATAATTCCTGGCATAGTTTTTATACCCTGTACCCATTTAAAATTGGTAAAAGGGGATCATGAAGTTGTGCAAATGTATGTAACTGGGCGAAGGAAACATTTCCGACCCTATAAAGTATATATATTCTTGATCAGCATCAATAGCCGAGTCGATTTAGCCAAGTCCGTCCGTCTGTCCGTCTGTCTGCATGAACGCGTCGATCTCAGAGACTATAAGAGATAGAGCGCATCATGATCCAATCAAAAACACCAAAGTTATTCACGAAACAAATTTTGACCCCCCCCCGCCAGCCAGTTTATGCGTGTGATTCATGAAACTGCGTATTTTGCACGCTTGACGAATTTTTCATAGGAAGACCTTTTAATTGTTTTATTAAGATAATTTTTTGTTTTCAATGGTGTGGTCTTTACACTTTCTATTTATGAATATTATCTTTTTCAAAACAATTTTGCAGTGTTTAATCAAAAACAGGATGAATAAATCGTATAACTGCCATATAACAAACTGACAGGCATGTATCATGCTCCAAAGGTATATAAACATAAGCTTCGGTCGAACCCAAGGTTGTTTACCAGTATTATTTCTTTTACTATTTTTTTCTACAGTGGACTCATTTGCCGCATTTGTAGCCCAATTCTTAAAATTTTAATGTCATTCTCAAGAGGTTGTTTGATATTAAGCAAATACGAATTTGGGGAAAATTGTTTGAATCTGTGGCAGCTCTGGCCACACTATTCATCGCAGCAGCGACGTCGTGCAGCTTACACTTTCTCCATCTCTAGATAGGTCTGGCCTTGGGCGCGCGCGGTGGCGCGTGGCGTCTACTTAACTCAACAAGAATTGTTAGCATCTAAGTCAGGGGCGCTCACAGCCATTGCGCATGACACGCATATGTTGTTGTCGTACGCAAAGGAATAGCCTGCGCGTATAGACTTTACGCATGCCATAAGCCAACAAAAAGCAAAAACAAAATCATATGCGTGCTTTGCGTTTTGTTGCCGCGCTCAGACCTGCAACAACAACATCAACTGTGCCTCTCTTTCTCTCTCCAATGTCTCTCGCAAACTCGAATGCAACAACAAATTGCTTATGCGTACGGCCGAACGCTTTTCGCTATCGAGGCAGATCTACGTAGCAACGACCACTCACACACACAAACAAAAATCGGGTTTCTCTTTTTTTCTCGTATTGTTGTTATTGCTAGAAATATATTTAGTGCATTTGTATTAGTTTTGACGCGCTGGTCAGCTCGCTTTGGGCACCCCTGATCACGGTTGCCACACTTGGTGTTTTTGCACCAAAACTGGTGTTTTTTTTGTTCATCTTGCTGAATTACCAATAAACAATGCCGAAATATGAAAAAAAAAAAAACGAGAAAGGCAAAGCTAACTTCGTCTGTACCGAAGTTTTAATACACTTGAAATAGCTTGTCACAACGGTTAGCGACTTGGACCAAACTTCGCCAAATCCGCTTAAAAACATTCAATATTACCCATGACTGCGTTTGAGAGCGATAATATTGTTAAAAGAAGACTCTGTGCAAAGTTTCAGCTCGATAGCTCCAAAACTGAGGGACTAGTTCGCGTAGAAACAGACAGACGGACAGACGGACGGACGGACAGACGGACGGACAAAGCTTAATCGACTCAGCTCGTCATGCTGATCAAGAATATATATATTTTATGTGGTCGGAGATGATTCCTTCTATGCGTTGCAAACTTCTGGGCAAAATTATAATACACTTTTCAAGTGTATAAAAAGCCACCTAATGTAGATCTAAATATTTTTCCCTGTCAACACTGAAAACTATCGAAAACACGGCATGCAACTCTGTAAATAATCGGAACCTATGCCCATCGCTAATACTAGGAATACTGTATTTCACGCATGGTTTTGAGAGAGAGAGTAGTGAGATTAAGCGTTTAGCTAATTTGTGAAAAAATGGATAAGTAAGTAAATATAGTTTAAGCACCAGCACAACATATGCTGTATAAGTTCATTATACATTTAGGTTTCTTACAAAAAAAAAGAGAAACTTGCACTGAGTTTTCTTACTCAGACGCTGAGACCACAAACACTAGTTCTCAGGTGGAAAACAAAAAGTGAGTTTGAAAAAAAAAACATTTTATAGCGCCTGTGGCATAATTTTTGTCTTAAAGTTGCTGTATCCGCCCACCGCAAATTTCGGTCGGTGTGATGTAATGATGGACGTGTATTTTGCACCGCTTGTGACAAGTGCTTACCGGCCATCTAACCATAACCATCTAACAGGCCTCTAAAGACACGACAGGCTAGGTGTGCATATCAGAAATATGAAGACAAAGAAAAACCAAGTAAAAATATATGGCTTTACAAGTGAAAAAACTTTACACAACAAGCAGGTTCACAATGCGGAATTTGCGCTAAAAATGTTCCTAATGATGCACAATTTACCATTTGTATTAGAAATTTGCTATGGACATCAAATGTGGGCGAACCAAGGCAACGCAAATGTCCAAGGAACTTGGCAAGAAATCCATAAAACGCATTGAAACTGAGTTAAAAATCTCGAAGCTTCCCTAATTGTCGACGAAACAACTGATGTGGCAAACCGAAAGGCCCTTGTGTTAGTGGCACGCTATTTCCAAGAATACTGCGAAGTAAAACCACACAAAATTTTGGGAGTAGCAATGACAAGATAGCTGTCCTTAGAAAAAGTTATTGGGCGAATGCTTGAGCAGTAGGATGCTCTCCAATTATTTTTCTTAGATCAGACCTTAGAAGCCAACAATATTAAGCCAAAAGAAATAGTCAATTTAATGATTAAACCTGAAATTAAAAGTTATTTCTACTTTTTAAAATATATTGTTAAAATTATTAATGAATTAAATACAGAGTTTCAATCAGAACGTATTCGCTTACCTTTCCTTTATATAATTCTCAATAATTTTGTTACTCACTCATATTTAAAGAATATGGACCTTAGTCGCTTTAATGTTACCGACTTAAATTCTTATTTGTTGCCCGTTGACAACATTTTTGTTGGTCTTAAAGCCCAACAATATATGGATAGCCGGTGTTTGGAGAAATCCGAAACTTTAAAAGTAAAGGAAACGGTACGCGAGTTTTACTTGGAGCTGGTTCTGCAAATAATGTAGCGCTTTGATTTTGGCCGAGAGGATATTAAATCTCTCATTATAATCACACCAGCCAATGCCACTAATTAAAAACTTTGAGTACTTATGTGAATCGGATCCAGATAAAATTATTTCTCAATCGGCCATGTTAAAGTTAACTGAAGCTAAGTTTAAAAAAGAACAGGAGATATCTTTATTTTGGGAAGAAGTGGCAAAAGTAAAAACCGGGGTTAATATTAAAGTGTTTAAGGAATTAGTAGGATTTGTAAGAAATATATTGTCCCTTTCACACAGTTCTGCTTCGGTGTAAACTCGAATTTGATTCAGTATCAAAATAATGCTATGCAAGGAACTCTGTACGAGTACAGATCCAAATTATGTGTGGTCTGTCAAAGACTTGTGAATATAGGAAAGCAACTGAAATCTTGCCAAAATACTTATGCCAACCCCCATTTGCACACTTTGATTTATATTTTCTAACCTAAGCAGCCGATTGTGTACTACTTATGTGTTATTGAAAGTTTACTTTTATACCATTATCCGATATAAATTTCAAAATTTTAGGATTTTTTGTTTAAAAGATATAATGGTTTATTTATGAATTATTTTTGGTCAAAATAATTATGCCCACTAGTGTAGTCTCCCATGAAATCTCCCATAAAATTTACTGCTTTTTTATACTCTGTACCGAAGGTACATAGAGTATATTAAGTTTGTGCAAAAGTATGTAACAGGGAGAAGGAATCATTTCCGACCCTATAAAGTATATATATTCTTGATCAGCATCAACAGCCGAGTCGATATAGCCATGTCCGTCTGTCCGTCCGTCCGTCCGTCTGTCTGTCCGTCTGTCCGTCCGTACAAACAAACAGATCTCAGAGATGGTAAGAGATAGAGCTTTGACATGTATGGGACAAATGCTTCTTATACTTGCAGGCAGATCAAGTTTATTTTCAATTTTTGCCACGCCCCCTCCCGCCCCCGCAATTTTGAAAAAACGTCATATCTTCCACAGTTTTGTAGATAGAGGGTTTGTTCCTTCTAGGGATAGTTAGTCATTAGTAATATGTATCAATTTGCCGAAGAAATGATAAAGATCGGTTGAGCGGTTTCCAAGTTATGAGCAAATAAGTGAATCACCCCCCTCCCCCAATACCCACCCACCCTTTCACAACCAACGCCGCACAATCTTAGAGAGAGAGAGAGAGAAAGAGAGCGAGAGGGAGAGAAAGAGACAGGTACAGAGTATTTTATAGTCGGGCTTGACCGACTTTCTCACTTGTTTTTACACTAAACTACAAAAAAGAGACAAAAATTCGATACTGATTGTAAGCCAGTTTTTAGTTTTCATTTCACACAACCTAGAGACGTGGAATCGTGGCCACCAGCATTACACTTTGTTTTGGCGGCCGAGAACTTTTTAAATAGCCCTCGTATCAGGGCAGTACGAGCAGGTTTGTTTACTTTAATCTGTTTGTAAAGTAATAAAAAAAAAAATCAGAATTGGAAAACTCTTCTCGTTTTCAAATAAAATTTATTTTAAAAAATGTCAAAAAGCTATCGAAACTTTTGAACTTTGCACAAAGTCTTTTTGTACGACTCCGCTGCACTTTAGCATACAGATGCCGAAGGAACCTTCCCTCGCACCACTTTTCCCCACCTTTTGGGGGAGTTTTCAAAACTGAAGAATCTGTTTTCTCTTTTATTTATCGAGCTTTCGAACCGAATTTCATACTGAAAGCATGAAAATAACGTTTGGCTTGAAAACCCTTTTCCACGGTTTCGGTGTGAATTTTCCAATATCGGATGAAAAAATAAAGATTTGCATACAGCGTTTTTCGGACATTTTCACACACTCGGGGGTGACACAGAAATCACTAGCGATTTTCGTATAAACGCTTGTATTGTATATCAAAACTGCTCAAATTTAAATGTAAAGTGGCGCCAAAAAGCAGCGCCTACTAGATCAAATGGTGAGTTTGAGCAAAGACCAATATAATCTCTAAGACAGCGATGGCCCTTGGTGGCATCCCGGGGCCGAAAACATTTCTCTATTCACATGTACACAACCCGAGCGCTTGCCGAAGCTGAGACCAAAAGAGCAGAAAGGCGTCATTCGCTCGACCAAGGTATACTCATAAAGGTAGTCTCGCTCGCTCTCTCGCTCTCTTTGCTTCCTTCTTAAATGTCAGTCTGTTGGCAGCAGTTGAGAGCGACGCATCTCGGCGCACGAAATTTTCTTGATTGACACTGAAATAAGAAGTAGCACGAGAGCGAGTGCGACTACCTTGTTTTCATATACCTTGCGCTCGACAGAGTTCGAAGCGATTAGGTCGAAGCAGATTCACGGAGCTTTTTTTTCGCACACTAATACACTCTCACTTTTTGGCCTCGCTCTCGCTGGCCATCGCTGCTCTAAGATGCCGAACGCTCATACAATGGTTTTGCAATATGCAGCTGTTTTTTTCTTGCTGGCGACGAAAATCGCGCTCTCTCCGTTCACACAAAGTTGAGAGCGTAAAAATCTAAAAATAGAATGCACTTGCTTGTGTGAGTAAACACAAAGAACAAGAAAGTATGTGTGCGTACGTGTTCGAGAAGATGATTTTCGAGCCGAAATCATTTCTGAGCTAAGAAACGAATTCATTTACAGCCGTAAAAAATGGGTGGGGGATAGGGTGTGTGCCAAAAGAACTTCTATGATTGAACAGGATGTTAAACCAAATTGCAAGTAGGCATTTCCACAGTCGCGAACGCGACATTCGTACGCCTGAATGCAACAAAAATAATTTTTGATTTTGTTTTAATTTTGGTAGCAGATTATTTAGTGCAAAAGGTAGGTTCAGTCGATTTGACGATTAAAATATACTTAATAAAAATCATGGGATTTATCATTCGACAAAAAAAGGAAGTCGTTTTTGACTGCATCTAATAAAATTCATAAGCCTGCGAATAGTAAACAACATTTTTAAAGCAGTTAACTTTTAAATAAAGGGGAATAATGCAGCTTTTTATTGAGTGCAATGATATTCAATTATTTACATTAGTTTTGATTTTATAAGCTTTAATGTTATGAAGAACGCGCCATTTAGCACGCCACATTTTGAAAAAGTTGATAATGAAATAGACTTATCTTCAGTATTTAGCCCAATTTTTTTTAGTAAGGAATCAGAAAAACTGTAAATAAGTCAGTTTCATGAGTTTCATGTCATGTTAAGAAAAATCATTTATATAAAAAATCTAAACCCAAAGGAGGAACAAAAATATTGGCGCGCTTTTCTTCCCACCTAGAAGCGCGCGCTTTTCGTCCCACCTAGAATCGCGCGCTTTTCAAATCAAAATCAAATTTTACTAAATTTTATTTTCATATCAAATATTAAAATGGGTAATTTACATCATATGTACATACATAATAAATAAATATGTATTTGTATATTAATTTTTTTAATTGTTAAATATACTGAATAAGTGAAATAGTTAATATACATTTACATATTTATATATTTACAGGTATTTAATGAATTTAAATGAATTTAAAAAATAAATGAATATTTAATATAATACATATAAAATAAAAATAACACATATTTATTAATCAATATAAATAAAATTAAATAATTATAAAAATATTCAACCTGTTCATAGGATATTTTTCACACGTCGCACGCTGAATACCCTAATGACAATTATTTCAATGTGAAGTCATGTTTGAAATATATTATGTATATGTATTGAAATATGTACGTACACATATCCGGTCATTACTATAAAATATACTAATTCGAATAATTATCATTTAAAGTCAATACAAAAAAAGTTTTTAGTATGGGAAGCAAGCTTCTTCCGAAATCAACTTAAAACTTATAAAATAAAGGGTATAACTCGACAGCGCGCTGTAGAAAACGAATACATGCAGGCAAATTAACAATGCTTGAGAATACGTGTGCACACATACAATCGTCGGCTGTCGCTGCATGCGTACAAGAGAGCGGCTGGCTCTAGAGCGCTCTCTCTCTCTCTCTGGCTTTTGAATTCAAGAGAGCGAGAAGCCAGATTCAAAAGCCAGGGGGTCAAAATCGTGTGCAAAAAAATCGTATGGCGTTACTCATCTTCATATTCTAATGTCTTTGGTTTAAGCGATTTGGCATCAACTACTCAAATCCACTTGGCTTTGTATAGTCGGTTTCAATTCGCTTTATTTTCGTTATCTGATCTAGTAGGCGTGCTTTTTGGAGCCACTTTACATATAAATTCGAGCAGTTTTAATATAAAATACAAGCGTTTATACGAAAATCGCTAGTGATTTCTGTGTCACCCCCGACTGTGGCGGTTTTCCAAAATTGGAAAATCACATATCATATTTTTATACAGAGTAGGAACAAGGAGTATATTAAGTTTGGGCAAAAGTATGTAACAGGGAGAAGGAATCATTTCCGACCCCATTAAAGTTCTTCTTGATCAGCATCAACAGCCGAGTCGATATAGCCATGTCCGTCTGTCCGTCTGTCTGTCCGTCCGTATGAACAAACAGATCTCAGAGATGGTAAGAGATAGAGGTTTGACATGTATGGGACAAATGCTTCTTATACTTGCAGGCAGATCAAGTTTATTTTTAATTTTTGCCACGCCCCCTTCCGCCCCCACAATTTAAAAAAAACGTAATATCTCCCACAGTTTTGTAGATAGATGATTCGTACCTTCTAAAGATAGTTAGTCATTAAAAATATGTATCTATTTGCCGAAGAAATGATAAAGATCGGATGAGCGGTTCTCAAGTTATGATCAAATAAGTGAATTACCCCCCGCCACCCCCTCCCACCCACTCACAACCAACGCACAATCTTAGAGAGAGAGAGAGAGAGAGAGAGAAAAAGAGAGAGAGAGAGAGTGAGGGGGAGAGAGAGAAACTTTGAGATGAGCGCAGAAGCAGCTCTGCATTTATCTCCTACTCTAGGTACAGAGTATAAACATAGTCGGGCTTGACCAACTTTCTCACTTGTTTATATTCTATTTTTGTATTCTACTATATCCATACTTAACGAGTTTTAATTTAATCGGATGAAAACATCTTCCTATACAAATATTTCCCTTCCCTTGATAAATTACACTAGCTTACAATAGCTTAAAATGAATTTTTTTTTTATTTTTTCGGTGAGTGCACTTGCGTTTTGAGCCATATCTCATTTCATAATTGTCAGAAAGAGTCAGTCAAGATATGAATCTAAAGCTAATTGAGCTGCCAACAAATGGGTCGCTAAATTTTTTTATTTTTATTTTTTATTTAACAGGTGCCATTCAACAGGCAACAGGTTGCCATTTGCTTAGGCAATAAATGCAGAAGTTACTAAGCTCAGTGAAAACTGGCAACAATGCTAACAATGCCGACAATACGCATTTCTACACAAACAGTTTGGGCTCCTACTACATACATAAATACACTTGAATAGGGACAAGCATTTTAACGCGAATATACAACTATTTGACTGAAACAATCAAATTGAATCAAAAGGCGAATATTTTTTATCATTCAGTACTTCATACTTTTTTGAATTACCAAAAAAAATTTTTTAATTAAACGTAGTCTTCTGTTGAAAAATTTTTTTCAACGAGCTCTTCAAAAATGGCATATTTGTATCATGCACTTTAATAGGGACAAACGTGATTTCATCATTCTGAGTAAAACTCCGCGCAATGAAGCTTATATTTTGACATCATATAAACGTTTTAAGTAGAAACAAGTGAGAAAGTCGGTCAAGCCCGACTATAAAATACTCTGTACCTGTCTCTTTCTCTCCCTCTCTCTCGCTTTCTCTCTCTCTCTAAGATTGTGCGGCGATGGTTGTGAAAGGGTGGGTGGGTGGTGGGGGAGGGGGGTGATTCACTTATTTGCTCATAACTTGAAAAATAATTTTTTTTAATAAAAATAGAACAAAAATATTGGAAATTATTCGCAACCTATACAGCGAGAATCGCACTGCTGTGTGGAACGGAAAATCAGTGTCAGAGTGGTTTGAGACCAATACAGGTCTGGAAACAAGGCTGCCTCCTCAGTCCATTGCTTTTTCTCTATTTGTGGATGATATCACGGAAATTCTGCCTGGAGGTGTGAGAATCGGAGCACACATTGTCAAGGTATTCATGTACGCAGATGACATGGTGCTTCTGGCGGACAGCCCACAGAAGCTGCAAGAGATGATCAACCGCACTCATGAATACTGTGTCACATGGAATTTGGAAATAAATCTCGAAAAATCAAAAATAATGTGCGTGAAAGATCCAAGAGGACGGCTGTCACGGAATGAAAAGTGGACTCTAAACGGCGCAGAAATTGAAGTGGTCAAGGAGTACAGATATCTGGGCGTGGAGTCAATCCATCAATGAGTTTCACCAAACATGTGCGACAAAAACTCAAAGATGCCAGACTAGCTAACAGCACATGGAGTTCCTTCATAGCAAAAAAGAATGTAAAAAGCAGCGCAAAGTTCAAAGTCTTTGAAGCAACATCGTGATCCATAATGTGCTACGCTGTTAAACGTGTTTTTTCATGAGTAACGGGTATATCGAAGTCGGTAAGAGCCGACTTTAACTTACGCTCTCGTTAACAACTGAGCAGAGCGGGCGCTGAGCGCCTTCAAGGAGAAGAGTAGATTTTTCTCTGCCCGTATTCTGTGTAGATATTTAATTTTTGTCTGCTCCTATAGATGTCGATATAAAAAGAGATTTCGATAGGAATCGATTAGAATGAACCTTCGAGTAAACTGATGCCACGTCTAAAATGGCGGTTAATCAAAATGAATTCCAATATTCAACCCGACTTTCAACGATCGTTTTTAACTCATATTCCAAAGTTCTTCGGTTGTAAATACATTTCTTTGTTGATGAAACAATCTAAAAATTTGCAGCTTTTTCTGAAATCATTGATTACTAGAAATTCATATATTGCAATTTACACACATTTGGAGGATTTAGATATTTGGGCTCTGAGGGGGGGCGCTTCAGCCCCTATAGCCCCCCCTTCTGGATCCGCTACTGGCTACAGGTACATGGCGACTTATGTTTATGGCACTAATCACAGGTTGAAATCGACTTGAAAACAATACAAAAATATACTAGCTTAAACTACGAATAAATTATATAATCACTAATTACATTGAAACACAAAGAGAAAAAAACAAAAAGGATATATCTATATATATAAAAGAGTTCAACCTGACTGACTGACTGACTGACTGGTGACCGTCGCACAGCCCAAACCATAAAAGATAGAAAGATGAGATTTTCACAGTAGTTTTATCTTATGCTGAAAGTGAGTACTAAGAACGGATTTTGGAAAATTCTATCGGGAAATGGGGAAAATTCGCGGAAAACTGTTGTTTGAAACTTTTTTGTTTTTCATCCGATCAAGATCAAACTTATTTTCAAAGATCTATACGAAAGTTCAACAACAACTGCATACCAATCTTCCGGAAAATTCACCCCCCTGGGTCGAAAGTGGGTGGTCAAGGTTGTTTGGGCGAAACTATAGTTGCCAGCGATTTGCTCCAAACTCATTTTCAAAGTTACACATAATAAAATATAGGAAACGTAACTTTAAAATATTGGAAAATCTATCCATGAAGTCGGAAAATTCACGAAATTATGAAACTTATTTGTTTTTTATCCAAGAGGTCATACACACTTTTTAAATAAACAAAATAAAACAAAACAACGTGAACATATTCCAAGAAAATCCCACCCGGAAAAGTGGGAAAAAGGTCGGAAAAGTTTGTATGGTAAAAAATTTTTTTATTCGATTGACTTGAAACTTGGTTTGCAAGAATAGTACGAACAATAATTCGACAAATATTTTCAGAAGTTTGCAACGCATAGAAGGAATCATCTCCGACCACATAAAGTATATATATTCTTGATCAGCATGACGAGCTGAGTCGATTAAGCTGTGTCCGTCCGTCTGTCCGTCTGTCCGTCCGTCCGTCTGTCCGTCTGTCCGTCTGTCTGTTTCTACGCGAACTAGTCCCTCAGTTTTGGAGCTATCGATCTGAAACTTTGCACAGAGTCTTCTTTTTACTGCACGCTGCTAATATGTCGGAACCGACCGGATCGGATGACTACTTCTTGTAGCTGCCATACAAATGTTCGTTCGGAAAATGGTTTTTAGTAAGAAAAACTGTTTTGTTCTCAATATTACTGCTCTCAAACACGGACATGGGTAGTATGTAATGTTTTTAAGCTGATCTGCGAAGTTTGGTCGAAGTCGCTAACCCTTGAGACAAGCTATTTCAAGTGTATGAAAACTTCGGTACAGACGAAGTTAGCTTTGCCTTTCTCGTTTTTTTCTCTTTGTGTTTCAATGTAATTAGTTATTATATAATTTATTCGTAGTTTAAGCTAGTATATTTTTGTATTGTTTTCAAGTCGATTTCAACCTGTGATTAGTGCCATAAACACTTTATGATTCTTTTTTTATAAAATAGTTAATAAAAATGCGCATCTTTTGACGTATCGTGCATGTTGGCACATCTCTTAGTTATTGCGCAATCTTGAAAAGAAAAATTAGCAACGATTTAGATTTTCACCAAATCTGTTCAGACGATTTTGATGATTCTTTTTTTATAAAATAGTAAAAAAATATACGCATCTTTTGACGTATCGTGCATGTTTGCACATCTCCTAGTTCCCCGGCAATTTTAAAAATAAAAGTTAGCAACGATTTTTATGGTCATACTAAAATGGCTCGAAGGCGTTGGATGTTAAATACTTTATTGAGACTTGTTTTTCGTTGTTAAAAAGCCTTAATTTAACTTAATTTTACTTAAAAGCATTGTTTTTTTTAACTAGTTCCATGACTGGTTCCGACTGCTGAACTGGCGGTCTTTTTGTAATTTTTAAATATCAAGCCAAGGCAACTCCACTTAAAGGGGCTTTTCTCAAAAACGGTTCACACGATTTGGTTAAAATTTGTTGCATATGCCCTTGAATATGTGTCCTTAATGATGGTAGAAGGCGTATTTGGGCACATCTCCTAAAAGCGGAGTTATAGGGCTTAATGTATAAAAGTAATTTTTTTGTATCATTTTGTATGGGGAAAAGCAAGAGGTTTGTCCACTTAGAAGAGCTTTTCTCAAAAACTGTTCAGACGATTTGCATGATTTTTTTTAAAACACTCTTGAAAGTGTATGCTTTAAAATGGTATACGGCGTATTATGGCACATCTCCGGGAAATAGAGATATGACCCAAAATGTGCGATGTCAATTTTTCAACTTGATTTTTTTTATACCTGCAAACCTTAAATCCACCCAAAAGTTAAATAAAACAATAGTTTATGCAATTCTTAACAACATTGCATTTTCAGATTCTAAATAAAGTTTATAATTAAGGAATAAATCAAAAAACAAAAAATGCTCTAGTGTTTCATATTACATCGTTCCAAATCGACGCTAACTTTCGTTGCTATTTTGACGGACATTTTTATATGTCAATACAAATTTTTGTATTGTTCCATTTTCCACCGTTCCAATTCGATGCTAAATATTAGACGCTATTTTGACGCACATTGAAATTTAAATAATTAACCCAACACTGATTGAGCGTGAGACTTCAACCAAATTTAAGCTGGGTAATAATTATGAATTTAATCATTACGAAATTGTCATATCTGCTCGTCAGGGCCGTGAAGAACGCATGTTAATCATTTGTATTTACTGATTGTGAAACTTATAATTTAAAATCAAACCAAATACAACGCTCTAGGCAATGTGACCATATTACATGCATACATCTTACAATCTGGTCACACTGTCACAAAACAAAAGAATTGTCACTTTTGGTATTTTTGTTTTGGCAGTTCTTTGGTGGAAGTGTATACTACGCTATACAAGTTAATTGGCTGAAATGAAAAATTTCTTCAGATGGTGCAGGCTTCGCATCCGCAAGAAAATACCTATGTCACAGGAGTTAAATGTTGTGTATAAAAGTTTCGCAGGTTTGTGAATCGTCTTGATTTGAATTCACCGTCAGAATCTTTCACAATTGAAACAATGACTACAGGAATATCTCCTTTAATAAAGCAGTAATTATCAGGTTCCTTTTGCGTTAATGTGCACCCTTTAAACATGATCAATTTATTACTTTTAGCAGGTTCTGATATATGTATGATGGGAGCTACTTCTCTTGGTCTATTCTTCTGTGAATTTGCTCTCAAATTTGTGTTGGCTTTCGGACGTAACTTTTCAAGTTCTGTAAATAATTTTCGAAAGCATTAACAGAGCCGTTAACTGGATTGCCCCCCTGCTCTACCGTTTATTTTACTTGGAGAAGGCTGTGAATATTTATTGATACACTATTTTCACCAAATATTACTGGAAAATTTTCAACAAATAAGTAAAAGTAAAAGTACAAAAATTCCTGTATATAGTAAAAATTGTCTGAATTCCGCTGCTTTCCAGTTTGACAGTTCATTTTAAGGTCTTGGCTTTCTCGCGAATCCTCGGGGCATTTTTTTGCATACGTCAATTAACTTTTGGGATATGTTTGTCTCTTTCTCTTTCGTTAATTTATTTCAAATCTTATTAGTTATCAATCTGAAAAGAAATGTACGCATGACTCCCAAATCGAATAAATGCATGCAGTCTAGAGGAATTTGTGTGACCATTTGAACATTAAACGTTTCAAATGGAGACATGTTTTTTTTTTTGTTAAATTGGCTATACAGCTCCTCCAACGGGGCCAAGCCAAGCTTCTCACAATCTCCTGGCGTATGTGCCTTAAATTTTTCGCACAAGAGAAAGGGACCTAGTGTGAGAAATTGCTTTTTCATGGCTAGTGATCGGTATATTTTCTATTTTTGAAGTCCTCATCTGTAATTAAGTCTACACTTTTTGTTTTTTATGTTAAAATGCCATTTGTTTTTTTGAACATCCATGCGATGATGTATGTCCTGGAGTCCCACTGACGCAAGCCCTGGCTGGGGCATCACAAACGATAGCCCTAAGCGTTAATTCTATACGCTTTTCGTCTGTTTCAATTCCGTATTGAAGCAAATGCTTTAATTCACAAAAGAATAGGCTGAAAAATTCATCAAGACTATGCGGCTTTGATTTTCCCAAAAATATTCCAACAGGCACAACCGCAGAATTTTGAATGTTCGTCAATTTGATTAAAATGGTCCAATGTTGAGCATTAGAACTTTTGAACAGAGGAATACCATCAATGCTTATGTCAAAAATTATGTTGTCATTAAAATTAAAGTTTATTAAGTTGATTTCTAATGCCAATGTGTAAATAACTTCCGCCATCGACTTGTCTTATTTCTACTTTTTTTTTTGGCAAAGTGTACTTGTAAAATGGATTGACATCTACATTATTTTTTATACCCGTTACTCGTAGAGTAAAAAGGGTATACTAAAGTCGTGCAAATGTATGTAACAGGCAGGAGGAATCATTTCCGACCATATAAAGTACAGGGTTGCCCATATTCGACGGACCCATTTTTTTTTTTTTAAATCAAAGAAAAAAATAAAAATTTGGCGGTTGGCAATCTTAATCATTTAATTAGTTCCAAGTAGATTTGTTTACATCAATTTTTGAATATGATATCTCTCAAATGGCCGCCTCTGGCGTTGATGGCGTATTGTGCCCTTTTTGCAGCATTTTCCATCGATTTCGCCAACATTTCGGCCGGAATAGCGGCTATTTCTTCACGAATGTTGTTCTTGAGCTCTTCTACGGTCCTTGGCTTGTTAACGTAAACCTTTGACTTCAAATATCCCCACAAGAAGAAGTCGCCTGACCGTCAAATCGGGCGAACGCGGTGGCCAGTCAAAATCACCACTTTTCGACATCAAACGGCCCGGAAACAATTTCTTCAGAAAATCGATTGTTATGGTGGAGCGCCGTCTTGTTGAAACCAGAACTGCCTCATACGCTTTCGAAGAATAATTGGCATCACAAAATTGGTCATCATGTCGCGATAACGCTCCTGGTTGATGGTAACAGCATGGCCATTTTCATTTTGGAAGAAAAACGGCCCAATGACCGTTTTCGCACTAACTCCGCACCAAACTGTGACTTTTTCGTCATGAAGAGGCACTTCGTAATCTCCTGAGGATTTTCAGTGGCGTAAATACGGCAATTTTGCTTATTTACGGTCCCATTTCACACATTTCGGTCACATTTTATAATTTTTTAAAAGCACGTTGAGTTTTCACAATTGACTTGTTCTGTTGAATGTAAATTTCAACTATTTCAGAGCGCTCGCGTGGCGTGTATTGTTCCATGGTAAAAATCTGCTTGGACTGACGCTTCAAACGCGGTATGTCATTAAGCGATCTGACATCTCTGTCAAAAGTTACGGCGTTGCCAGATGGGTCCGTCGAATATGGGCAACCCTGTATATATATTCTTGATCAGCATCAACAGCCGAGTCGATTTAGCCTTGTCCGTCTGTCCGTCCGTCCGTCCGTCCGTCCGTCCGTCTGTATGAACACCTAGATTTCAGAGATGGTAGGAGATAGAGGTTTGACATGTATGAGACAAGTGCTTCTTTTATCTGCACGCAGATCAAGTTTGTTTCAAATTTTGGCCACGCCCCCTCCCGCAATTTGGAAAAGACTTATATCTCCTACAGTTTCAAAGATAGACGATTCGTATCTTTTAGAGATAGTTAGTAATTAGCAAAATGAATCGATTTGCCGAAAGAATGATAAAAATCGGATGAACGATTCTCAAGTTATAAGCAAAAAAGTGAACCAAGCCCTCCCCCGCTACCACCCCTCCCACCTTAAAAATATGTTGCATACTTTTTGGATGGTCACACTAAGGAACGCGGGAACACTGTTAAACATGTTTTTTCATGAGTAACGAGTATATCGAAGTCGGTTAGAGCCGACTTTAACTTACGCTCTCGTTTTAAATACGTATCAAGTCAATTGCGCAGTCACGGGTAGGCATATGCTTTTGGAACCACACTTTTAAATCGTCATTTAAATTATTATTAATTTTGTTAAGTTTATTGTTTGTATCACTCTCAATATTATTTTCTCAAAAATGTCATTGTCGTTGTATTTATAAAAGTCGTAATTTAAATTATTATAACTGTTGTCAAATTTATTAATTGTATCACTCTGAATATAATTTACTTTGGGGGTGGGTTCTTAACCATGTCATTGTCGTTGTTTTCATAAACTATTTTTTCCACTTTAAGCGCATTTTCTTCTGTCGGCACACAATTCAACTTGTCTGCATATTTTTCTGCTGCTGCTTGACTCTTCTTAAATGCCTCTCGCTATACATATTATATTTATTTGGTTGATTGCAGTTCCTTTTAGTTTTGGTTATTTTATTAACCAATGTCACTTTTGTTTTAATTTCACTGCCACTTTTTAATTCCACTTGCTCTGCTGCTCTCCTCTCAACTGCAATGCTATCAGAAATTCGACAAACCAAAAAACACAGCTGTGTTTGGCCATTGCAAAAGAACAGCAAGCAAATCGAAAAAAAACCCTACTTCTATCGCAATGACTCATGATACAATTAAAGAAGGTAGGGCATTCAGCTCAAAAATGTGGCCCAAGCGCTTTTGCTGAGAGTGCGAAATGAAGGGAGGGTGGGAGCGAGAATCAACGCCGCACACGCACACAAATTAAATATGTGTGTGCATTAAAAAATGTATGTATGTATATATTTCTGTTGTGATGAAACAACAAAATGACTAGTGCACGCAGTGCATAAGTGTATTTCCAAGAACACAACAACATGGCACTAAATATGAATACATATTTTTTTTGCAACGCAGCAACATCAAACCAAAAACGAGATCAATTCACTCTAAAAACCCACCCCCAAATGTGCATTTAAGCAACAACAAAAAGAATAAACAAAACAACTACGAGATCCCTTCAAAAAATCCACCACCATAATGCACAACAAAAAACTGGCAATCGCAGGTACAACCTTTCATGGCAAATGTCTACCGCATACTAAAATTATGTGGCCCGAGCCGAGGCCGCAGTCAGCGAGTGGCGTACCTTATTAGTTGTATCAAGCAATTGCTTTTGTAAATTTAGAAACAAACAGCGAGAGAAAGCGTAATCGAAGTTTTGATTTGTTACTCACTTATGCCCTATTCGCAGAATAACAAAAAAAAATTGCGATCCTAGTATCGTAATGTTTCGCTTACGCTTTCTGTCGCTTTCGCGCATTTTGGTCCGGCGTTCGTTTACCATAGCCATACCCATGTGGAAACCACCTAAAAAAACAAATATTTATGCCCTGCATATTCTGTAACCCACCGCGAACCAGCGTACATGGGTACTTCCCTGAGTAACCCTGTGGTAAACGTGCGCCGAACCAGTGTACGAAAAAAAGAGTGAAATGCAAAGCGCAAAGCGTACGCGAAATTTCGGTTATTTTTTTTTCGTCCACGCATAATTCGTTAAAAAACAACAATTGAAGTGCAAGCATCGTTATTTTGTCTTCTAGTTTGCACGCTTTCTCTGTATGGCTGGAACATTCTTTGCTTTTTAGCAAAGTGTTAAACAAACAATCAAAGTAGTGATTAAAATAAAAAAAGAGTGTGTGTCATGGGACACCCGGTACGAGCGAAGCTCTTTACGTTGATGCAACCGATTTAGGTAATGGCAAAAAGACAGTATTTAGATGCTGTATAAGTAAATGTTATATAATAAAAAAAATAATTAGGTCACTGTCAAGTCACTGCCGATTCATTGTTAGGTCACTGTCAATTCACTGTTCAATCACTGTTAGGTCACTGTTAAGTCACTATTAAATCATTGTTAAGTCATTTTCAAGTCACTGTTAAGTCGTTGTTAAGTCACTGTTAAGTCACTGTTAAGTCATTGTTAAGTCACTGTTAAGTCACTGTTGAGTCACTATTAAATCATTGTTAAGTCATTATCAAGTCTCTGTTAAGTCACTGTTAAGGCACTTACTACTTTTATGCATGCAAAAATCCATGATTGCAGATCATGATTTTTCCAAAAAATGCAATCATAAACACCAAATCATGGTTTTTTTCTACACACGCATATTGACTATGGTTTTTGAGAAAAGCCATGATTTTTTATAAAAATAACAGTATGGCAACACCTCATCTGAAGAACAGCTGTTCTGTTAATTAGCTGTGATTGGACCAAATGTAAATTTGCAAAACGCGAATCCGAGAGAAGCCTCTGGACAGCAGAAGAGGCACTGTGCAAGCAAAAACAAAGTTCCGGGCTTTCAGAAGAAATTATATGAAGTCAAACGCAACTATGCAACAAGTGGTGCTACCAGGAAGATGTGCTCTTTTGATGGGATAAACGAGCTACTTAAATAAACTAAACTAAACTAAGAGCGGTATGGAAAGCGTCCAGTGGCTGACACCACATTGGACGACACAATTGAATATATTTTTGTGCCGGAGAGCTTTGTGTCGCATTAAGTGTCCGACGTAACATCAGACATAACCAAAACCATGCAGCTGCTGAGGCTACCATGGGCAGGCGTCGCGACGAGGCGCCAGGCTCCAAGTAATAACAGTTTAAGTGTTCTAAATAATGATTTATTTATTTAAGATACAAATACAAGTGCATAATGGTCTCAAAGATGGTTTTGATTCTGGATTTGCATCAGCGTCCAGTAAGCATCTTCTCTACGCCGCGGCGCGCATCCTCGCATTCAAGGTCTATGCACGTTCATGACTGCAAGTCCACAGTTTAAGTACTTACTTTGATGTCCGCCTATGTTGCAGCAATTTCTAATATGTACTTTCTTGTTAAGTCACTTTCAAACAAACAACATTATGGTTTATAGCACAGAATTCACAACTTGAAGTCAATGCAGCCACTCTTTCCACCCCCAACTTCCCACATACCTACCAGATCCCCAGCTGACCCACCCCCCTCCCCACTAGAACCCCACTAGATTCCCACCAGATCCCCACCAGTTTTCCACCACTTCCCCACCAGATCCCCACCAGCTCCCCAGCAGATCTTCTCCAGATCCCCACCAGAGCCCACCAGGTCCCTACTAAATAACCACCAGATCTCCAACACATCACCTACTGATCCCCACCAGATCAGCACCAAATCCCCGCCAGATCGACACCAAATCTTCACCTAATTCCCACCAGATACCCACCCATTCCCCACCACTTCCACTCACACTATCAAACTCCACACACAACACTTCTGCTACTACTGTAATGATAAAAGCTGCTGATTTTGGTGACCTTTATTAAACTAGCATTAAAATATCGAGCAGTAATTTTAGAAGTATTAAATTAGTCTTACATGCGTGCCAATGTGCTACCCTTACCAAACACAGATGAACGATCTGGTATCTGGGGAAGACCCGGGCAGGCAGGTGTAGTAATCAGTGTGAGGTGAGGAGCCATGCGCACGGCCGACAGTTGGACTTTGTTTTATGTCCATGTTGGTTAACATCATTTCTTTTTAGTGTAACCTTTATTACACTGGCCAACAGCCATTTTAGTCCAGCCTTGTTGATGACTAATTCTGATCCAGTTTTGTGCACTGACTCCAAAACTGGTCTCGGTTTTTCTCCATCAGCTCTTGTTTTCAAGATATCGCGGAAAAACCATTTTGCTGTTTTTTTGGCTTTTAAAAAATTATGGAGGTTACACCGAGCAAAAATATCTGTATTTATGAGCTCTATGCGACAGTATACATATTAATGCAGCCTAAAAAAATCAATGGAGCATCATCAGCAATCCCAAAAGCGCCTAAATTGGCCTTTGAAAAGAAATTTTCATCAAATTATAGCATATTTTTTAAACTTAATCGCCGTGTACCAGCCATTTGGGGTGCTTGCATTTTAATTAAAACCACTTTAGCATGCAGACCAATGGTTCTTCTAGTTTCACAAATTTTGTTGTATTTAAATCTTCTTGATGGACAAAGTAACAGGCGGTTAATACCGAAAAAGTGAATTAAAATTTATGGCAGGATAACTAGATTGATACACAAAATATGTATAGGAAGTATTAAAAGACTACTTGATCTAACATAGTCCTTACATTAATTGTCAAGCAAATATACAATAGCATTCAATCAGTACGTGATGCGAACAATTTTCCCCAAATTCATATTTGCTAAATATAAAAAAAACCTTGAGGGAATAACATTAAAAGTATATGAATTAGGCTACAAATGTGTTCCGCACTCACTATAATTTACGGATTAAACCCTTTGAAACTTTGAGATTATGATTTTACAAGTTTCAACAAATGCCTGGCGGAATTATGTACAACGAGAGCGTAAGTTAAAGTCGGCTCTAACCGACTTCGATATACCCGTTACTCTTGAAGAAACATGTTTAACAGTGTTCCTGCGTTTTTTAGTGTGACCATCCGAAAAGTATGCAACATTTTTTTAGGGTGGGAGGGGTGGTAGCGGGGGGGCTTAGTTCACTTTTTTGCTCATAACTTGAGAACTGTTCATCCGATCTTTATCATTTCTTCGGCAAATCGATTCATTTTGCTAATTACTAACTATCTCTAGAAGGTACAAATCTATCTTTAAAACTGTGGGAGATAAAACGTTTTTTCATTGCGGGGGCGGGAGGGGGCGTGGCCAAAATTTGAAACATACTTGATCTGCGTGCAGATAAAAGAAGCATTTTTCCCATACATGTCAAACCTCTATCTCTTACCATCTCTGAGATCTAGGTGTTCATACAGACGGACGGACGGACGGACGGACAGACGGACAAGTCTATATCGACTCGGCTGTTGATGCTGATCAAGAATATATATACATTATAAGGTCGTAAATGATTCCTTCTGCCTGTTACATACATTTGCACGACTTTAGCAACGGGTATACAAATTTCCACATATTAAGGTAATTTTTGTTTTCAATGGTAGCGTTGCCCCAAACAAAATTTACAAAAATTTGTCATATCAAAATGGTCGCGTTTTTTACAAATTGAATTTTTTTAAATGATTTTCCTTCGGGACATTAAGGCATTTAAACTAACCAAATTTTCTTTTTACGTTTGCCCTTGACATAACTCCCGGAAAGTTGCGAACCATCAAAACAAAAGAACTTTTTCAACACACCAAGCAGTCACACACTTTTAATTTTGTATTTTTTGTAATGAATTGTGCAACCAAATAAAAAAAAAAAACACATTATGCAGTTCTTATGTAGGTGATTCTTGGCAATAAATTAAAAAAAAAATTGTTGGAAAATGAGTTTTTTTGTTTTTTCTAACTTTTTATTTCAATCAGCTCATATATACACTGCCATGCACTTGAATAGGGGGGACAAGCATTTTAACGCGAATATACAACTATTTGACTGATACAATCAAATTAAATCCAAAAGCAAATATTTTTTAGCATTTAGTTCTTCATTTTTATTGAATTAAAAAAAATTTTTTTTCAAATAAACGTAGTCTTCTGTTAAAATTTTTTTTCAGCTCTTCAAAAATGGCATATTTTTATCATGCACTTGAATAGGGACAAACGTGATTTCATCATTCTAAGAAAAACTCCGCGCAATGAAGCTTATATTTTGACATTATATGAACGTTTTAAGTAAAAAAAAAATACAATGGTGGGCGGTAAAGCACTAACTGATGAAGAACGAGAGCGTAAGTTAAAGTCGGCTCTAACCGACTTCGATATACCCGTTACTCATAAAAAAACATGTTTAACAGTGTTCCCGCGTTACTTGGTGTGACCATCCAAAAAGTATGCAACATTTTATAGTGTGGTAGCGGGGAGGGCTTGGTTCACTTTTTTGCTTATAACTTGAGAACCGTTCATCCGATCTTTATAATTTCTTTGGCAAATCGATTCATTTTGCTAATTACTAACTATCTCTTGAAGGTACGAATCCTCTATCTTTAAAACTCTAGAAGATATAACTTTTTTCCAAATTGCGGGGGCGGGAGGGGGCGTGGCCAAAATTTGAAACAAACTTGATCTGCGTGCAGATAAAAGAAGCATTTGTCCCATACATGTCAAACCTCTATCTCTTACCATCTCTGAGATCTAGGTGTTCATACAGACAGACGGACGGACGGACGGACGGACGGACGGACGACGACGGACGGACAGACGGACAAGGCTTAATCGACTCGGCTGTTGATGCTGATCAAGAATATAAGGTAATTGGCCATTACAGACCCTCCTTAACTCAAAAAATTCCTTTGATGGACTGTGGACTGTGAAGAATTTACTAGCCATAAAGTTGCGGCGATCAGCCATGGTTTCTTTTTAAATCTTTTTCTTTAAAACCAGATTTTCAAATAGTATAAATAGTACAAAGTTTTAGCACAAATGCTTTTTACCGTTTGAAAAATGTTTTCAATGCCGGGTAGACTGAGAGATCGTAAAAAAGTTTGATTCATCAATTAATTTTCAGTGACAAAGGGTTTCTCAAAAACCCACTCAAAACATAGAAAGTAGAAAGTAGAAGCCAGATGGCTTTTGGCCACAGGAAAAAGCAATATTTGAAAATTTTAACAAATTCTTTCCCCACCATCAATTTTAATAACACAGACCGCAAACATAAAACGAATCTTGTCAAACAAACGTAGCAAATTTTATAGGCAAAATGTTGGAAAAGATAGCCCCGCAGGCAAATTTTTTTTAATCGCGCGAAAGATTATAAAATTATCAATCCACAATCTGCTTAAACAATAATAATTGAGCTAGAGCTAAGGTTACACATGCACATAATTTGATGAAAGTTTGGCCTAATTTGGGAACTTATTTGGGATCTTTTAGGTTATGCAAAATCTGCATACAAGTTTTCATCAAAATTTCGGCAATTATTTGCATGTGGGCATTTCCACAGAAAGGTCCACCGAGATTGAAAAAAATTGTTTTTTTAAAATGATTTTTCTTAATATAACATTGAAAATAAAAATCCAAATAACTCTTAAAATGTAAGTACAGCTTTTCTGATCCTTTACTATAAAAAAATTAGACTAAATACCGAAGAAATGTCCATTTCACTGTTACCTTTTTTTAAGATGTCGCGTGATAAATGTCGCGTTCTTCATAATATTAAAGCTTATAAAAACAAAACTAATGTAAATAATTGCGTATGATTGCACTCAATAAAAAGCTGCATTATTCCCCTTTATTTAAAAGTTAACTGCTTCAAAATATTTATTTAACTTTCG
>JAEIFU010000211.1:0-187812 GCA_018904235.1 Lordiphosa stackelbergi | reverse complement strand
AGGCAACGCATTTTTTAAGGGCAACTTTTTTTTTGTTTATAACTTAAAAAATTCATTACTTTTAAACTATAAAAGTCTCCATCTTTTGAAAACACCAAAATTTAAGTTACGTTTAGGACAATAAATTGTTTATGCTTAGAAGCTCTATCATGGTGGTTAACACTGAGAAAAAAATTATAAATAATTTTAAGCAACAATTACTTAATATTATTAAATAATTTAAAAATCTATAAAACTATTATTTGAGTAGCTACAGTAAAATACTTTTCACCAGTATCAATTTGATACCTGTCCGATAAATTAAACCTGAGATATCACGTTTTTAAAAAACCCTTTTTTTCCATTTTTCCGTTTTTGACAATTTTTGAAATTGTTTATAAATTAACAAAACCGCAAATTACGTTATGATGGGCATGTCGAGATCTAATTTCGTATTTTTTTTATTAAAATGAAAAATAAAAATTTTTTTAACTGTTCGGTTTATAAAAGAATGACCCATATGTATTAGGCAGAGATTAAAACGGTAACCGAAACCGTAACCCGTAACAGCTAAAAACACTTTAAAATTTGAAACCGAAACCGTAACCTGAAAAAAATTATTTCTTATAACCGTAACCGTATAACCTTTATTTACAAAACCGGTTATCAGTACCGTAACCGAAACAAATATATGGGTTAATTTCGGTTTTTCATCTACTAGTACAATGAACATTTTACATACATATGAGTTTATTCACTAAAGTTGGCTGCTTATTTATTTTGCGCCGTACTGTTGCTACCCTGCAAACATTTTGTCGGGTTTCTTATCTCCCTCGTCAAAAAGTGAGTTTGGCGATAGTTTGAGATGAGAGTCTGATGATAGTTTGGCGATTTACAAAAACAAAACACACAAGGTTTCGCATTTTTAACATAAAAGGGATAAATTGGCGATATGTGGCATGAATTTCTATTGCCCTATATATATGGACAGAGTGATAAATAAGAACTTCAAATAGATTCAATACAAGTAACCCTAGTAACCCTCTAGTTGCCCAAGTAACCCTCTAGTTGCCTCGTCTTAGACGCACAGCGTGGCGCAGTCGTGTAAAACGTTCAGTCCCAAGGAACCGAGTTCGAATCGCCTCAGAGTAAGTAAAAGTTTTTCATGTAATTAAGTATAAGTTTGTTTAATTTGGTGTTTATTAGAACAGGCAAACAGCAACCAGCAGCAAGTTGTGTAGCAGCGCGCACAAATATTTTTTTTTTGTGTGAATCGCTTTCATATCCCTGAGAAGAGACTTTTTCGTATCTCCCAGAAGAAACGCTTTCTCTCCTTCAAGAAGTGTCGCAGAGTGACACATTTCTTCCCGAAGGGAGATGAGAATGCGATAAATATGCGATATCGCCAGAGTGAAGCGACACCTACTGGAAGAATCGCATTCTTATCTTCTGCGATAAAAAATGTTTGCTGGGTAATGGCATAACTAGGAAGTGCCTGGAAAGTATCTTATATACATTGGTGCTAAACAGCTATATTGCATAGAAGCTAGGTACTCAGACGCTGGAACTTTGTCGGAACGGAAATTTTTTGATAATTTCCAGAGCCGCTCCGACAATTTAGTGCAACAACTTTCGGATGCATTTTGTGTGGGGCTGGAGGTATTTATAAGCAGTGTTCTTTATTTTGGACTGTGGGAACTTAACTTGACCACTGAAACATACTGCTATAACGACAACCCAAAATCATCGAAAGATTAGAATTAGCACATTAAACTAGAGGTTTTTTTCCTAGCCACAGCCAGCTCCTTGGACCGGAGGCGGAAATGTTTGTGAAATAAAATGTTTTTGTGTAAAGGTAGTGTGTTGCTGATTTTTTTTTAGCAAAGTAACATTAAATTTGTGTTTAATTTCAAGACGGGCGTTTTTCAATTCCCTATCACAAGTGCGAAGGCCATTGCCAGTTTTGGCTTATGCGTAGCACTCTGTCTAACTCTGTCTCACTTTGTCGTATTCGTGCTCATGGTGAATTTAAAAAGGTGAACCTAGATATACATATATTGGCCCTCAGTAGTGTCTGACGGCTTTCCCTTGTTAAGTGCACATGGTGCGTGCTTAATTAAACGAAAAGGAACATGTTTGATTGTTAGAAAGATTACACACTCACTCGCACTTACACACTCGAATAATGGACAACATTAATTGGCGGACATTGTTGGCAGCGGCCGAGACCGTCGAACGGTTGTGATGCATGCATCGGGCCAATCAAGAAAGGAGAAGAAGAATTGGATTGAATCACTGGGAAGTAAGCCCTAATTAAAGTTTGACGGAAATTTGCACGCCTCGCAGGACTCGCTTGGACAGTCAAACTCTTAATGCTCGTATGATATTAAGATGTAATTTTACAAAAACGATTAAGATGTCATTTCTGAGAATAAATCTATTTTTAATGAAGGCACATAGCAAAAAATTGTATATTCGTTGCCCAATGTATATGTATTTATCTAATTAGTTAAACTTAACTCGATACTTTTGCGAATGAAGAAGTTTTATATATTTTAGTTAAAACTTGTAATGTTAAACTTTAAAACAGGCGAAAATAATGGTGAAAATTCTGTATAAGAAATTTGAACTAAGTGCATTTACTGAATAACTGAGATTCCAAATGGGGCAAGATTTGTCAGAGTAATATTTTATACAAATAACTGTAACCGTAACCGAAACCTAAACCAGAATAAGGCTAATAACCGTAACCCTAACCGTAACCCATATCTCACAACCGTAATAAAACCGTAACCGGGAAAAAGCGATCGGTCAAAACAGTAACCGTAACCCAAACCGTTATTCGTTTCGGTTTTAATCTCTGGTATTAGGTTAAGTTTAAGTAGAAGTAGGATTAATATTTATACTATGATCTTTTTTTGTATGTGACTAGTGCTAATATAAAAGGTTATTCTTGTAGCACTAGGAATCAAGAAATTAATAAATAAAATTACTGTATATAACACCTTAAATTACGCTCTCATTTATTTACGAAAATTGTATCTTAAATTTATGCCACAGCTACAATTGTATTGAGTCAAACTTGGTTTAATACATCGTATGCTGAAAAGCAAATAAATAAAAATCATTTAAAGTTACATAAACATTTCTAATTTAATTTAGTGGCACACCATATGAAGAGTGTTCATCGAATGGCACTGATGACGCAGGGGCTAAGTAAGAGATTGGCAGACCTGTGGAACCACTTTCTCCCATGCTTGACCTAATATCGATTGAGTCACTGCCATCAGAAATCTTGCTTTCAGATAAAGGTTTTAATTCGGTGGGGCTTGTAGTGACGATTGGTCGGTCTTTGCTTTCTTCGCTTGCCTTGTATTTGATAAAATACACTTCAGGTTTATTGTTATTAAGTGTAAAGTCTTGAAGATTTTCGATTTCTTCTAAGGTAGGCTCATCAGGCTTTTTCACCAGGACGTAGATTAGTGTTTTTTCTTCAGACTGCTGTAAAGCTTCTAACTGCTGTTTGTAATTGGGAGGAGCTGCAGTTGGCGTTTTGATAAATATTATCTTATAGTGTTTTTTTTGTGGCACAGGAGACTGAGTCACAATTCGCTGCAGGTAATTGCTTTCCTCAAAATCTTTGGGTGGAACGTGAACATAAATGTGTTTTTCTGCAGATGGATCAAGCTGTGTGCTGGCAAACGTTTCATGTATAATTTGCCCGAGTTGACCGTGCTGCTGAAGTTTTTGTCCCAATTGAGACGCAAAATTATGCTGATAAATATTTGCAGAATCATATTTAATGTTGTTTACCTGTGCATAGCGATTCGACTCGCTTGGTAAAGGGACAGTTTCAGTGGATTTTATGGAATTCAATTGGTAATTTTTGTGGAGAACGGGATATACAGTGTTTTGGTGGTGGAGATGAGTCGCCGGTAGCAAATTCTGGTGTTGAAATGTCGAAATTGCTTGATTATTGAATTCGGCTCCTGCAGTTGAGCTGAAAGCGGTTGGGACATTGTTCCTATATGGCGCAGTTTCACTTAGGGTATTTGGTTGGTTATTTGTGGTTAATGCCACTGATGGGTTTTGCCTGTATATATAAGCATATTGACCCTCGAGTTTGTCTTTATTACCGTTTATATAAACAGCATCAGGTATGGAACTGCTTGCTGATGCCTCAAGGCTGTGATCTGCGTTTCTATGATTTGGATGATTTACAATTCTGCCCATCGATTGTTCTGTAATAATGATGCTTGCGCAAGGGGCATTAGGATGCAAGCCCTTCCAGTGTTTATCAAGTGACCCAGGCTGTGTGTAATCCCTTCCTTGTGGAACACCAAAAACAGCAGTAAAATATGCAATTAAATATGTTAGTCTTAACATTTTTTAGGAGCGTATGGCTCTTAGCGAATGTGTTTATCAACTGACTCTTTCAGCAAATAGTACTGAATATATATATATTTATATTTTTGTATATGTGATACAAGAAAAAAGTCTGCGAAAGCAAAAGAGAAATTTATTACTTGATATAAGCATAAACGTAATGATATGCCAAATTGAAAACATTGCTTAGGTGAATAGAAATTTTATACAGAGGAAAACATAAAATTTATTTTAACTTCTCAAACAAATTATAGTTGTTTTGGTGCAGCCGATTCAATTTTTCGCGTTTCCTGTTGCGTTGAGAGCTTTACCACAGAAGTTTCTAATAAATTATTGTGAACTTTATTAATACATGGCACGCCTGCTGGCGGGTTCGTTGTAAGGTCACCCTTCTTATGTACATCCATCTTGTTTGCATATACGTGAGAAAATGCGTCAGTGTAAAGGTGTAATGGGCTTTGTAGCGGCTCCTCTGCATTGTTCTGAAAGAAAATGGATCTATAATTAATTCTTTCATAAAATCATTGTGCATAAAATCTTTGCAACTAAGATAAGAAAGGTTGTCAACCTACTATTAAAAGGCATAGTACGGAGAACGTTATAAGGCTCTCGTAAACGAAAATCTTCATATAAAACGAGAACGTACGTTAAGGTCGGCCCTGCGCGACTTCGATATACCCATTTATCGGGAGGAGAATTGTTAAAAAACCTTCCCTTCAGTTAATACACAGAGCATTAACATTTAGGGTACTGTATACCTTTAGACATTTTTTATTTGCTTAAACGTCCTATAAGAGACTTATAAACACCCTGTAAAACTTTCAAGCAGATCCGCAAATATTTTTTACAAAAAAAAGCAAAAACAAAAAAAATTCTTTTATCGACCCTCGTATTTATAAAAATTCCATGTTTTTCTTTATTTTTAGTTTAAAAAAAACGTTAAAAGAAGTTTCAAAATCATCGTAATTTTCCAAAATTGAAAAAAAAAGTTTACTTGGAAATTTTTTGAGATTTTTTTTTCACCATGTCTTGACGCACCCAATTTTCTTAAGAACTATTTGACCGATTTTTATAAAAATTAAAAAAAAAGATAATACTGAAATGCACCAAATCAATGTATGAAATTTATCAAAAATAATTTTCATATAATCGAAAACTTCTTTCGAAACTTTAAATGCGATTATCTGGGAAACATTTTTTTTTAAGTTACTTCTTTTACCCACAATTCTGGTGTGAACTACGATATTTTTGATCGGTCAAAAAATAACGGAGCTAGGACCAATAGAGTGACAAAAAAGACGATTTTAAAAATTTTGACTTTGACTCCGCTATTTATTGATCGATCCAAAATATCCTAGCTCACACCAGAATTACATCAGTTCTGAACAAAGCCCCGTCTCCGTTTTCACCATCAGATAGTCCGTAACTTTGAACAGGAATACAAAAACAACAGCAGGAGAAACAACAAAAATTTCTAAATTTAATTAAACCAATCGAAAACAAGTAAGACCGTTGCAGTCGAGTAGCCCGACTTCAATATACCCTGTACAATTGACAACGAGAGCGTAAGTTAAAGTCGGCTCTAACCGACTTCGATAAACCCGTTAGTCATGAAAAAACATGTTTAATAGTGCTCCTGCGTTCCTTAGGGTGACCATCCGAAAAGTATGCAACTTTTTTTTAGGGTGGGTGGGGTGTTGGCGGGGGGGGGTTTGGTTCGCTTCTTTGCTCATAACTTCTGAACCGTTCATCCGATTTTTATCATTTCTTCGGCTAATCGATTTATTTTGCTAATTACTAACTATCTCTAGAAAGTACGAATCGTCTATCTTCAAAACTGTGGGAGATATAACGTTTTTTCCCAAATTGCGGGGGCGGGAGGGGGCGTGGCCAAAATTTGAAACAAACTTGATCTGCGTACAGATAAAAGAAGCATTTGTCCCATACATGTCAAACCTCTATCTCTTACCATCTCTGAGATCGACGCGTTCATACAGACAGACGGACAGACTGACGGACGGACAGACGGACATGGCTAAATCGACTCGGCTATTGATGCTGATCAAGAATATATATACTTTATAGGGTCGGAGATGTTTCCTTCTCCCTGTTACATACATTTGCACAACTTCATTATCCCCTTTTACCCATTTTTAATGGGTACAGGGTATAAAAAAAACAGCTTTTAAATACCATTGAGCGTGTTCAGCAGCATAAATCGATGACAAACGAGAGCGTAAGTTAAAGTCGGCTCTAACCGACTACTCATGAAAAAACATGTTTAACAGTGTTCCCGCGTTCCTTAGTGTGACCATCCAAAAAGTATGCAACATTTTTTGGGTGGTAGCGGGGAGAGCTTGGTTCAATTTTTTGCTTATAACTTGAGAACCGTTCATCCGATCTTTATCATTCTTTCGGCAAATTCGATTCGATTTTGCTAATTACTAACTATCTCTAGAAAGTACGAATCGTCTATCTTCAAAACTGTGGGAGATATAACGTTTTTTCCAAATTGCGGGGGCGGGAGGGGGCGTGGCCAAAATTTGAAACAAACTTGATCTGCGTACAGATAAAAGAAGCATTTGTCCCATACATGTCAAACCTCTATCTCTTACCATCTCTGAGATCGACGCGTTCATACAGACAGACGGACAGACTGACGGACGGACAGACGGACAGACGGACATGGCTAAATCGACTCGGCTATTGATGCTGATCAAGAATATATATACTTTATAGGGTCGGAAATGATTCCTTCTGCCTGTTACATACATTTGCACGACTTTAGTATACCCTTTTTACTCTACGAGTAACGGGCATAAAAATCGACTATTTTTGTTAGATTGTGCTGGTGAACGGTCATAATGCGCAATCATGTTTGCTATTTTTCGTGATTGTGTTAGATGTGAATCTAACAAAGAAATAGTTTGTTAGAATTAGAATTAGAATAGAATAGTAAACAAACAAGCAATTTTGAGAAGCCAAAAGAAAAATGAATTTGGAAACCTCTTTGTTTTTAATTAATGAAATGGCAGAGGACGTGTTTTCGCCAGTAGTTCACGGAAATTCGTGCAAGGCTCTGATGGCTAGTCTGGTTGTTGCTGAGGAGGAGGGAATCTTGAAAAGCCGTCACTCCAAAAAGGAAGTAGCCCTGCGTACGCGTAGTAACCACCTTATCTGGGTACATGGACACCTCACCACGGTTGGTCAAGGCACTACCATTCAGCTCCTCCCAGAGAAGAGCTTGATAGGGATGCCCATATCCTAATACAAGATAATCACAAGGAATGAAACGATGGAATATCCTTCCGGCATGCGCTGTAGCTAGGGTCACGTGGTCCTCGTTTAACCTGAAAGGCAAAACATCTTACTTCTGGCCTGGGCCATAACGGGTCACTGCCTTATTAACAGGCATGCAGCGGGCTTGGGCGTCGCTCACAACGATCTCTTTAGAAGAACAGGAACTTCTACTTTACTTTACTTTTTTGCCATTGCCCAGCTCTAAGTAGAAGGAAACTTAAATCTTTTGGTCACACTACTAGTTGGGACAGTACAAAAATATAGAATGAACAATTTTAAGGATTATTTCATGATGTCCCGTGCATCGTGAAGGACTCATAGCTAGAAATGGGCTCGCGACGGGATTTCAGCGGGTCCCGAGAGAAGTAGGGGATCAGGCTCGACGATATTGGTTTAAAATTTGTTGGTCGGGATCGGGACGGGACAACCGTGGTCGGGATCGTGGCGGGACGGGAACGAATTGTCCTTATTCGCCCATCTCTGCTCTTAGCCCATTTTCAGACCCTTCTTTGCGTGTATTGGAGTCCTTCTTAATGGTAAATGTATGTTTCGACAAAGGAAAAAGATTTGGCCATCGGATATTCGATTTTATGTGCACATTCTGGCCGGGGCCGGGCTTGCAACAAACATTAAATGGTGACCACGGTCATAAATATTTAGTAGTCAGTTCTTAATTATATTAAGCTGTTTGTTGTCAAAAATTCAATCCTTCCGCCAACAAAAATATATCGATAACTTTGTTGCCTGAATATTCTATGAAACTCGTTCACCAGCAGACTAACACTTTTTTTATTGATGATTTTTGTTAGATGATTGGTGTATGCCGGTGAACACGCCCATTTAGAGTTTTTGTAGTAGTAGTAGTAGAAACCCTCTAGTACGGCCGACCGACGCTGTATCAACGTTCCGTCGACGATATTGCGACTGTCGTTGACGCACGCTTTCTCTCACAATGGGCTCGACTGACGTATTTTGCAAGGGGATGTCCGCTCAAAACGTTAACGACTCTCCATGCACGCTAGGTCGACGCAATGCCATGCAGAGAAGCTGCGTGAACGACGCTTGTTCGCCTCACTGACATGCATGGTGCGACTTTATCGACACTCGTTCGACCCAATGACATGCAGAGAAGCAAAATAAGCGACGCTCGTTCGACCCAATGCCCTGCAAGGGGTGATATAAGCGACGCTCTTTCAACCCAAGAGAGATGCTTCTCTCTTGACGGCAATGTATAATATAAATATTTCACATTACGTACTCTTCATTATAAATTTTTATTAAAATTATTAATTTTATATTAAATCTATTTATATAAAACATAGAACGGCTGGACGGATTTTGAAGATCTTCACCTCACAAGTAATGTCCGGCACATCTAAGTCCACGTCATCTCGCATTTCATGCGGACGCTCATCGTGCGAAGCCAATTCGAGCCCACACACTTGCACCCCGGGGTGCTGCGCTTCGTTTCCAATGCACAATAACTGTTGCAGACGCTTCCTCTCTACTGCTTTTAAGCGCCGCATTTGCCTTTCTCCAACCATTATAATAATTTTTATTAAACCACTTATATTTCCTTAGAAAAGTGGCTTTTACACATACGGTCACCTTCACCAGCTATTGGCGCCAGCTGTGAAGTAATTTAGCCATGAAAAAGCAAATTCTCAAACTTTGCCGTTCGGATTCGGCATTAATCTTGTGGGTCCCTTTCTCTTGTGCGAAAAATTTAAGGCACACACGCCAAGAGATTGTGAGAAGCTTGGCTTGGCTTACTTATATTTTTAAAATACTCACAATCCACTTTTTCACACAAATATGTAATTAAAAATCACACATAAAAAATCAACCAACTGGCAAAAATCTCAGCCGAAAATTAAATAAAGTCGAAAAAAAAAACAAAAAAAAAACAACCGATTAGAAATGTAATTTTTGTTGTTGCAATTTCTATTTTTTTAAAGATGGCACGTGTCACACAGCTTCATGCGCGACGTTTGTATACCCTTCCCAAAACTGAAAATATTTTACGGGAAAAATATTTTTTCTTCTGGTATTTTCTTTATAAATTTGTTTTCATTACAAATTTCAATAATTAGTGCGCATTGCAATGGATTCCACTGGCATGCTGTGAAATATTTTGCTGATAGGGTGTTCGAGGATTGATATACCTTTTTATTTTCAAATCTTTTCCTCTTCCTTGCACACGCTCTCTCATAGAAAAAAATTACAGCTTACACCTCTCTTCTACAATTTTGACAGGCGTCGCGAATCATCACCGTACAAAGAGCAACGCTGGGTTGACGAATATAGACCGACTGACCCCAGCCGTACTACAGGGAATTTATTTTCATTGATATCCGTTAATGCGTGTATGTATGTATACAGTTACAAAAATCTTAAAGTGGCAAAATGTTTAAATATTGAAGGATTTTCAATGATTATAAAAAAAATTGGCTGTGGCATGTTGCTGTTAGCCAAATGTAGGTGACATTTTAATAAATTCTGACTCCCCGATTTCGATCTCTGGTTACATGTCTAAATAGCAGGGATGCAAACCGATCGGAAATAAGGACTGGTTCGGTTCAGTGGTTCACACAGATTTTGAACCGCGGGTTCGGTTCATTACATGGTTTTTGGGGCTTACTGAACCGCGGTTTCGGCTCGGTTCGGTTTGCGCTGTATTCATTTAACATATTAAAGAAATATATTTTTGATACATTTAGGGCCGATTTCACATCTTCTATATAGAGCTATCTGTCACATAAACTAACAAATAACAGTGTAAAGTTGATGACTATCTGACACATAGCAGCTGTCTGGGAAAACAGAAATCGGCCCTTAGTCAGATTATTTAGGTTAGGCTTAGGTTGTTTAGTCAGGTTTTTAGTTATTATAATATATAATAAACATTTCATTTTTAGAAATTTTTAAGGCAGGCTCTAGGTCATTAAGTTATGGATATTGTCCATAACTTTTCTAAAACAAGACAAGGCAGTTCAAACAATTGGCGCCTGTGTTGGCTGCGGAGAAAGAATTTTCCCCACTAACAACAGAAGGGCCGATAAACGGGATGCACACACACTCAAAGCCTTAGTGTTATTGGCGTTTGCTGCTGATGTCGAATTTTGCTACAAGCCTGCCTTTGGGATTCCCAAACAGTCATAGCAATTCTGTCATGAGGCAACTTCTGCTAACACACTAAGGACAGGCGCAGACAGCTGAAGATTGAATTGGTATTCATGAAACAGCGTTATACTGTCAACCAGCCTCCTTTGTTGTGTTATGCGTATCTTGTTTTAGAAAAGCTATGGACAATATCCATAACTTAATGACTAGACAGCGGATTTTATGTAACTTTTTAAATAAAGGCAGATTGAGGTGAAAATTTGGATTTATACTAATTAAATAACCCACTTTCCATTGAAAACTGCATATCCAATATATGCAAATATAATTTTTTTTTTATATAAAAATATGCAAATATGCATAAAATATGCAAAATATGCAAAAAATATGCAAAATATGCAAAAAATATGCAAAATATGTAAAATGTATAACAAATAAATATTATTATAAATATTAGAAACATGGCCAGTATAGACGCTTAAATAGAAATTGAAGACAGAACGATCAAAAAATCGCGAAAGTTTAACATTTTTATATAAGCATTTAATGGTCCAACACCGCAAAATTCGGCAAAATTTCATATGAGTATTTAAAAAACCGCAGGCGTTGGCAAATGAAAGGTATAGTAAGCGTTCTAATCTATTGGAAAATTTTTACATTTTTCATAAGAGCTTAGATTATTATGAACATTTAATGGACGGCAGTAGTAAACGAGTAAATACTGTAAAGGAACAAATGGTCAAAAAAATAGCGAAATATCAAAAATTAACATTTGAGTTTCATAAGTATCATAAAGACGCGTGGACAAGAATATCAACGGACCGAAGATAATCCTGAAGATTGAATAGATAGCGATTGAAGACGCGTAAATAAGAGGTGTAGACTAAAAACCGTGAAATTTGTCAAATTTTTATTTGAGTACTTATGAAAGCGCAGGCGTTAATAAATAAGAGGCGTAGATTGAATAATCCAAAAATTTGCCAATTTTTTGTATGACCTATGATTATTATGAAGATTTGATGGATGGCAATGTAGACGGGTAAATAGGAGATGTAGATGGAACGGCTCAAAGAATCGCGAAATTTGCAAATTGAAGGAGAAAATGTCAACTTCATTTATTGAATTCAAAATCTGAACTGTTTTTATTTCTTAAAATCTTAGCCTTAAATAGCTAACATGAGAATCTTAGTTTTCTAATACTTATGAAGCATATGTCATAAATTACAATGTTTATTGCCCACGCAGGGGTCTTCCTCTTAAGGACGTGCATTTTCAACATGTGATTAGGTCAGGCAGACCGTCTTGTAATGTGATCGTGCATATTTATTTAGGATGTGTGTCATAAATTATTCTTTTTATGTGTTTTGTTTGTATTGTAAAATGCTAAGAATACTTTATTATTTTGGTGTTGTTTGTTCTCAAACATTCTGCAAAGGGCCAGGAAAGGCTATTGATTGTAGTTGTCTTTTTTACATTAATTTTTCTTATAATATATATAATTAAGATAATACATAATATTAATCCAACTCCTAAAGAAGCAAGTCCTGATATCTGGTTGAGCGCATTTAATTCGATTCGGTTTGGTTTTTAAGAATTTGCATTTCATGATCTAATGGAAAGGGTACAACTTTGTATTTAAACCTGACCCGCGCAAGCATCTTCATATTGATTCTAAGATCTGGTATTTCCCTTTTTTCCCTTTTTTCCTGATCCCAATTTTGTTCTGCTAACCAAAGCTTTTGCATGAACAACTTTCTAACAAGTGTTAGTGGCGCTAACAAAACCAGAGGATCATAGATTTTCGCTAGCGCCGACAACACTTGCCTTTACTTAACTTCTTCTCGCTCCACAATGAAATTTTAACCTGAATTCATCCTTACTAGGCTCCCACTGATTCCCCGAGGTTTTCTCCGATTTACTTTCTTGCTTATTTATCACCTTTTTTTCTTTAGTGCCATCTACTGTCTCTATGGCTTTTGGAACGATTGAAATCCATTTTCTCAAATTAAACCCACTTTTTCTACCCCTTTATGTTTTTTCATGACCGTCTCCCAGTCTCGCAAACACCTTCAACGTGAGGTCCTGCCGGGGGAAATACTTGCTTTTGAGAACTCCATTTCTCTGCTTCCTGGGTAATTTTTTCAACTTCTATTTTTTTAATTCTCCCTACCAGCTCGGCTTGCTTCTTAAGGAGTTCTATTGTTTTGTCTGACAACATTTTTATTATTTTTTTTATGATTGTAAATAATTTTAAAGAAACTTATCTTAAAACCAGCGCCGCTGCTCTCTGGTCACTCCTCCTTTGTGTTTCTTGTAGTCGATTCCTTAGTGTTGATTTTGTAACTTGTTGTTGGTTCTGCTGCTGCCTCTGCCGTTGACTGGATCTGATGTCTGCCGATGCTTGCCGATGACCGGATCTGATGATTACCGATGACTGGATGTGATGTTGCTGATGACTGGATGTCTGCCGATGTTTGCCGACAAATTTTTTTATTTTTGCACCACTCGTCTTCGATTTTTATTCTTCCGCTGTATGCCTCGGAAACGCAACCGCCGTTTTCTCGAATGAATGTTTCACCCGTTTTATTTTGTATGTAAATTGACAATGAACAAAAAAACTTTTACTCTTGTTTTTTGTTTATGAACTCTGTCTCTTACCACTTGTGGGGGAAAACAAGAGTTTTTTATTTTTAGCTACCTATAACTACATAAAGTAGATTTTAAGGTGCTGATTTTAGCTCTGAGTATCTTACCACTGGTGGGGGATTACTACAGAGTTTTTTATTATTTTTTTGCTACCTATAACTACATAAAGTAGATTTTAAGGTGCTGGTTTCGCTCTGAGTATCTTACCACTGGTGGGGGACTACTACAGAGTTTTGTCGAAGGACCAAAATGAAGGAGAAAATGTCAACTTCATTTATTGAATTCAAAATCTGAACTGTTTTTATTTCTTAAAATCTTAGCCTTAAATAGCTAACATGAGAATCTTAGTTTTCTAATACTTATGAAGCATATGTCATAAATTACAATGTTTAATGCCCACGCAGGGGTCTTCCTCTTAAGGACGTGCATTTTCAACATGTGATTAGGTCAGGCAGACCGTCTTGTAATGTGATCGTGCATATTTATTTAGGATGTGTGTCATAAATTATTCTTTTTATGTGTTTTGTTTGTATTGTAAAATGCTAAGAATACTTTATTATTTTGGTGTTGTTTGTTCTCAAACACAAATACTTCATATGATTAAAGATAATTTTGAAGACTTAATAGGTAGTCAAAATTATTATTTAAGCTTGGTTTTTTTTTTCAAAATTTGCCAAATTTTATGAGTTTTGGGAATCATTAAGATTTGATGGCGATTGTGGACGCGTAAATGGTTGGATCCAACGGTCCGAAAGTCGCGAAATTTCTAAAACTTTTTGTATAATGTGGACGGGTAAATTGACGGGTCAAGATCAAGATCGGTTCAAAAAATCCGGATATATACAAAATTTTATGATTTGTTTAGACTATCACGAAGATGTAATGGTTGGCAATTAAAGACGGGTAAATAAGAGACTATATTCTTTAGCATTGGTCCTCCATTATGTATATCGCGGTTCAGTAGTGTCATAATCATGACTATGTTATTATAATTTGTGGTATTGGAAAGCAGTTTCTTGAGTAATTAGCGGTCTTATTACCATGGAGAACCCTTAGCTTCGAACGCCTCTTATGCATTGATCATAGCATTTTTCACTCTATAGGGAGTACAATTTGTTTGGAATTATTACTATTTTGGATCCTCTTTGGTATTTTTCCGCTATTTAATGATTTGTCGGTAACGGAAAGTAGCTTAAAACGATTCCTATAATCTTGACAATATTCTTTAGTATTGGTCTTCCATGGTATTTATCGCGGTTCAGTATTGTCAAATTCATGGCAATGTTACTATGTGTGGCCATTTGTGGACTTGAAGAGCAGTTTCTTAAGTAAATAGCGGTCTTGTTACCATGGAGATCCGTATTATTTCGCAATTATAAAAGTCGACAGTCACGGTAAATAGGTTAAAATAACTCGCGAAAATAACTTCCGAACCCTGAGCAACGCATGCCGTTTACTTCATATGGAAAAATGTATTTCAAAACAGTTTTATGGCAAATCTTTTAGCCGTTTTTAAATCAAAAGTATTTTTTATCACTCATCGTCTGTTGTTGACCTTTTAGTAACCCTGGCCTACCAGGATAATATGTGATCTGAAACATGGAGTTTCATATAATATAGGTTTTTGCATATTTTGCATATTCTGCATATTTTGCATATTTTGCATATTTTAATATGCAAATATGCAATTTATGCAAAATATTTTTTAGCGGAATTACATCATTTTTCAATAAAAATAAGATGTGTGCAATCAGAAATTAAATCAGACAAGCGGTTCAAAATATGCAAATATGCAAAATCCGCTGTCTATTAATGACCTAGAGCCTGCCTTAAAAAGTTCTACGATTTTAAATCAAAAAGGTCACTAAAACAATCACTTTGTCATTTGATTGTTATTAAACTCAAAATTTGCTTTGATTACACTAGTTTACAGCAAAAGCCCATTCTATGAAACTCATTTTAGTGGTTTGGAATGCGATCCAAAAATCGATTTTAAAATTTTTCCATGGTCGTTTTGAGATATGATATTTTAATTTTGGTGGTTTCTTACATTCAAAGCCATTCTCACGTAATTGTTAGATAAAGTCATAAGATGAATCGAAAGCTTTATAGCTGGCAATAACGGTGTACATTGTTTCAAACGAGTAGTTTGATTAACGATCAAGAATATTTCGAAAAATGGATTTTTGCTTGAAAATTCAAGATTTAAACGTAGGAAAATATAAGAAAATCCAAAAACAATATTTTTATTTTTCTACTTAAGAATCCCATTTTAACGAACACAACAAGGTATTGGTGAGGAAAACATGTCTCACATACCGTAGATATATCAAATTGAGCAGAGAAACTAACAGTCAAATTTGAGTATTTAGTGAGTTCACCAAAAAAATTTTTCTGTTTTTTCTTCATCTTTTGGTCAATTTATGAAGTGAGCGAAAAGACAGAACAATAATAATAATCAAGAACGTAACAAAAAGTCGAAGCAAACGAAAATTTATTTTTAAATAAACACGAAAATACCACATTTTTTTTCACTAAATTGCTCACAGCCCCTGTGTTTGTTCATAGATCTTGATAATCGATATCTGGTTTCTTCGTAGAAGTGGACTCTTAAGTAGAAAAAATAAAAATATTTTGTTGTTTTCTTATTTTTTCCTATGCGTTTAAATCTTGAATTTTCAAGAAAAATTCATTTTTCGAAATATTCTTGATCGTTGAATTCAAACTACTAAGCCGATTTGAAAACAATGTACTACGCGATTATTGCCAGCTTATAAAGCTTTCGATTCGTATCTTGTATGACTTTATCTAACAATTACAAAGTGAGATATGGCTTTGAATGTAAGAGAACCTACCAGAAAATTAAAAAATTCATATCTCAAAAACGGAGCCATGGACAAATTTTTGAAATCGATTTTTGAGATCACCGTTCCAAGCTATACTAAAAAAATATTTCAGTGGAAATGGGTCATTTATTTTTTTTATTTTTGTAAACTAGTGTTACATATCGATATTTTTAATACTGTGTTATTTAATGAAGATATTTCCACCCGATTGATTGCATATCAAAACAACAGGAGATATAAAGAGTTTAAAGAACTAAAATTTTGTTCAATATGATAGAATTTTAGTTAAGATTTAGTAATAATATATTTTATAGTAAAGTTTCATCGATATTGCCTCTTAAGACTGATAAATCAAGTTTCAGTGTGTAAAATTTTCGATCTACTGACACTTGTGTGACTGGAATTGCTTAAGTTGATTTTCCTGATAAATATTTCAATATTAATCCTTAGGTAAACGCTTTTCGGCATCAAACGCTTCAATGCAGTTAACATACGATATTTGACTTTATGATGGTAACTACATCTTTTATTTCCAACTCGTTTTTACTTATCGGGTTCAAAGAATTATCCGTTATGTTTTCATTAACGATTTGGATCTTCTTGTATATTAACATTAAATGAGACTTAGCTAGCTTTTTTGCATCTTCTTAGAGCAGGATTGGTTCGTGGTAGAGGTAACAAAATCTAGACTTGGCCTGCTCCAATTTTGGGTACTAAGAAATTTGGTGTTCTACAACTCTTGCTTTTCCACGTATTTATACTCTGTATATTCTGTAATTTTGTGCAAAAGTATGTATCGGGGAAGGAATTTCCAACCCTTTAAATAATATATATTCTTGATCAGCATCCACAGCCGAGTCTACATAGTCTATGACCGTCAGTCTGTCCATATGAACGAAAAGATCTCAGAGAAGGTAAGAGATAGAGGTTTGACATGTATGGGGCATATATGTATTTCTAATACTTCCAGACAGATCAAGTTTATTTTCAATTTTTGCCACTCCCCTCTCTCCCCTCTTTAGAAAAAACGTCATCTCTCCCACAGTTTTGTAGTTAGATGGTTCGTACCTTCTAAAGATATTTAGTAATTACGATTATTTATCCATTTGACAAAGGAGTGGTTAAGATTGGATGATACGGATCAATCGGACGAGTTATAAAGAAAACAAACAATTATGATAAGATATATACAAACTTTGGAGTAGTGAGTATGTTATAGTTTGATTTTACAGAGTTTGATTGGTCCAAAATATATCTTTACCATATTTTTCGTGATCAGTTGGGCACGCACTTGCTTTCTACGAAATAATGCGCTGCGATTTGGCTCAGTAATGTTAATTAATTGGTAACTCAATGTCTAGTTGAAATGAACCAAACCGAACCATTTGATTTTTCGGTTTTTGGTTCGGTTCAGCATTTTTACAAACACACAGGTTCGGTTCATGAGCGCAAAAAGCGATTCGGTTCGGTTCAAAACCGGTTCGTTTCAGAACCGGTTTGCATCCCTGCTAAATAGTCCATTAGCGTCGATCCTGCAGATACTGTCAAAGATAGGAAGTGAGCGAACGTCAATTACTTCCGTTTAAGAGCTTGTGAATTTCCTGGTCTGAGTTCCTTCAGAATTGGACAGCGAGAAAAGAAGTGGGCGGTGTCTTCTCTCCCTCCGGTGTTGCAGAGTGTGATGGCTTGGCTCTGAGATATGTGGCATATAGTTTAGGTTAAGCACTTCCGTTCTCGTTCGAAAGATGACTGATATTGCTGCCACTGAAATAATTTTTATCTTTTAAGTTATACTGCAGTTTGCTGTACGTGACACGATACTGACTTTCACGGGCTCGTGATTCAAAGCCAATCCTTTCCGTGCTGTCTATGCTCTGCAGCAGTTTTGTCTGCCAAAGGTTCCATGTGCTGTAGTATTCTATGTTGCATCTTATATTGTGGTCCAACGCCATGGCTTCCCACTTGCCGATGAACTGTGATTTTTCTTGTAATAAGTGCTTTGTGACAATTCTTGAAAGACGTGTCGATGGCATTTGCATAGTTTTCTTAATATAATCTAGTGGCGCTTGAACAGACATTTAAAAAATAACGAGAAAAATAAAAAGACTTTCTTTGGCGGCCTAAAAGTATGCGAATATATTCTGTAGAGAGAAGAAAAGAGAAATTGGGCGGGAGAAATTACATTAACAGCATTAATGAGAGCCAAAGATAAAAAGGTTAAAATCCCTTTTAGGTTTGTTAAAAACTTTCTTCAGGCTGCTAATCCAGGCGAAGAGTCATTCTATTTTTAATAGCCGAAAGCACCAGTCATCTTTTCTTGTGCGGTCTAGTAAAGTTAATCACGAAACTATTTATTCAGGGGTGCCACAGAATTCACTTTCGCTCTAAATTCGCTCGAATTTGATTTCGCCCTGCCACAGAACATGTTTTCGAGTGATTTGCAAACCGCGCACTCTTGAGTCGTCGATTTGCTTAAAAAAGACCATAAAATGCATTTTAATAAAACTAAGGCTTATCGAGTCTTCAAGGGTGTTCAATTTGTAAATAATCTACATCAAATAAATTAAATATTTAACATGTTAATTTTATTAAATAAGCATTTTACTAAATCGCTAGTAAAATCGCTAGTCAATTCGCTAGTGAAATTGGTCATTCACTGCAACTCACCAAATCGCTAGAATTACAGTGTTGCCACCTTTTAACATTTGAATTTCGAAATTAATCGAACTTCGTTTTGAAATTAATACAATATCGATTTTTGTGTTAAAACAAGATAACAAAGATAAACAAACCTACTTTTCGAACGAACATTTGTCATCCGTCGGCGGTTCCGTTTGCGTGTGCGTGAGCTCGGGTCGCCGGCTCAAACGGGGGCTGTCGCGTGAACGCAGCGCGCGGCGGCGGCGCGGCGCGGGGACACCACCCCACCGTTAAAAATGGGATATCGGCCTAATAACTAGCAATAACTTTTCCGTTGATCTTTTGCTTAATTATTGTGCAATTTGTAAGTCGACTGCTGTCAATCTGAGTTGAATATAGTGGCAACGCCGGTGCCAAAGTAATGTCGAGAATCCGCTCAAATGTTGGCTTTTATTATTCTTTCGAAATTGTTATAAAATTAATTATAAAGGGGAAAACATCGAACAGATGTCCAGAGCGAAATTTGCTTGGCTTTTATGAAGGAGCTTAAAGACTTGGCCCCCAATGTCACAATGGGCGACATGGATGTTGCGGCAGCAGCCTGGAAAGAACTGACTTTAAGTCTAACCAACCTTTCCTCCGATTGCTTGAATTGAATAATGCGTGTCCGGCCCAATGTTATTTTCGAGCACAGCATCATTACTATTATGATTTTGCCTACGTATATCGTCTGACTTAGAGAGACGGTCCGATGCGGATCAAAGACCGGTGCACTCCTAGCCTCTTCTTACGGATTTGCTTCTTCCGTTAATCGTCGATTGTCATCTGTCGTGCGACAGGCATTTCTTTAATTAAAGCAAAACTCTTGCCTTCATATACGTACGCCGTTCTCTCGTATCCGTACAGCAGCTAGAGTTGCAAGGCAAATAGCTTACATTACAAAATATTAATAAAAACCGCATTAAAAGTCTTAATCTAATTTGCACTTTCGGGGTGTCTACCCTATGCAGTCAAGTTCGAAAGGGTTTGTGAACTAGCTTAAAAAATGAAATCGCTCGAAGTTCTGTGGCATGGCGAAAATATTTCAGCGATTTGGCAAATCACTAGAAGCCAAATCGCTAGTGAATTCTGTGTCACCCCTGATTATAAGTGAAAGTGACCAATATATATAACTGCGGCCAATTACATATGATTGTTCTCTACAAGTGTCATACTCAAAGTAAGTCCATCCAATGACCTTTAGAAAATGGAAATTGTAGTAGTCTCCTTTTTTTTGTGTGCCTGTAAGCTTCAACACCCTGATCTACTTTCAGGTGTGGCACTTAGTACTATCTTTAGGACCATCTGTTTAACAGCAACACTAACTTTAATTGCTGCTAGAAGTAGCAACTCAACGACCTTCTCGATTTTCTCTAATACTTAATCTGGACCATGATACAACTAATAAGGTAAGGCACTCGCTGGCTGCGGCCTCGGCACGGGCCACATATTAGTATGCGGTAGACATTTGCCATGAAAGGTTGTACCTGCGCTTGCTTGGTGCATTTTGGTGGTGGATTTTTTGAAGCGATCTCGTAGTTGTTTTGTTGTTGCTGCTTTACAAAATGTATTCATATTTAATAAATTGCATGCTCTTTTTTATTCTTTTTGTTGTTGCTTAAATGCTTAATTGGGGGGTGGGTTTTTAGAGTGAATTGATCTCGTTTTTGGTTTGATGTTGCTGCGGTGCAAAAAAAATATGTTTTCATATTTAGTGCAGAGTGCAGTGCCATGTTGTTGTCTTCTTGGAAATAAAATGCTTACATACTTATGCACTGAGTGCACTTGTCTTTTTGCTGTTTTTATTGTTGTTTCATCACAATTGAAAATGCATACATACTTACGTATGTACATACATTTTTTTAATGCACACACATACGCACGTATTTAATTTGTGTGCATGTGCGCCGTTGATTCTGGCTGTCACCCTCCCTCTTTTTCGCACTCTCAGCAAAAGCGCTTGGGGGACATTTTTCAGCTACCTTCTATAATTGTATCATGATCTGGACCATGGTACAACTAATAAGGTACGGCACTCGCTGGCTGCGGCCTCGGCTCGGACCACATCATTTTAGTATGCGTAAAAAAGGTGGAGAACTATCGATAGTCTGCACCATCGATAGTCAGCGATAGTTTTTCAAAACCATCGATAACTATCGATCGTGTTAATTAGAACATTTAATTAAATTTTTAAATAAAAATCCTACAAAAATTTAACAAAATGGACAAAATTTTAATTTAAAAAAAATCATTCACAGTTAAAATTCAAAATAAAGAAGATGAGTTCGATTTAAAATTGGTTTTAAGTAATGTTTCTTATCCTATATTAATAGCCAAAGATTTTTGTTCAAAAATAACAACGTTAATAGGCTCATTCAGCAGATAATTTCGGTTTACGATTTGTGTTTAAGATTATGTGATTGCCGATTGCGATTGGCACATTTGACAATCATTTTTGTTGAATAGGAATCGAACGAAAAGTATTACAAGTTACCGAAGGTCTGGCTACCTTTGTCTAAACATTAACATCAAATTGTCAATTGATTTAAGTTTATTTATGTGAGTTGTTGTTCTGTAAAAAGTGCTAAAGCCATAGGCTATCTTAAAGTCAGCTATCAAGTTATTCAGCAGAGATTCATTAGCAATCAATTATCTGCTGAATTGGTCCAACATTTTTGCTTTTAGTCGAGTTTGTACGGCTTTACTGAAAATGCGCTCGGACTCGGCTGTACTGAAGTGAAGTAATAACCAATAAGGATCCTATAAGGATCCAGTGATAAAACAGATCTTCTAGAAACTGTTACTTACATCACTTCGACTGTTGGTTATTTTTTCCATTCGAATTGAAGTTATATTCGAATTGGGTTGCAGAATTCGATGAGATAGATTGACGAGCTCGTTTTCTAGAAGCACTGATGGCACATAAACGTTTTAAACACTTCAAATCAAAACATACAGGGTTGCCCATATTCGACGGACCCATGTTTTTTTTAAAAAAATCAAAGAAAAAAATAAAAATTTGGCGGTTGGCAATCTTAATCATTTAATTTGTTCCAAGTAGATTTGTTTACATCAATTTTTGAATATGATATCTCTCAAATGGCCGCCTCTGGCGTTGATGGCGTATTGTGCCCTTTTTGCAGCATTTTCCATCGATTTCGCCCACATTTCGGCCGGAATAGCGGCTATTTCTTCACGAATGTTGTCCTTGAGCTCTTCTACGGTCCTTGGCTTGTTAACGTAAACCTTTGACTTCAAATATCCCCACAAGAAGAAGTCAGGCGGGCGAACGCGGTGGCCAGTCCAAATCACCACTTTTCGACATCAAACGGCCCGGAAACAATTTCTTCAGAAAATCGATTGTTATGCGACTTGGAGCGCCGTCTTGTTGAAACCAGAACTGCCTCATACGCTTTCGACGACTAATTGGCATCACAAAATTGGTCATCATGTCGCGATAACGCTCCTGGTTGATGGTAACAGCATGGCCATTTTCATTTTGGAAGAAAAACGGCCCAATGACCGTTTTCGCACTAACGCCGCACCAAACTGTGACTTTTTCGTCATGAAGAGGCACTTCTTGAATCTCCTGAGGATTTTCAGTGGCGTAAATACGGCAATTTTGCTTATTTACGGTCCCATTCAATGTGAAATGTGAAAATGTGAAATTTTTTAAAAGCACGTTGAGTTTTCACAATTTACTTGTTCTGTTGAATGTAAATTTCAACTATTTCAGAGCGCTCGCGTGGCGTGTATTGTTCCATGGTAAAAATCTGCTTGGACTGACGCTTCAAACGCGGTATGTCATTAAGCGATCTGACGTCTCTGTCAAAAGTTATGGCGTTGCCAGATGGGTCCGTCGAATATGGACAACCCTGTACATGAAAGGTAATACTTTTCCGAATCAAGTCGGGAACTTATCCATATCGGAAACATATACATCAGCTTATCTGGGTGACGCTTAATTACTTTAAAATTAATTGTACTATGCTGCGGAAAGCTGCAGCTCCCAAATGCGATCTTTTCTGTGGTGCCTGAAGCGTTATGAAAACCTATCGAGCACTATCGATAGTGTAGGGCTACCATCGATGGCGGCTCGATAGCGCCCAACCATCGATAGTGACGATAGTACTTTCGTAGTTCTCCACCTCTATGCGGTAGACATTTGCCATGAAAGGTTGTGCATGCGCTTGTCACTTGACATTTTGGTGGTGGATTTTTTGAAGCGATCTCGTAGTTGTTTTGTTGTTGCTGCTTTACAAAAAAATGTATTCATATTTAATAAATTGCTTGCTTTTTTTATTCTTTTTGTAGTTGCTTAAAGGTTGTTGCTGCGTTGCAAAAAAAAATATGTATTCATATTTAGTGCAGAGTGCAGCGCCATGTTGTTGTGTTCTTGGAAATAAAATGTTTACATATTTATGCACTGCGTGCACTTGCCATTTTGTCGTTTTTATTGTTGTTTCATCACAACAGAAAATATATACATACTTACGTATGTAAACACATTCTTTTAATGCACACACATTTATTTTGTGTGCATGTGCGCCGTTGATTCTCGCTCTCACCCTCCCTCTCTTTCGCACTCTCCGCAAAAGCGCTTGGGCCACATTTTTCAGCGGAATGCCGTACCTTCTATAATTGTATCATGATCTGGACGAAGACGAAAAAGCTCCCATCAGCGAGTCGTCGCTCCATCTGAGAGAAAAAAGCTCCGCAGACGCATTCCTTATCATTTTTTTTCGGGATCGGAGTTGGCAAGTACAACGTTTAGCCCAAGGACCAGGCTAACAATTCGAGCCCTAAAGTGGTGTCCCGCGACGTCAAAGATCGTCGTAATTCGAAATTTTGTGTGTGAAGTCTCTGAAAAAAAGTTGAAAATGCCAGATCTGTAAGCCGCTTTTCTTAGTCATCGCGTTACATAAATCAAACCATTGATAAAATTGTTTTAGATTTCTCTCGTCGCTATCGGATTTGAAGTAAAATAGCAAAAAGTGGTTTATAACTTCAGATTTTGGGGGTGTTAGGAAAAACCAAGTATGAGGAAATGCTATACTGGACCGGCCCAACAATATGTACTGGGTCCCGTGAAAAGTATCTGCAATTTTTTTTTATTTGTAACACTGTGTTATATGTCAATTTTTATAATAAAAATTTTAAATACAAATTGAATTCAAATATCTTTCAAACCGAGGTAGCCTAGAAAAAGAATGACCCATATGTGCATGCACTTGTACATAAGTATTATGTACAAGTATTATGTCAACAGAAAGGTTTTAATGTGTAGACCATATATATAGGCTGATATATGGTCAGGCTACCTCGGTTCAAAAGATATTTGAATTCAATTTTTATTTTCAATTTTCATAATAAAAATTGACAAATAATTTATTTTCAATTTATATTATAAAAATTGAAAATAAGAGTTATGGTTTAATTTTTATAATATCAATTGAAAATAAGAATTATTTGTAAATTTTTAATATTTAAATTAATTTTAATAATTAAAAATAATTTTAAAATAAAAAATTGAAAATATAAGTTTATCCTGTTTTCGAATTTGCCGCAAATTTGTGTATTTTTCCCACATTTCTGGGAGCCTTTTATGGGCTTCAATTTTTTTAAGCTCATAACTATTATTTACGGTCCCTAATTTAAATTAAGGCCTGTTCTCAGAAGCGCGGAAAATTTAGCACGCTAAATTGCACTTTATAAATTTAGCATCCACATAAATTTTTAGTGTGCCCATATATACGCCAAAGAGGCCAAATACAGAAACGGCTACACTGGTGGTCAGCTGTTTTGATTTGTTTACAAACAAAATTTAAAAGATTTACCAAGTTGTATGCTGCGCAACAGGAACACAGATCTGGTGATGCCATCGCGTTGCACCAAATTTCGGTTGAAGGTCGGGCTACTACTTGAAGTATTATTTGCATGTTTGTCGTTTGGGCAACAATAATTGTTAGTGCAAGATATTGTCTAATCGGCCTACAGTGTGGGTCAGATGGAGCAGTTTGTGAAGTACATAATGCATCATGCGGCCCTGACGGTTCCAAGATACGCGACAATATGGGGGTTGATAGTTGTTTGACAGTGCATTTCTTTGCAGAAATGCTGCTATCGTCTGCAGGAAGGCGGCTTGGAGTATCTGCAAATCATGGATTTATGCTATGCCACCATTTTGGCTCTCACGTGAAACGCTACGCTAGAGATTAGAAAATATATTGTCAGTTTAAAAAAAAAAATTGTTGTTTTATTTGCCGTAAATTCCAAAACCTCCTCCTCGGGATCACGTTTGACAGACACGCCCACAGCAGTCGCACCACTATCCAATACCTTATTCAGCTGGTCTGCTGAGGTTATTTTGGACCTCCAACAAGGAGAAGCCGGACGTGGCTGACACAGTTTTCGCGGTGGAGGTGGTAAAAATGATGACCGGGTTGGGTATGGTCATCACCTGTTTTTTTGGCCTCCTCCAGACGCAACCGTCCGTGCCAACCGGCCGAGATGTCTCCAAGCGTCGGGCGTTGGCATTGGAGACTGTTTTTAGTACGTCCCTTTATTTGTGGACCATAGCTTATAGTTTCCTTGCGGTTTAAATTTTCCGTACGTTTCCTTCTGCCTCCATTGTCGATTTATGATGGCAAAATAAGAAGCTGCAGCCAATTCCGCCAATGGCTGTTCATTCAATCCACTCACGACCCACACTGCTATCGATACGTTAACTATCGATAGGCCGATTGGGCATTTATTTAGCGCGTCTCAGAACACAGAAAATAAATTCAGCCGCAGAAACTTTCCGCCACTGTTTTTTTTATATGGAGTGCGTCATAAAAATTTATTTTCCGCGCTTCTGAGAACAGGCCTTAAACCTTTAAAAAATTATCACTATATTAGCAAACAGCGCTGGCTTATCCTAAATATATGACAAAAGCTATATTTCTTTAGGAAAAGACGAAAAGTATGCAAAGTTTTTTGTACCAATCTTATAAAATCTGTCAGTCCGTCTGTTTCTTTGCTATCTCCGTCTAGATAGGAGGAGCATATAGCTGCCATAGAAACCATAGGTCGAAAAAATAGTTTTGGTGAAAACACCTTGTTTGTTTTCAATGCAAATAACCCCAATCCTAGTACTTAAACGTTTTGTATGCTTTTTCAAAATTCCATTAACATTGATGAAAATCGGACAACTACTAGCTGGCATAGAAAATGTAGATCCGGAAAGTCTTAGTTAAAAAACCTTTTTTCTTTTAAATACTATCACTCCCAAACTTAATATTTATACTGATAAACTATCATTATTATATGCTTCCGCAGATTCCTGATGATCCAAATCGGATGACTAGAGCGTGTAGCTGCCATAGGAACAATCGGTCGAAAAAGTAGTTTTAGTGGGAAAAACTTTTTCAATGGTAAAGGGTTTATACAGGGCGGTCCATCTAGTGTTTGGAATTTGAACTTTTCAAAATTTGACTTTAAAACGTCAAATGTCATTCGGAAAGCAACTAATATTTAGTAAAAACTTTGACATTTACGACATGGGTCGCTATTCGCTTGAAGAAAGTTGGGAAATATTAAAAACATATTTCCAAAGTGGTAAGTCCTCGACTCAAACGCAACTCAAAAAAAATATTTAACAAAACAAAACTCAATTTGTGGATCAATTCGTGAAGCGAGGTCGTTAAAACTGGAATGTTGGTGGATAAACCAACCAGTGTACGTACTCGTCCGGTGCGCCTGACTGAAAACATTGCCAAGTCAGCCGTGGTGGTCATTTGACCGAAATAGTTTTTCACAAATAAATGACATGAACCAACCTTTTCAATAAATTTTCAACCTTTGAAAAACTGCCAATTCAGCCGTGGTGGTCATTTGAGCGAAATTGTTTTTCATAAATAAATGACATGAACTAACCTTTCCAATAAATGTTAAACCTTTGAAAAATATTGAGCCGTTTTTAATAGCAAAATTAAATTCCAATTTTTAAATGGACCAAAAATGGACAAAAATTAAATGGAATTTAATTGCATTGAAGTAGCTGCATGGAGCAAAAATATTAGAGAGGAACTTTGCGCTGCCTCTCAATTTTGCTGGTGCAAAACGATAGTGCCCAAAAATATACTTATAGTGCCCAAAAAGATACTTCAAAGTGCCAGTAGGAAATCACTGTAGTTAGAGCGAGACGACCATAACCCAAATGTATCCAGAGAGAGCGAACAGCTGACACAAAAGTATATAGAGAGCGTAAATGGGAGCGAACAGCTGACAAAAGCGGTGTCGACTGAGCAAAGTTCCTCTCTAATACTCTTTTCTCCATGGTTGCTGTGGTTGTCCCAACTAGGGTTGTCGAAATATCGACATTGAATACATTTTGACGATATTTTTATGAATACTTTTTTTTGGTGTTTGGACAAAAAGGAAGGTTTCTTAAGGGCATTATCTTGGATATTAGTGGCATCAGTAATACAAGTAATATCCAAGAGAATGCCTTCAGAAAACCCTCATTTTTTTTGGACGAAACTAACAAAAATACACACCAAAAATTTATTCAACAAGTATGTGATATCGATATTTTGACATCCCTAGTCCCAACGGAAAAAGGACAGTGCATGTGAGCGACGGGCAACGGAAAAAGGACTGTTGCTCACATACTGGAAGTGTCATGTATTACCTAACTATTGCAAGATACTTATCAGGCATTATCTATCCAGCAGCAATTTTATCCAAAACTTATGAATCGAACCAATCTAAACTTTAAAAATATTTTCCGTGTAATTTGGAATGCAACCTGAAATCATTTTAAAAAAGGTAATGTAAAATTAAATTTATAAAGAAAATCCAAAATATCTAAATATTTTTCCACTCGCGGCAAAAATAGTTGGAATAACAGAGTTAAGGCCGAATTTACATCATCGAGATAACACTATAATTTATGGACCTTTAAAAGTTGACGATGATTTCCGTTCGAAAATTAGAGAACTGTATGAGCTCTGAGGACACCTGTCTGGTCAAGCGCATAAAGCAACAGCGGCTGCGCTGGTTAGGACATGTCACCAGGATGGACAAAGAAGCTCCAGTAAAAAAAGCGTATAAATCGAAGGCGGCTTACTATGAAGGCGTCAAGAATGGCCTCCACTAAGATGGGACGACCAGGTGCGGGCAGACATTGCCAAGCTTGGTGTGACCAACTGGAGCCAGCTCGCACAGTAGGTTGGACCTCGCACGGAACAGAAGCGACTGGAGAGCATTAATCGCAGAGGCCCAGACCGTCAAACGGTTGTGATAGCCAACGAAGAAGGAGAAGATAACACTATCTGACACAAAACCAACTTACAAATAAATTGTAATGTTATGTACCACTTAGCAGATATCTAGAAGATGTAAATTCGACCCTTATTAATTTAATTAATTTAGAAAAAATATTTTTACCACTATATTTTATTACAACAAAGTAAGTCTCGACGCTTTGGGATCCCGAAGCGAACTAATTACACAAGTTTACAAAAACAGGCCAACTTTTGCAACAGAGAAATTGGCAAACATTCCTAATGTATTGGCCGCTGAACTCAAATAAATTGTCCATTTTTTCCCAGCACGTCAGGTTTACGAGATATTCGCATAAACGTGTGTTTAGCGAGGTGTCCTTACATTTGTTGCTCCTGTGGCCATATTAAGTGTCCTATTCCAACAAAATTTCTTTTAATCTGAGCTGCATTGAACAACGCTACAGAAAAACCAAACACGATGTTTTTATTTTAGTGATAAGGTAAAAATTTGAAATGTGGATATTTTTTGATAAAAACAGTATGATAAACAAAGTCGCTCTTATTTTAAAAAGAAGAAAAAAAAGGAAAAAGGAAAAGAGGAAAGGGGAAAAGTAAAGAAAAAGGTTCGCTTTAGTGAAGCCTAAAATAAAAGGAAAAAGATTTAGCTTTAGAATTTAGAACTAGAGTAAACAGAAACAGGTGAGAATGTAGCCTAGATTCGAAAGCCACGTTCTTTGTTTGGAGCGAAAATTAATAAAAGGTGTTAAAAATAAGAAAGCGCGAGGAAGTGAAAAAACAATGTGAAAATAGGGAAAGAGCTCAGGAAGGAAAATAAAGCAAAAGAAAAAAAGTGAAGGGAGGTACTAATTTAATAGTGTGAAGAAGAAATTCAAGAGCTAAAAAAAGGAGTAGTCGAAAAAAAAAAAGAGGCAAAACCAGAAGGGTAAAGTAAGGAAATCAGAAAATAAATGTGTGGTAACGGTGTCAAGGAAAATTAAACAGAGAGAAAAAATAGGAACAAGAAAGAAAGCAAAAGAAAATTGGTAGAGACAACGTAGACAAAAGTGTAAGGCGGCGGAGAACACGCTGCAAAGTAAAGACGCCAAAAAAAGAAGCACGAGAAAAAAAAAATAAGAGAAAGTAAGAAGAAGCGAAACGAAATGACCAACAATACCAAAACTTTATAAAATAAAAAAAAGGAGACAGGTTGAAAAAGAAAAAAAAGAAAAGAAAAAGAAAAACACAAAAAAGAAAAAAAACGAAAACAATAAAAAACTTAAAAGAGAAGTAAAAAGCAAACAAGAAAAAAAAGAAAAAAAGCAAAATTGAAACAAAGAAAAAAAAAAAAAGGGAAGAAAGAAAGAACAAAAAAGAAAGAAAAAAAAAAAAAGTAAAAAAGAAAGTGAAGAAGTAAAGAGAAGATGTTGAGTTAAAAAAAAAAAGCTAAGTCCCCTAGACCGCGAGCTTAAAGAAAAGTGAGAGGAAGAGGGAAAGAGAGAGAAAAGATAAAAAAAAAAAAATTAAATATAAAAAATGAATTCAAAAAATTCAATGGAATATAAACGGATATAAAGACAACACCACAGTTCTCTTGTTAAAAAAAAAAAGAAGAAGGAAAGAAAGTAAGACGAAGAATACACGAAACAATTTTACTTATAAAAAAAGAAAGAAACTACGTACAAAAAGCCAGTAGAAGAGTCGCACTCATATAAACTTAGAACAAAAAAATAATTACCAACATTGAAACGAGAAACCAATGAAGTTCTTTATTATATTATATAATCAGGAAAAAAACGGTGAACAGATCACGATCTTAAACAACATGTAAAAGCAGACTCAGTAGGAGACTTTAAGCTGGATTCGTTTTGGGGACCACAAAACCAGCGAGAAATGTGGTAGCAAAGTTTATCCAAAACAGCGGATTGATTGTCCTGAACAAGGAGATCACACAACTTACCACAATAACACTTTACAAACATAGATGTCTTATATGCACCTAACCTAAAAGGTAAGAAGACTTGAGAAGGATACAAAATTTAAAACTCTGTCCAAAGAGCTAGAACACATCCCACAAAACACAAGATATAAACTGCACCTAGCCAACGGGAAAAATTCCAAAAAAATTTCAACGAATCACAAAATTAACATAACAAAAAAAAAAGCAGAATTAAAAATTAGACAGCAAAGACTAACCAATACAAACCAAGAGTAACGAAAAAGACTACAACGGTGGAACAGGGAACTTGAACAAAAAGAAAAGGTAAAAAGTTTAAAAACTAGAAGATTTAAGTACAGAAAACAGCTAAAAACAAAAAAGGCTAACGCAAGTTTAAAATGAAACAAAGAGTAAAAGACTTAGTAATTACCAAAGATATAACCCCAGACTAGCACAAAAACTCTTTGGGATAAAGTGCATAATTACAGGGGTTCGAAAAAAACGCACACAAACGAAACCGCAACGGAAAACCAGTGACAAAAGAGATAGCCAATGCATTACAAAGCCTGGTCCGATTACTCAAAAGACTCAAACTTTTCGATTATTTTAGCAAAGCAAAATACATAACACAAACCTTTAACTATAACAAAAACAAAGCTAAACTTATTGAAACACCTATCACACAATAGAACTTAAGCCTAGAGCTAAAAAGCTCTAGCCAGGTTATGATAACGTCCCCTATGAATTTTGAAGAAACCACGCAATTGGATCAAAAACTCTTAGATTTTATAATGAGATATTAGAAAAAGAAACCAAAGGGAAAAAGAAAAAAAAAAACAAAAACAAAGAATATATATTAGGGTGCATCGATTTAAAAAGTAAAAATGGTACCACATATTCGTAATCTACGGTCAATTCTAAGATGTTTTCACCAAGAAACCATGGTTCTAAAATCAATTCCTAGATCCCGCTTTTTTAGTTGAAAATTTGATTTTTTTGAAATGGGTTTTAGCCACAGTTGTTTGGGTTTTCTTAAAATATCTTTTGTGTTTTTGATCCGATCCTGACGAAACTGGTATCAGCACTCTTGTTGAGACCAGGACTTTAAAACTTAAAGGACCAAATGTCCTTAAAAGGACAATTTTCTTATTTTATTATTTTAAGATGTATTTATAGACAAATCGTTCACATCAACGATATTTTATTGCTCAAAGGACATTTGAATTGTCCTTAAAATGCATGTAATTGTGGGAAATAATTTCTAAATATGGAAGTTGCATTTATATGATTTTTTTTTTGTTTTTCGTGGTATTTATTTGGAAAAAACACATTTAACTAAAAAAGTCCTTTTTGCTGTTAATTTTTGGTATTCTTGCCCGACTTTCGATAGCAACTGCCATTACATCTTCTCGGGACTTTTCTGCAACGCGTTGGGAAACAGTAGTTAGCAGCTGCACACATCTTTCAGTAGCTTGAATATGTAAAGGAATTCCTGGAACAGGCAATGGTGGATCGTCGAACTCTATGTACTCTAACAAGTGCTCGTACGGAATGCTAGCAGTAAATGGGGGCTCGGATAAAATACTGTCGTCCTCTACATTAACCATTTCATAATACTCCGTACAATCAAAATTAATAGAATGCTTTTTATAAGCTCTTAGTTTTGTTGGGTCGTACAGATTATCACGATAATGCAGAATTTTCTTTATGGCTCTCTCACGGATACATTTTCTGTCATCAAAAAACATGGTCAGTAAAATACTTTCCGGATGAGCAAAATACGAATTGTTGTTGACAACAGTATTAACAATTTCCCGAAGATTTGGTGGTAAATATCTCGTCATCCTTATAAATTTGTGAAGCAGTGCACTTCCGTATGCAACCGAGCTGTAGAACTTGATGTTAAAGTACATTGGAACATAAACTTTCATAATGTAAGTTGCTAGAGTTTCCAAATTTTCCGACGGTGAATTTGTCGTCACGTAAGCTCGTAAAAGACGACTAGCTTTTGTTAACCAACGTGAGTGACAAATTTTGCCTGGTTTTAAGCTGGCCAAATCGTCTAAACAACAACCATCTGAAATTGCTTTTGCTATTCGGTACAAATATTTTACGTCGGTCGAAAGAGCTTGCTCGTTATCAGGTTCTAATGGAGGCATATTTTCCAACAAAATAGATTTAAAATCGGGTACAACCTGAATTTGTTCACAATCTTCTATTAACTTCATAATACTTCCACTAGCAGTTCGTGGTCCACTCGTAGATGACTTGTCCAATGCAGTAAACAAATGACGAAACGGTAATTCATTAAAATGCAGCAAACAAACAAACCAATGCAACGGTCTACCCAGCGATAATTCGCATCTTCGTAAAATACCATTTTCGGTGCCAGTGTTGGTAACTTCCCCATCGCAGCAAATGCCAATAAGATTAGCGAGAGAAATATTCTTTTTATTTAAAAAGTCGAATATTTCAGTTTGCTTTGTAAAAGCATCTTCAGCGTCAACTTTTAAATAGCCCAACAATTTGCTTTCTGGTTCTTGTAAAAACTACTATGTGGGATTCTTTTTACCATGTTGGGATGATGGCTTTCATTTTTTTTCTATAACATACGAATTATTTTTTCTACCATCAAAAGCGAATGCTTGAATATTGCAATCATTGCATTGATTTCGACGAACAGATTCTCTACACTTCATTTTTTCCCTAGCAACTTTAGACTTATCCATGATAATGAAGTCACCACGATCATCTTTGAAACCAATGTCTCTGAAAAGAGCCGTAGCCAAACACGAAGCCACTCTGTCGGAAATGCCGAATCTATCGCACATCATAGCAAAATTCAAAGCATCATACCTTTTATACAGAGATTGTTTCGGCAAAAATATCCGTTCAATTTGACGTGTCAAACTCGCTTTCAGATGGTTTATATGTTGGTTAAGGGAGTGGGCGGAAGTGTTGTCGCAAGGTCATCAACATTTGGTAATAATTCAGGTATTGTGTTTTTGGAACGCTGTTTGATCCATCATAAACTCTTGCAGATGATTAGGAAAGACACCACAGTAGCATGGAACTGTTTTTATGCAACGACATTTGGCAATATAAAAAAAGCGTTTAAAACTGCCAAGAAGTTTGCCCAAATGTCACGCTTAGACTTATTTTTTGACACATGATATGTATAGGAAACATTTCAGTTTTCAACGAACTTCTTTGTGAATAATTGCAAGTTGTACTCCAAATTGAACAATTTTTTGCTACAATTTCAGAAAAAATGAATGTGAATCTTTTTAGGATTTTTCCTTTATGTCGCCCAAAAGAATATGCATTTTAAAACACGGGTTACTTGGCAAATAGCCCACTGAAATCACTTGGCAAGCCAAAAGCGGTAATACGTTGTGGACAAAATTTGACCCATCATTAGAGCTCTAAAGTGGAGGAATCAAGACAAGGCGATGAGTCCAAAAAAAATATTTTCGAAGATAAAGCTGCGGAGAAATTCGTACTGACACTTTTTGTTTGAAGCTAGGGATTATTGTAGGCTGCATAAAAGTTAATATTTGTAATTAATCGTTATAAGACGCAGGAAACGAAAGTCGGGTCGCATCACAGCTATTGCAGACGAAATTTAATAAAAAACGTTATATTTGAATAAGTCAAAGTAAAGAAAGATCAAAGAAGTTGTAAGGAAATTAATAAAGCAACAAAAAAAAGCTACAAAGAAATAAAAGTTTATTGTTTTTAACGTATTATGTCCCACTGTAACTGTCTTGTAAGTAGTCGGAACTTCCAACAACGAATCGGTTTAAGAAAACACTTTGTTTAGAAAAAATTTGTTATATGAAGTGCAAAAACTCACCAAAAGTGCCATTGATAAAGTGGGTATAAGAAAGTTCGTTGTGTGGAGGTTCGTTATACAGAAGATCGACTGTATTATTGATTGGTGTGCGATAACAGAGTAGCCAAAGTAGTTTGTAGAAATTTTCAAAACAAAAGGTGGATACAAACAAACATAAAGGAAGAAATATTTCACAAAAGCATTTTAAGGAAATAAAGTCTTGAGAAAAAAACGTTGATGTGAACGATTTGTAAAACATTAAAAAAAAAAAAGAAAATTGTCTTATGGTCTTGTTAAAGTAGGCTAACAAGAGTGCTGTCAGTTTCGGGACGGATCAAAAACACAAAAGAATTTAAGAAAACCCAAACAACGTGGCTAAACCCATAAAAAAAAATTTAAAAAAAGGGATAGGAATTGATTTAGAAAGGTTTGAAAAACTTAGAATTGACCGTAGATTACGAATATGTGGTACCATTTTTATTTAAACGATGCACAAAGAATTATTGTTAAAAAGATTAAAAAAAAGAAACTTAAAAAAGAAACGAAAAAAAAAGGGAAGAACAGAAAAATAAAAAAAAAAAAAGATAAAAAAAGTTAAGAGAAAACAAAAAAACTACTAAAAAAAGAAAAAAATGAAGGCTGTTACGAAACAAACAAAACCAACAAAAAAAAAACCAGAACTAGACAAGCGCTGGGCGCTAGAACCACCCCATCAAAATTGGAAGCTGGTCTGTTGGAGCACCAGATTTGATGGAGCACGGCAAAAAAAAGACAACAAAACGACTCATGATACAAGCGTTTAGTAAGAAGCGAAGAGGGAACCTCGAATTAAACTTCAAAAAGAAAAAGTAAAAAAAATATTGTATCCCCCCGGAAAAACAAAGGAAGTTCCGCCCGGAATTTAAAAAGGTAAATATCCAACTTGACGTCATAAGAAAGAACAACCCAAAAGAGAATACAGATTGAAAGAGAGCTAACCAAGGAAATATTAGATGTAAAGAAAATAAGGTGTCAAAGGAAACTAAAAAAGATGGCTAAACACCTCAGTCCATTTTAGCCGAAGCGGAAGCGATTAAGGAGTAGAGGTGGCGAATGCAAAAAGAGCAAAAGATACAGAGTAACTCCTGTGTCCGAAACGTAAAAAAAAAACACTAAAGAAAATCAGGGACATTATTTAACCACAACAAAAAAAAAGTGGACAAGAAGTGAAAAGAGGAAAGAGCTGGCGGATACGGCGGCAAAAGCTAAGCGAGTACTAAAATTAATAAGAAGGAAAAGAAAAAAGGGAAAAAAGTTAAAGAACTGACGAATACACTCACACACAAGAAAAAACAACAGAAAGCAAGACAACAAACAAAAAGAAAAAAAAAGAGAAGGGTCAACGAAACCAAAGAAAAAAAAAAAACACCACCGCTCCAAGAAAAATAAAGACAGAACCAACCAAATAAAAAGTACCTCTTAAAAATTAACCAAAAAACAAGAGACGAAAAAACAAATTGAAAAACAAAAAAAAAAGAAAAAGTTTGAAAAACAAAGCTGAAGGCCTGTTGTAAAAACTTGAATAGAAATAATAAAAAAAAAAAAAAAAATAAAAATTTTTGATAAAATCGATTATTACTATACTACATTAAGGGGAATGAAATGAATTTACAAGAATAAATTTACAAGAAAAAAATTTTAGCTAAACAACATAACATTGGACACTCCTTCATAAAACATGGTATACTTTCAGGCTGACCAATTCTTAACAGAAATAGTCGGGGCTTGAATTTACAAATGTGAAATTCTCAAGTCTTTATTTGGCGTAAGAGTCATTTAAATAGAAAACAATACCATGGTTGGAGTGTGAATAAGCATAGAAGTCTGCTGATGAGGATTCGGGGACAAATTCGAAACAGTATTGTCCAGACATACCAAATGCTATTCCGATGTAATGTTGTGAGCTATCTCTGTTGAATTGTGTTGATCGCATTAAATTGTTATCAACCATTGACCTTGAGCCAGCGCTGTAAAAAGCACAAAAACTTTGACTAAAAATCAATGCAGGTCACTAAAACCCTTATATGTAAGAATAAATAAAGATTTTTTGATCTATAAACAAATTCCCGGTATTTTTTGCCCACAGTAGTATAGTAATAAGGTGGTGGATCAGAACTTCTTGTCATAGATCTTCTGGACCTAATAGGAGCGTATGTAGTCAGGTAAAGCTGCTCAAGTCGACTCACACCTCCACGTGGTGACCACCGGGAACAGAGCGATGCACCGGAAACTCCATTCAGGGTTAGTGCGTCAGGTTTGGTACACACCAACGGAAAAAAATTCCCACGAATGAAAACTGCGACAACAATGCCCCGGATACGGACCCCATCCGACGACGACCCACGCAAACGATTTAAGGACCACGATTTGGGGATATGCACCTGGAATATCCACACCCTCAACAGAGATGGTGCTGATATCAATTCAAGAAATGCGATGGATTGGACATGGGAGCATATTAATAACGCCACCAAAAGAGAAACAGAACATAAAACAGCACCCCCTGGAAGATTTACTACAGCGGGTGCGGCTTTGCAGTAAGTGAAAGACTTAAGGAAAATATTTTAATATTAGTCTATTCTGTGCACTAGAGCGGACCCCAAACTGGTAAAATGGAAAAAAGTTGGACTCAGCATTCCCAAAGCTAATATTTTTTGTATAAAATAAAAAAATTTATTTTAATTTTAAATGGGCGCGACAGGGAATCAAAGTTTTGAAAAATATTAATCATACATAATCAAATAAAAATTTTAACAACGAAATTATTAGTTAATTTCAATTGCTGTCATTGTTGGAAATAACACCTAGTAGTAGCATTTTATTATTTTTCATTCAAATCGTTTTTAAATAAAATCAACGCCGACAACTTTTAAATTAAAACGAGATGGCCAAGCTAACTTCGTCTGTGCCGAAATTTTTATACCCTTGCAAATGTTTTAATATATTAGAGTTTCAAAACGCCAGTATTAAAATCAACAATTTGTCTAAATAAAACCCATTTTCCGACCGATGGTTCCTACAGCAGCTATAAGATAAAGTCACCCGATTTTGACCAAAACTGGCAAATCTGTGTAAAAGCATCTAATATTAATAAATGCTGAGTTGGGAGACGATAACATTAAAAACAAAAAAAAAAATTGTTCTCACTAAAACCTCATTTTCGACTGATAGTTCCTATGGCAGCTATAAGATATAGTCATCCGATCGGTTCCGACATATTAGCAGTGTGCAGTAAAAAGAAGACTCTGTGCAAAGTTTCAGCTCGATAGCTTTAAAACCGAAAGACTAGTTCGCGTAGAAACAGACAGACGGACAGACAGACAGACGGACGGACAAAGCTAAATCGACTCAGCTCGTCGCCCCGATCAAGAATATATTCAGTTTATAGGGTCGGAAATGAATATTTCTAGGCGTTGCAAACTTCTGGCAAAATTATAATACCCTTTGCAAGGGTATAAAAATATGTGATAATAGGCAACATTGCGTATGAGTAATAAACAAAAACTTTAAAGGCTATTCGCGCCCGTTAAAACTTGACTTTTTTAACTTTTGTTTTTTTAACGCTTATTTTACATCAAATAGTATCAGATAGGGGGGTGAGACCATGACCTTAAAAATTTCATACTCAAGGGGTCCAACCTACTGTGCACACATGCCTACTGCCCCGATCGAGACATAAAGATCATACTAGGCGATTTTAACGCGAAAATTGGGTTAAAAAGAGTTAGGTTCGACAGTCGGCCGACTAGATATATAGACTTCGCTGCGGGCAGGAACATGGGAACATAATTAGTACCAGATTGGGACATAGAAACATTCATAAGGCAACCTGGAAGTCCACTGATCAACAATCACGAAATCTGCTTGATCACGTTTGGAACGACAGAAGGCATTCATCGAGTGTACTAGACGTGAGCGCGATTTGAGGAGCCCTTATAGACTCGGATCATTGCCTATTTGCAGCCAAGGAACGCACCCGCTTTAGTGTGGCACATGCCTCACGCACTGGCACACGTCGAAAGCTAAACGTAGAGAAGCTGCAATCACAAGGGCAAAATTTGTTTGGTGAATAACTTTGGTGTTTTTGCTCCGATCTCATTGTGCTTTTCAGAATAGATAGACTTAAGGCCTAAGATAATATATATTACGAGACGGACACCGATCCGCAAGTGGCACTTGACAAATGGAGAAGTTACTTCTCCAAACTACCGGGAGGCGATGATATACATGATGCCGCCTCTAGAGAAGTAGCGATGCCACCAACCGACAACATAGAGATAGACCCGCCGACCCAACAGGAAGTCTGCTTAGCCATACAAGGGCCAAAGAACAACAAATCACCTGGCACTGATGAGCTTCCCGCTGAATTGTTTAAGGCTGGAGGCGAAGAGTTGGTAAGGCCGCTTTCTACAGACCGATAAGATCATGGTTTTTTGAAGCCCAGTCTACCTTTGGTATACCAGCAAAGTACTTTCGACTTTGCATGATGATGAAAAGCACTCAAAGCTCCGTCAAAATAGGAACGAGCCTCTCCGAGCCTTTTGATACCAAAAGAGGTTTTAGGCAGGGTGATACCTTATCGGGTGACGTCTTTAATCTACTGTTGGAATACATACTGCGCCAGTGCCCACATGCCAACAGAACGGGCGCATTTATTCATGAAGATCTAATGCTACTTGCATATGGCGATGATATTGACATTATCGGCAAATCCGAACGGGCAGTAAGAAGGGTCCAATATTGAGGAGCAGTCTGAACAAATGGGTCTTGCGGTAAATAAGGACAAGAGGAAATACCTAGTATCCGCGGACAGAACGTCCTTGCGTCTTGGACAATCTGTTACAATGGGAGAGTACAACTTTCAAGTTGTAGAGGATTTTGTCTACCTCGGAACGACGCTAACCAGCGACAACAAAATCAGTCTGGAAATCCGACAAAGAATCTCTCTTACGAACCGATGCTACTACGGGCTAAGAAGGGAGTTCAAGAGCAGAGACCTCACGCGAAGAACAAAAATTGCCCTATACAAGTCGCTTTTCATTGGCGTGTTTTAACTAAAAATTCTTCGGAGGATTTATGGACCTTTAAAAGTTGGCGATGATTTCCGCATTCGAAAGCATGACGAACTGTATGAGCTCTATTGGGAAACCTTTCTGGTCAAGCGCTTAAAGCATCAGAGGCTGCGCTGGTTAGGGCATGTCACCAGGATGGACGAAGAAGCTTCAGTAAAAAGGGCGTAAATATCGAAGGCTGGTGACTATGGAGGCGGCAATAGGGGGAGACCTCCACTAAGATGGAAAGACCAGGGGCGGGAAGACCAAGCTTGGTGTGACCAATAGGTGCCAGCTCGCACGGAGCAGAAGCGACTGGAGAACATTAATTGCAGCGGACGAGCCCGTCAAACGGTTGTGATGGCTAATAAAGAAGAAGAAGTATTATTATTAGTTGTTGGGGAAGTGGTGGACCGCGACCAATTTTGGTCTATTGTGCCCCCCTACTAAGTTTACAACTCTCCTAGCAGCCCTATTTCCTGTATAAAAGCCAGGATTTTTGTGGGTTCTAAGTTGCTGATTTAGCTTGGGTGTAGAATGTATTTCCCAAATCTGCTGAGTCTGAGTTTTGCTAGGGCATCGCAGTGTGCTAGTATATGTTCAGAGGACTCCTCCTTATCTTCACAGTATCTGCAAAGTTGGGTGTTTATTATTCCCAACTTGTACATGTGGCTCCGCAGTCTGCAGTGACCCGTGTAGATCCCTGTCAGAATCCTGAGGGCATTCTTTCCTTGTTGGATTAACTTTTGGAATCTTTTGACTCATTTGTCTCATCCCACTGGTGTTTACCCAGGAGGCTGTTCTAAGCAAATTCTCTTCCTATACTGCAATAGAGCTCTGGCGCCACCATTGCAGTTTCTGCACCTTTGCGTGACAGTTCGTCGGCCAACTCGTTTCCAGGAATGTTGTTGTGTCCCGGTATCCATCGTAGGGTCCGGTTGTTCCTGCTGCCTATTGGTCCAGTTTGTTCTTTGTTCTATGCTTGGCTATCGAAGAGGATAGCTGTTTCTCTATTATGGTAGTTGTTATGACTAGACAGCGGATTTTGCATATTTGCATATTTTGAACCGCTTGTCTGATTTAATTTCTGATTGCACACATCTTATTTTTATTGAAAAATGATGTAATTCCCCTTAAAAATATTTTGCATAAATTGCATATAAAAAAATAAAAAAAAAAAAATATAAAAAATAAAAAAAAAAAAAAAATAAAAAAACCTATATTATATGAAACTCCATGTTTCACATACCACATATTATCCTGGTAGGCCAGGGTTACTAAAAGGTCAACAACAGAAGATGAGTGATAAAAAATACTTTTGATTTTAAAACGGCTAAAAGATTTGCCATAAAATTTTTTTAAAAAACATTTTACTAATTAGGTATGCGGGGTGGGTTTGGTAGGGGTTCGGAAGTTATTTTCGCGAGTTATTTTAACCTATTTACCGTGACTGTCGACTTTTATAATCGCCAAAAAAACCCACATCTACGGTATCATCCGCAAATTACTTAAGAAACTGCTCTTCAAGTCCACAAATGGCCACCCATAGTAACACTGCCATGAATTTGACAATACTGAACCGCGATAAATACCATGGAAGACCAATACTAAAGAATATAGTCAAGATTATAGGAATCGTTTTAAACCACTTTCCGTTACCGACAAATCATTAAATAGCGGAAAAATATCAAAGAGGATCAAAAATAGTAACAATTCCAAACAAACTGTACTCCCTATAAAGTGAAAAATACTAGGATCAATGCATAAGAGCCATTCGAAGCTAAGGGTCCTCCATGGTAATAAGACCGCTAATTACTCAAGAATCTGTTTTCCAATACCACAAATTATAATAACATAGTCATGATTATGACACTATTGAACCGCGATATACACCAAGGAGGACCAATGCTAAAGAATATAGTCTCTTATTTACCCGTCTTTAATTGCCAACCATTAAATCTTCGTGATAGCCTAAACAAATCATAAAATTTTGTATATTTTTGGACCGATCTTGATCTTGACCCGTCAATTTACCCGTCCATATTATACAAAAAGTTTTAGAAATTTCGCGACTTTCGGACCGTTGGATCCAACCATTTATGCGTCTATAATCGCCATCTATCAAATCTTAATGATTCCCAAAAATCATAAAATTCAGCAAATTTTGCATAAAACCAAGCTCAAATAATAATTATTGACTATACGGCTTACACTTCCTATATATACTCGTTTACTATTGCCGAATATTAAGTCTTAAAAATTATCTTTGATCATATGAAGGAATACTCAATCTACATCTTTTATTTATTAACGCCTGCGCTTTCATAAGTACACAAATGAAAATTTGACAAATTTCGCGATCTTTAGTCTGCACCTCTTATATACGCGTCTTCCGCGTATCCGCGTATCCAATCTTCACGATTATCTTCGGTCTGTGCATTTTCTTGGCCACTTGATCTACTCCCCTTTTTTACTTGCCGGTTTACGCGTCTTTATGATACTTATGAAACTCAAATGTGAATTTTTGATATTTCGCGATTTTTTTTGACCATTTGTTCCCTTACAGTATTTACTCGTCTACTATTGTCGTCTATTAAATGTTCATAATAATCTTAGCTCTTATGAAAAATGTAAAAAATTTCCAATATATTTGAACGCTCACTATACACCTTTCATTTGCCAACGCCTGCGGTTTTTTAAATACTAATGCTTATAAGAAAATGTTAAACTTTCGCGATTTTTTGATCGTTCGGTCTTCAATTTCTATTTAAGCGTCTATATTGGCCATGAATCTAATATTTATAATAATTTTTATTTTATATACATTTTACATATTTTGCATATTTATACACTTGAAAAGTGTATTATAATTTTGCCCAGAAGTTTGCAACGCATAGAAGGAATCATCTCCGACCACATAAAGTATATATATTCTTGATCAGCATGACGAGCTGAGTCGATTTAGCTTTGTCCGTCCGTCTGTCTGTTTCTACGCGAACTAGTCCCTCAGTTTTGGAGCTATCGAGCTGAAACTTTGCACAGAGTCTTCTTTTTACTGCACGCTGCTAATATGTCGGAACCGACCGGATCGGATGACTACTTCTTGTAGCTGCCATACAAATGTTCGTTCGAAAAATGGGTTTTAGTTCCAGTTTGAAAAACTGTTTAGTTCTTAATATTATCGCTCTCAAACACGGTCATGGGTAATATGTCATGTTTGGAAGCTGATTTGCGAAGTTTTGTCGAAGTCGCTAACCGTTGAGACAAGCTATTTCAAGTGTATTAAAACTTCGGTTCAGACGAAGTTAGCTTTGCCTTTCTCGTTTTTACATATTTTGCATATTTTTTTGCATATTTTGCATATTTTTTTGCATATTTTTTTACATATTTTGCTTATGCAAAATATGCAAAATTTGCATATATTGAATATGCAGTTTTCAATGGAAAGTGGGTTATTTAATTAGTATAAATCCAAATTTTCACCTCAATCTGCCGTTATTTAAAAAGTTGCATAAAATCCGCTGTCTAGTTATGACCTTCCCTTGGTCCTACGGACTTGGGAGACCTACCTCACCCACTTTCCGACACGGTGGTAGCCCGGCCTGAGCTCGCCGTATGTGGGAGGGGTACTTGGGTGTTCGGTCTCCCGGAGGAGCATATCAATAAATTTCGTGCCGTGAAAAAAAAAAACAAGAAAATGTCGATCGTCCGTCAATCTGTCCTATCTGCCACAACCAAACTAATAGGTTGATCCAAAACGGATCGGCAGATGTGGCCTATTCCCACCCCTTCTATGCCTTCGCTTTATTTTATTCTCACGATCAAAATTTTTAATATATTAGCGAACATGGTTAATAGAATACAGAGTTACATCGGTTCCAGAAGGGAAGCCGAATGCGCGCCACAACCCGAGTTGTGACTTACGTGTGCCCAAAGGAGGCCACGCTCAGCTGGTTTATGGAAGAGCATGAACTTACAAATAAACAGACGGTCTATATTAATAAACAAAAAGAAAAAAAGGAAGAAAGTTCGAAATGTTGAGGAATACCTTAATTATACATGTTACCTATGACAAAGTGGAACCCAATTACATATTATAGACAATTAACTTGGAAAAGCACCCCTGCATTAAAAAAAATGTAAAAAAATTTAATACAAACAATTTCGGAAAAGAAAGTTTGGATTAAAAACAAAAAAATTTATAGAAATAAAAGAATCCGGACCATAAATCAATAAACAAAAAAAATTACAAAAAAAAAGGGAAGGGTTTTGGAATGTGGAGGTATACATTAGTTATACATGTTACCTAGGACAATTAGGATATAATTACAAATTATAATCAAATTACGTGGGAAGGAAGGAGTTAGACAAAAAAAAAAAATCAATTTCGAAAAAAAAAAAAATTTTGTTTAAAAAAAAAAAATAAAAATTCAAAACATCTCCGGACTAGCCGGTCACTTACCCTTTAAAATCCCTCGATGAAAGCGCTTTCATATTACGGAGGGGAACGGAGAGGGGGTAAAACAAGATTTATTATTTTTAATCAAAAAGGATATATATATATATATGTGCACTTACACAAAAAAAAATACAAAGCAAATCAAAAAAACTTGGCAAAGTCACTTCAACGACTTTACTCGACAAATATCGGACCACAACAAACAAAAACAAAAAAAAAAAAATAATAATACGAAAAAATAACCTGAAACTCAAGAATTAGGTACGGACTGAGGCCCCGGAAATAGTGAAGGCTCTCTCTAGATCCGCTGTATTAATATACCGCCTTTTCAAAGAATGTTTGTTAAGTGCCAATGGCACTGAAGCGAGTATCACTGTCCAGTATTACTGTCCAAAATGTTAGAACTTCTAACTGACGTGTGTGGTCTACCACCTAGATGCTATTCACTACGTTAGCTGTATTATCGGACAATTTAGACTCCTTCCCCCCCATGTAAAAAAAAATATTATTACAGACGGACAAACGTTTCTTAATTAATACGATAATCTACGGACTATCCTCTTTTGCGTGTAAGAGCGCTGGTTCACTAAGGACGACGAGTTGCTGTTATTGTTGTTGCTTTGGGTGTTGGCGGTCTCGTTAGCTGAATTTACACAGCTCTGTTCAATTCACCCAAAACATGCGTATTTTGCATGGTGGTGCTGTCGGCGATTTTGTCGTTCATTTATTTGGCATAATTTTTCACTTCAAAAAAAAAAGATGTTGCTTTGGCGAGTGCTGACGATTTTGTCGTTCATTTACTTGTGCCGTCGAAATAAACAAAAAATCTGAATTTTCGTGGGTGTTCTTCCTTTTGGTTATGTCCGATTTAGGAAATTGCCGGCAAACGACTAACTCTCCACAAGGGAGAGTTGTTTTCTTCACCCCAACGGATCGCGGTCGCTGCCCGCGGTGCAGCAGCGGATTTGCACTTGACATTCTCACGCTACCGACAAGTCTCCGGTTACCTGAGACAGCCACAGTGGCCCCATCGCAATTTTCGCTGACGTTATCAGAAATTGTGGGAATTGTTTCTGGAACTTTTCCCGCGATAAGTCAGCTCCAACCGTTGGCCTTGATTCCCATATTTTGAAAACATCGGAATCAGGTTACCTTGCAAAAGGGTATGGACCTGTCTATTTTACGAAGGGTCGACCATCGGATACCCTTTTTTTTCATTCATTTTTAATTTTTATACCCTGTACCCATTAAAAATGGGTAAAAGGGGATCATGAAGTTGTGCAAATGTATGTAACAGGGAGAAGGAAACATTTCCGACCCTATAAAGTATATATATTCTTGATCAGCATCAACAGCCGAGTCGATTTAGGCATGTCCGTCTGACCGACTGTCCGTCCGTCCGTCTGTCCGTCCGTCCGTCTGTCCGTCTGTCTGTATGAACGCGTCGATCTCAGAGATGGTAAAAGATAGAGGTTTGACATGTATGGGACAAATGCTTCTTTTATATGTACGCAGATCAAGTTTGTTTCAAATTTTGGCCACGCCCCCTCCCGCCCCCGCAATTTGAAAAAAGCGTTATATCTCCTACAGTTTTGAAGATAGACGATTCATACTTTCTAGAGATAGTTAGTAATTTGTAAAATGAATCGATTTGCCGAAGAAATAATAAAAATCGGATGAACGGTTCAGAAGTTATGAGCAAAAAAGCGAACTAACCCCGTACACCACACCTCAACAAAATGTTGCATACTTTTCGATTAGAGCCGACTTTAACTTACGCTCTCGTTGTCAATTGTACAGGGTATATTGAAGTCGGGCTACTCGACTGCAACGGTCTTACTTGTTTTCTTTTTTTAGTTTTTTGTATCCATAAAACTGTGCATACATAACACATCGAAGTCGTCGATGCGTTAAGCATGGAACGAATTCGAGAAAGGAAGCACATGCCCTGTAACACTCAAAAAAATTTCTTAAATCAGTCTAATGTGCCTTAGCCAAACGTGTGGCCTCGACCCATGACTCTGAGAATAAGGGGTCTCATGCTCCATCGACTTCTCTAGCCGGTCTTATTACTTACGGGTCTCATTTGTTAGTTAATTGGATTGAGTCCAGCCTCCCCAGCCACAATCTAGGCTGAATACAAGTCCTTAGCATGGAATACTCCTATACTCTTTCCCGAACTGTTACCCAACTCGTAGAGAGAATAGCCCTTCTTTTTCAAGATAATGCATCTTACTCTATTAGGACCCAGTTTTGCATTGTAACCCTCTGCCAAATTACTCTGTTTAAAATTCTTTCTGTATACAACCTGTCCCTCGGAGTAATCTATCCTTCGACAACGGGTGTTATATACCTTTTCACCCTGCTTGTGACTGCGTTCGAGCTGCTGGCCAATTTTTTGCCGAATCAACTGCATTTTGTCAGCCAAGTCCAGTTCCTGTTCACCTGAACGGACTCCCTCTAATTGCCGTAAGATAGGATATGCTGTTCCATGGGTTACCATTCGGGTCCCGAACATAGCATAATATGGCTCCAAGCCAATCGCGGAATGGCAAGCGCTCCGGAGAGCACAAGCAACGTTGCTGAGATAGCAGTCCCAGCTCTTCTGATCCCCATCAATCGAACTTCTCAGCATTTGCAAGATAGACTGATTCACCCTTTCAGAAGCATTCGCTTGCGGAGAGTAAAAACCAGTTTTCACGTGCCGAACTTCATATCTACTAAGTAACTCTGCAAAGGTTTGAGAAACAAACTGCTTGCCGTTATCAGAGTGTATGAATTCGGGCACTCCGAATTGATGGAACACTTGTGTTTCCAGGAACCACACTACTTCGGCTGACCCTGCCTTTCGCATTGGTTGCAACCAGACAAACTTCGTGAAGTGGTCCAGGCACACAAATAACACGGTATTCCCCCTTCTAGTCCTTGGGTATGGACCCATGAAGTCTATGTATAGTCTTTGAAGAGGCCGATCAGTGATCATCTGCTGACCCATCGGAGGACGGTTAGTTCGAGTTGAAGATTTGCTAATTTTACAAACCTCGCAATTCTTCACCTCCTGCTCAACCTGTTTCACCATAGCGGGCCAGTAGTAATAACGGCGCAGTCTGGCCAGGGTTTTGTGTATACCACCATGTCCAGCAGAAGAAGCATAGTGGGCTCTCCAAACCAAATCACTACGCAGCTCCTCCGGTACCCATAGTTTCCAAGCTCGATCGTCTTCTATAGCATCCCCAGTTCGAAAACCAGTTCGCTTATAGACATAACCATCAGACATACAAGTATCTGGTAGTTTTTCGATTTGATCTTGCACATTCTGGCCTAACGTTTTATAATTTTCAGCCTGGAATGCGGGTGAGTGCAGATCGACTTGCAAATCTTCCTTTGACGGCGCAGGTGTTTTGAGTTCATCCATATGGACTCTCGAAAGGGCGTCTGGGACTACGTTTAGGGCCCCTTTACGGTGTTCTATCATAAAGTCAAAAGCCTGTAATTTTAAACTCCATCGAGCTAACCGACCGGACAAGTCCCTCTGATTCATCAACCACTTCAAACTCGCATGGTCAGTGATGACTTTAAACGACATTCCCTCCACATACGGCCTAAATTTGTAAATACTTAGGATGGCGGCATAACACTCAAGCTCGGTGATACTATAATTTCGTTGGGCCTTGTTAAGCTTGGCCGACATATAGGCTATCGGATGTTCTCCTCCGTCCTCAGACACCTGGTACAGAACTCCCCCTACCCCGGTTGTTGATGCGTCACACTGTATAACAAAAGGCTTCTTAAAATCGGGGTTAGTCAACACTGGGGCGGACATCATGCTCAGTTTCAGGGCATTAAATGCTTTCAGCCCCTCTTCTCCCAAACCGAAACCTATTTGCCGATCCTTCTTCAGGCAATCATGGTGTGGCGCCGCAGTTACCGCATAGTTGACTATGAATCTCCGATACCACCCCGTCATGCCAAGAAACCTGCGCAGTTGCTTCGCACTCGTTGGTTCTGGAAACTGCTGTATGCTCTGAATTTTTGCTTCGTCTGTTTTGATGCAACCCCCCCCCCCAACCACAAATCCCAGATACCTGGCTTGGCTATAACAAAACTTGCTCTTATCCACGTTGATGGTTAGTTTTGCTTTGGTTAGACAATCACTCACTTGCCTCAGCATCTCCAAGTGCTCGGTAAAAGTCGGAGAACAAACCAACAAATCGTCTAGGTAGACAAAGACATTCTCTCGGAGTCGCGCTGGAATGACTTTGTCCATTAGCCGGCACATGCGTTGCGCTGCGTTACACAGCCCGAACGGCATACAGGTAAACTGGTACAAAGGTCTTCCTGGAACCGTGAAAGCGGTCTTCTCCCGACTCTTTTTTTCCAAGGGAATCTGCCAAAACGCGTCTTTTAGGTCTATAGCGGATATAAAATGAGTGTTCTGCAACCGGCTCAGGATTCCTTCAATGTGAGGCAATGGGTAGGCGTCCCTTGTGGTCCGTGCGTTGACTTTTCGAGCGTCCAGACACATTCGTGCCTTGGGACCTTTTACCACCAACGTCACCGGAGAACTCCAGCTACTGTTGCTTTCTTCTATGACCCCCATCTCCAGCATCCTATCCAGTTCCGCGAATAAAAGCGCTTGTTTAGCTGGAGAAATCGGGTAGTGTCTCTGCTTGATAGGGATGTCTTCATTGGAAACGGTGATCACATGTTCCTCCAGGTCTGTCTTCCCTAGTCCACACGTGGAACAGGACGGAAACAAGTCCTTCACACCTTTTAAGAGCTTTGCCTGCTCGTCAGACAACATGTGTGGGGTACAAGCAGTTTCTTGTAAGGGAGCTTCTTCAGGCGGGACTAACTCGTTCACTCTTGCCCCTCCTGTGCCCTCAAAATTCCTGACGGACGAACTCCTTCGGCTAACCAACTCTAACCCAAACGTCTTCCAAAACACAATTCCGAAGTAAAAGGATTGCTGCAGGGAGGGAACTATTAAAAATTCCATTTCCTTCACGACACCTTCCCACAGTACTGGTAGAGAAATCGTACCGATTACTTGGTTTTCACCCCCATTGGCGGTGCATACCCGTAATCCCCGGCCTCTCTGAATGAGGTGTGTGCGTTTCTCCAGGAATTTCTCTGTCCCTCGGCCTATACAATTCACGGCTGCCCCAGAATCTAATAATGCTGTTATCTCTTCGCCATCTACTATGGTTTCCGCGAAGACTCGGTTATCCTTAGTTTTGTTCACGATCGCGGCGATGACTTGTCTTTGAGCCTCTCGGTTCCTGGCCGATTTCTGGTGCAGTTGCTGCAGTTTTCTTTGACTTCGGGTCTCAAAACTATTCCGTCCCACTCTTCTCTCTGCATTAAAAATTCGCTCCCGATCCGCTTCATACTCTACTTTCCTTTGGTGTAGACTTTTTGAAGGGCATATTTGTTTTGGGAGCGGTTTTTTACATGATTTGTTTACTGTCTCGGAGCGATCCGGGTCTGACCAGGGTTCCCCGGTTCCCCTGGCGGACTGGGAGCTAAAAACGACGAATCTAGGGAGTGGTATGAATCGTTTTTCCCACAGGAAAAGCATTGGGTCTCATGGAATGCTGACATACATTTGCCTTCCCACTGCTCTGGAATCTGCTTCCGGTAAAAATCTCCTGGCCTACCGCATGTAAAGCATAGATAAAGGTGGAAGGGTGACGAGCAGAACTGCCCTGCTGCCTGGTTCTTGTGCAGTTGAGGGTTTTTATCCCCCTTCTGTGTGGGAAGTGGCTGACCTCGGTTTTGGCCCCCATTGGATGTCCCCCCTGCACGCTGTACCTTTTGTAACGCCTCGATAGGCGGGTCTGAGTCCTCGGAGCCGTCGCCTTGCCCCTCGAAAACTTCGTTGACATGGCGCTGTCTTGCCCGCCTTTCCCTGAGCCATTTCTCCACCTTGATACCTTCTTTTTTGAATGCTGCCAAGGTTTGTATCGGGGACGCCAACAAGAAACTTCCCATCTGTGCATTCAGATTTTCTTTAAGAATTCCCACGAAACTTTCCTCCGGGATCTTCGCCTTCAATTTGAAGTGAAGGTCATGCATTTCCGACAGGAAATCTTCGAATCCTTCATTATAAGCCTGCCTACGTTCCATTATTTCTTTTATAGTCACGTAGTCATTGTCAGAGGTCGAAAACGCCCGTGTCATCTCTAATTTGAGCGAATGTATCCCAAATTCTTCGTCGTGCTCTTTGTCCTCCATCAACTGCCAATACCACTTTGCAGCGGGTCCGGTCAGCAGACAGTGGAATTCTCTAAAGAGCTGTCCGGGTGTTAAACCGTAGAGATCCTGCATCCGCTCTACTCGAAAAAGGAAACTTTCAACTGTCATCCCTTTTCCAGTCCCGTCAAACTTGATGTTCCATCGGTCCAGTCCGACTGGTCGGAACATTATCCCTCTCACAGAGTCTCCCTCAGTTTCGTCTGGCGACGACCTTCTCTCAGTTCCCCCTGAACCTTGCCCAGTCGAGCGAGCCGTCCGCTGATTGTGTAAGGACTGTCTTTGCGTGGGCGTAGGAACCGGTCTAATTCCCTGATCGGGGTTACTCTGAGGCCCGATCCCTTGTACCGATATGCTTACGGGGTTAGCTTGTCGTCGGTGTCCACCACCGGTGTTGATTGGGGTCGAAATCCCTATCTGGCTACCATCCCCTGTCGATTCTCTTCCCGAGTTACGGTTGAAACCCATCCATGAGGACTCCATGTCCAACACTCGCTCTTCTATTCCAGCCACCTGAGCACGAAATCCGGCTAACTGAGCGTTTAGTGAGGATGCCATCTCCACATTCTGCACTGCTAGTGCCGCCATCATCCCTTCCAGTCTCTCACCCTGTCCTAGGTTCCTAAGGTTGGTTCCCGAAGCTTCTGGTGCCAGACTGGAGCGAGCCTGTGGCTGGCCCAGATCCAGGCCTCCGATGGCACCGTCTCCCTCCTCCATGTCAATCCAATATCCTTCGCGGTCTGCTCTGTGGCCTAGATTGTCGGCTCGCTCTGCGGCGCCGACCGTATGGGTATCACTGTCTCTCTGGGAAGGACTAGAAGGGGCCGACGAATCAGCAGCGCTCCTGGCCCTAGCAAATGAGGCGGCTACTGCGCTTGAGATGCTTCGCGTGACCCGAGGCGGCGGCAGCCGTATCGTTACCTTTTTCCTGGTACCCATGAAACTTTTTGCGTAACTATTGCCAAGGCTTCACCCGTTCTACTTATTTCTCCTTCTGGCTTATCTTCTACTAGCGACTTGATCTACAGGCCTATTCCTAACTTTACAAGCTATTTCTATGTTTTATATTTCTAAATTTCTAATTTTCTACTTCTATCCCTTTGCTTCTATATTTATCTCCTAATTATATATTTTCAAATTCCTATGCCTTTGTTTCTAAATTTTACTCCACCGTGCCTCAATCCGTACACTAGCCTTAATCTTGTATCCTATCGCCTAACTAATTTTTATGTGTAGTGGTACGACCTAACCGCTATGAAATATATATAAGATTTGCAATGTATGCATCGCCTTTAAAAGAAAGAGTATATGGGGAACTCCTCGGAATGCGAAAATTCCTGTGTGTAATATATATAAGGTGTTTTGGATTAAAAGCAATGTATATTATGTATACGGGTAAAGAAAAGGAAAAGAATATAGAAGAATAATAATTGGGATGGTGTTGAGGTGTTGGTTTGGGAAAAGAGTAAGGCAGACTCCCAGGGTTCTGTCCAATTTTACGCCCCCAAAAAAACTCTTACCTGCTGGAACATCAACGCCTCAGGGCTCCACCGGAGTCGCTTGTTTCATTGAGGTCCACAGCAGATACCCTAACTTGAGCCACCAAGGGAACCCTCCGTTGTTAATTATTCTTATTTATTTATTTTTCTTTTTATTATAGTATGATTTTTCTATTATCCCTTCTCTCGGACGAGAGTTCCGCTTGACGGCCTTACTGTCCAAATTCCCCACCCCTCCCGTCTTGAAGCTTCTTAGGGCTCGAACCTCTCAGCTCAGCCTGGCATATACCTAGCTGGCGGCGGCGTCGGCCTAAGTCGTCTTCCTGTCCACCCCCTTTGTCGTGTTTGGAGCCTGACGAAGAGAACCTCTCAGCTCGAGCCTGGCATGTACCTAGCTCGGCGGCGGCAATCGACCTCATCAGGCCCACCTGTCCTTCCCCCTCCCCCCCTGTCTATGAAACTTTTGTAGCGCTTGCCGCTGTCCAACTCTTGTTCGGTGCCAATTTGTTGCGCTGACAAGTCTCTTCTGTTCCTACTCCCCCTTTGGACTCGAACCTCTCAGCTCAGCCTGGCATTTACCTAGCCGGCGGCGGCATCGGCCAAAAGGGGTTAACCAAAAAAAAAAAAAATTTACATTACAAAAATCAAAAGTCGGTCTGCACGGGTTGGTCAACAAAGGTAAGATTACTCATTACTGCACTTCCCACCAACTTATCAAGCCCGAGCCTGATACGTACATCGTGTATAGCGCTGAAAAAAACCACCTTTGTCGACAACTGGAAGGAACTGTAAATCAACAATTCATTTGTAAATTTGGGAACTGCCAAAACTAGGTATAATATGTCAAGACATTGGGAGCCAGGTGTGAGGTGACCAATGCCCATACCATGTTGAATACCTCGGTTCTCATCCGATAGTCTAAATTCCACACTGTTTTTAACAAATGGTTAGTTGCTAGCCAATTCCGTTGGGCGCCAATTGTTATGACCTTCCCTTGGTCCTACGGACCTGGGAGACCTACCTCACCCACTTTCCGACACGGTGGTAGCCCGGCCTGAGCTCGCCGTATGTGGGAGGGGTACTTGGGTGTTCGGTCTCCCGGAGGAGCATATCAATAAATTTCGTGCCGTGAAAAAAAAGAAACAAAAATGTCGATCGTCCGTCAATCTGTCCTATCTGCCACAACCAAGCTAATAGGTTGATCCAAAACGGATCGGCAGATGTGGCCTATTCCCACCCCTTCTATGCCTTCGCATAGCCATTGGATCACACCAGGGCCGGCGGTGTGATCCCCTAATCGGTTATCAGTCAGTCCGTTAATTCCTTACGTCCTGCCCTGGTCATACTTACCCCCCTTTCCTCATTCCAACACCTCCCTCACGCCATTAAGCACACATGCTTTATTTTTTTCTCACAATCCAAATTTTTAGTTTAATAGCGAACATTTTTAAAAGAGTACAGAGTTACATCGGTTCCAGAAGGGAAGCCGAATGCGCGCCACAACCCGAGTTGTGACTTACGTGTGCCCAAAGGAGGCCACGCTCTGCTGGTTCATGGAAGTGCATGAACTTACAAATAAACAGACGGACTATATTAATAAACAAAAAGAAAAAATGGAAGAAAGTTCGAAATGTTGAGGAATACCTTAACTATACATATTACCTAGGACAAAGTGGAATCCAATTACATATTATAGACAATTAACTTGGAAAAAAACAGGGGGGTTGTAAAAAAATTTAATACAAACAATTTCGGAAAAGAAAGTTTGGTTTAAAAACAAAAAATTTTATAGAAATAAAAGAATCCGGACCATATATCAATAAACAAAAAATTACAAAAAAAAGGAAAGGGTTTTTGAATGTGGAGGTATACATTAGTTATACATGTTACCTAGGACAATTAGGATATAATTACAAATTAAAATTGAATTACGTGGGAAGGAAGGAGTTAGACAAACAAAAAATAATACCATAATCATTTTTGGAAAAAAAATAATTTTGTTTTCAAAAAAAAAAAAAAAAAAAAAAAAAAAAAAAAAAACTCCGGACTAGCCGGCCACTTACCCTTTAAAATCCCTCGATGAAAGCGCTTTCATATTACGGAGGGGAACGGAGAAGGGGTAAAACAAGATTTATTATTTTTAGCTGTCTTATTTTTTTTTAATCAAAAAGGATATATATATATAGATATGCACGTACACAAAAAAAAAAAACAAAGCAAATCAAAAAAAACTTGGCAAAGTCACTTCGACGACTTTACTCGACAAATATCGGACCACAACAAACAAAAAAAAAATAATAATAATACAAAAAAATAACCTGAAACTCAAGAATTAGGTACGGACTGAGGCCCCGGAAATAGTGAAGGCTCTCTCTAGATCCGCTGTATTAATATACCGCCTTTTCAAAGAATGTTTGTTAAGTGCCAATGGCACTGAAGCGAGTATCACTAGTATTACTGTCCAAAATGTTAGATCTCCTAACTGTCGTATGTGGTCTACCACCTGGATGCTATTCACTACGTTAGCTGTATTATCGGACAATTTAGACTCCTTCCCCCACATGTAAAAATATTATTACAGACGGACAAATGTTTCTTAATTAATACGATAATCTACGGACTATCCTCTTTCGCGTGTAAGAGCGCTGGTTCACTAGGGACGACGCGTTGCTGTTGTTGTTGTTGCTTTGGGTGTTGGCGGTCTCGTTAGCTGAATTTACACAGCTCTGTTCAGTTCACCCAAAACATGCGTATTTTGCCTGGTGGTGCTGTCGGCGATTTTGTCGTTCATTTATTTGGCATAATTTTTCACCTCCAAAAAAAGGTGTTGCTTTGGCGAGTGCTGACGATTTTGTCGTTAATTTATTTGGCATAATTTTTCACTTAAAAAAAACGGATCGCGGTCGCTGCCCGGGTGCAGCAGCGGATTTGCACTTGACATTCTCACGCTACCGACAAGTCTCCGGTTACCTGAGACAGCCACAGTGGCCCCATCGCAATTTTCGCTGACGTTATCAGAAATTGTGGGAATTGTTTCTGGAACTTTTCCCGCGATAAGTCAGCCCCAACCGTTGGCCTTGATTCCCATATTTTGAAAACATCGGAATCAGGTTACCTTGCAAAAGGGTATGGACCTGTCTATTTTACGAAGGGTCGACCATCGGATACCCTTTGTTTTTTTTTCATTCATTTTTAAATTTTTTTTTTATTTTTTTTTTGTATCCATAAAATGTGCATACATAACATAGTTCTTTCCCATATTACGGCCTACGCAACGGGAGATGGCACATACTTCTGCTTGAAATATGCTTGTGAATTCTCCCATTGGTTCAGATATTTTCGTTACTGGTCCTGCTACCCCAAGTACGGTTCCTTTGGGCGTCAGGGACCCGTCTGTATACCACATAATTGTGTGTGGTTGGATTGTATATGTTTCTTCTAGTGAGATCCATTCTCTCTTATTACTTTGGTGTGCAGTGAAGTTCGTGTCAAAGTGATACTTGGCCACTATTTCGTCTCTGGGTTGGAGGATTAAAGGGATTTCCTTATCCAGCTTTTCAGAGTCTCTGAGGCTTACTATGTGGTTTCTACCCACTCCTTCTGCTGTTAATCTAAGCAGTGTTGCTTTTTTCTTCAGGCAGATGGTGTGGTGGAGTGGTGTTAGCTCCATCAAAACATCGATTGCCGCTGTCGGACAGGTACGCATGGCTCCAGTCATGCATATGCATGCCAGCCTTTGCAGTTTGTGCAGCTTCATCCTATCTGTGAGGAGGTTTGCTCTATCTCCCCACACAACAGCTCCATAAGTGAGCATCGGTCTCACAACCATGAGGTATAGCCATCGGAGTATGTATTGTGCCATGCACCACAATTTTCCGGCTATGATCCTGCATGTGAATAGTGCTCTAGTGAACTTGCTGAGTGTATACTCTAAATGCTTGTCAAATCTCAGCCTATTGTCAAAGACAACGACTAGGTATTTGACTTCTTTTTCTGGAGTAATGAGACAGCCGGATAGGCGTATTTGCCTCATTCTGCTTAGCCTGTATTTTCTAGTGAACGGTACTATGATGGTTTTCGAAGGGTTTAGGTTGAGCCCAACCTTCTTGCACTTTCAGTCCCCTCTGGACTATGTCACATAAGGTTTGTTCATATTTTTCTCTCGCAAGGATGACAATGTCATCAGCGTATCCTTGGCATGTTTCTCTAGGAGCTCATCCACTAGTAGGCTCCACAACAATGGAGAGAGAACTCCCCCCTGAGGGCATCTGCTGGTTGTGGTTACTGTGATGGTTCTTCACCTGCCACTGCAGAGAATTCTCTGCATCGTAGAAGTAAATCTACCCATTTGCCTACTGTGGGGTTTATTCCTCTTCTGATTAGAGCATTCTTGACAGCACTATCAGATGTGTTATCGAATGCTCCCTCAATGTCTAGAAAGGCGCATAGAGCCACTTCCTTGTCTTTTATTATTTTCTCGAGCATCTTTCCGAGTTAATACAATGCCGTGTCGGTTGAACGGCCTGCTCTGTACGCGTGCTGTACGTGGGATATACCCAGTTGTCAGACTGCTGGTGATGATCTTCCTGAGGATAGGTAGGAGTATGTCCTTTCCTTCCTGCAAGAATGCTGGATAAATGCTATCCGGTCCGGGGGATTTGAAGGGCTGGAATGTTCCAATTGGCGACTCAAGTCTGCCTGCGGACACAACTTTCTTGGCTTCTGTCCAGTCGGAGCTACGAGGGTGGTAGCAGTACTCTTGGTCGCCACATTCTTCCACAGGGAATGTTTCCCGGAAAGTGGGTGTCTAACAAGAGACGTACTCTCTCCTCGCTGCTCACTGTGTAGGCATCATTGGCCTTTTTGAGCGAGATGTTGCCATCCGGGCTTTTCTTGGCCAGGACTCTATGTAATCTCGCTCCGTCTTTCGTGTCTTCTATAAACTCGCAGAATTTCCTGTAATTCTTTCTTTTGGCTTTTCTAATCTCACTATTGTATAGTGTCAGAGCTTGCTTGTATTTATGCCAGTCCGCATTTTTTTTGGCTTCATTAAAAAGAATTCGGGTCTTCTTTCTGAGTTTCTCCAAGGTAGGATTCCACCAAGGAGCATCATTTTCTTTTCTCGATTTGCTAAGAGGGCAATTCTCTTCGTCGGGGGTTCCTGCTAGGGATACTCTGCTGTGTTCAATCTAAATTGGATCATTCTATGGTCTGACATAGATTCCTCTAGTGAGACCTGCCAATCCTTCATAAAGGGTTTAATTGACTTGCTGGAGAAGGTGAGGTCAAGGACTTCCTCCCTTACTCGAGTTACAAATGTCGGGACAGATCTTGCATTACATATATCCAGGTCAAGCCTGGATGAAAAGTCTAATAAGCACTCACCTCGTTTGTCTACATCTTCCCCATGCGACGTGGTGGGCATTTGCGTCACATCCGACGACAAGCGGCAGGCTTTTGCTCCAGCAGTATTCTGCCAGGGCCGACACCTCTTGTGGGGACACATACCGTCTCTAGCGAAGTAGGCAGAGGCTATGACCGTGGTCTTTCCCTGCTTTGCTTTAGTGGTCGCTATCGCGACGCAGTTCCTGGAGAGAAATTCTGATAGGATAGTATATTTAATATTCTTCCTTACCATTATACAGGCTCTGGGGAAGGCATGCCTTTGGTCCCAAATTACCGCGGATTCTCTCGTATACAGGCCCTTTATTCCCTCTTTACACCAGGGTTCCTGTATTAAAGCTAGTCCTAGGTGTTGTCGGGCGAACGTTCTAGCTAGGACGGCCGAGGCCGTCTTCGCATGATGAACGTTTACCTGGACTAGCTTGGTGCTTTTGATGACTGAGGGGGGAGTCATCATTGCGCTGTATTATTAGCGCTATCAGGCGGAGAGCCAGGACTGCTCTCTACGCTCCCGAACACCAATGTGGTGTCGGCTTCTTCGTCCTCATGGACTGCGAGCTCTGAGGCGAGCTCTTGTGAGGACATGGGTACCTCTGCATCCTCCACTACCTCCATGTCCTCTGCGGGTATTCCCCTTCGAGCTCCTCGTCCTCAGCGACGTCATCCTTATCTGTGAGTGGTTCATCACACAAAGACTCTGTACTTTCCGCTTTGGCGGGGCGTTCTGCCTCAGTCCCTTGCTGATGGGTCTGTCCAGCCAACTTCGCGGTCTTCTAGAGACCATATACGGGGATCTTCCCGTACCTGAACTTCAGCTGGTGACCCATCGAGATGATGGCCTGCATCGAGACCTCGTCGACGCCAACGACCATGAGGGCTCCGCCCCATTGGTCCTTTCGTGACATGACCCGGCAACATGTCAGTCACGATATTGTTTTCGTTCCTCAGCATTGTGAGGACCGATTCATCCGCTTTCGCGGCACTCCTTTCCATTCTGTCAACCTTGACACGTTGCTCATCAGCCACTCCGCGGTCGTCTCAACGTTGCAGTCGATGATCAGATGACCAGACCGAAAAAGGATTCCTGCGAAGCTGATGGGCGTATCCCAACATGCCAGTATCGCATCCTCAAGTGCAGATAGCTCCTCTTGATTGAGGTTGACCTGAGGGTATTCCTCAGGCACTACTGCTACCCTCACCTTTTTCGCAACGTCTGCATACGTTGCTTGGGGTGGAATGGGCACTGATTGGGGAGTCACTGCCCTTTCGTAACTGCCAGTTGCAGCAGCCTCTGGACCGCCGTTTGCGTTTTCCTCATAGGCTGCCGCCTGTGAGGGGGTGCTAGCCGTTGCGGCTTTCAACGTCAGGGCTGTGGACTGAAGCTTCGGCGTAGCAGTTGGCGGCGTTATGTCTGCGCTGCTAATCTTTGGGGCAGGGGTGTGTGGTTGCCCCTCTGATGCCCCAGTTCGCGGCTACTTTGCCATCCGGAGGGCTTCCTCCGATGTGTGGCCATGCCTGAGGTATCTCAGGTACCACTTTATTCTAGAGCCACAGAGCACTATGGTCCAGACGACCACTTTGGTTGGCCAAAACCTCATTTTTAAGAGTTAAAAAAATAACGTACTTTTGATCGCTCTGCATCAGAAAAAGAGTGACCATCTCTGTTGCGTACCAGAAATTTCCGTAGATGGCGCTACATTCGCGAAATCAGCTGTTAAACATAGCGGTTGTTGTTAAACAGCATGTGCGGCGAAAAATTGCCAATTTGATTGATTAATCAAAGTTTTGTGATGAATTATAATCAGTGGGGTTCGTATTAAGTGTTTTGTAATGTGAACTGTTTGTATGAGTTGTGCTGTCTTCGTAATTTTATGTCAAAGTGAGTCGTTCAACATGTGTCGATTTGTGATGAAAACTAATATTTGAAAAGGTATATAAAATGATTCCGGCCTATTTCGGCCCGGAGACTAATTGTGTGTCGTAGATTAAATAATTCCCTTTGTAATGCATTTTTTAAATTTGTCCACTTTTGGCCACATCTCTTGTAATTTGCATTTATAGATTATAACCTCAAATTCAACAATGCGGAGTTGTTTGGCTTGTGGCATTTAGAGAGGAGCAAAGCATCCAAGGAAAATGCTGTGCGCAAATTTATGAAAACAAAGCTTTGTGGCGACATTTCAGATGAAATGAATAAAGCTGTTGCAGATGCTTCAATGAGGTTTTGTTACCGTTTGGCGAAAAATGGAGGATGTGCAAGTCATATGAAAAGGCTTTTAAACGAAAGCATGCGGATTGGTGCACAAACTTGTGTAATCGTTCCAAAAACAGTTCAATCAGTTGGACGCCCTGCATTAGCGTATCCCAAAAAAAGTCGAAGAGCACGAAGAAGGCAAGCTGCAGATCTTTTCGTATCCGAGGGAGGAAACCTTAGTTTATTGCTTCAACAACAGAAACACGATCTCGCATATGTTTTGAAACTGTTATCCTTATGCCCAGAAAAGCTAAATTAATTCGCAAGGCAGTACAGAACCCAGTGCCGACACCGATTTCACAAAGCGAAGCGTTAGCCTTGCTCCTTGACAAAGATCTCAGCAAAGCTCAGTATTTCGCAATAAGGGATCAATCTAAAAGTAAAAATAGCGACATAAATCCTTTGTACAATAAAATTGTGGACCAGAAAAAAGAATGCCGGCCAAATAATATTTTGGTATCAGAGAGAAAAGCAGAGGTCCCGCTTCAAAACCTTCTAGCCCACACTGCTGGTAGAATTGTTCGCTTACAAGAAGAAAATATTTTAAATGTAGTGTAAGAGCACGGCGTGGACTTTTTGGTTGCAGACTTAACTTTGAGTTATGGTTTTGATGGTAGCACTGGGCAATCAAACTACAATCAAGGTTTATCTGGAAGCCAGGCATTAAATATGGACTCCAGCATTTTTGCCACTACAGTACCACTCCATTAAGGCTAGTAGATTCCTCTGGGAACATACTGTGGAACAACCGCACATCTCAATCTATCAGATTTTGTCGGCCTTAAGACTAGCCTTTATGAAAGAAACCAAGGAGTGTATACAAAAAGAAAATTCGGACCTAATAGAAGAGATTGAATAGTTGCAGCCCTGCAAAATGATTTTGGAGGACGGAAAATTTGTTTATGTAACCTTCAAGTTACACCTGACGGTGATCGATTGAAAAGTGCTTAACAACTTGACAGGCAGAAAGTCAACACACGCCTGTCCAAAATGTGGGGCAATACCATCCGATTTAATAAATAATTATTTATTATAATAAACATTTCCAATGTGAAAAGTTTTTGCCAATATTAAATCATTTGAAATACGGATTAAGCCCGTTACACTGCTGGACTCGCATGTTTGAATTTGTCTTACACGCTGGATACAAGTGCCATATTAAAAAGTGGAGAATATGCAATGAAAATGACAAAATTAAAGTCTATGAAAGAAAAAGACATATTCAAGACGTGTTTTGGGAACAACGTTCTCTTAAAGTTGATAGACCGAAAACTGGCAGATTTGGCAGCACAAATGATGGCAATACAGCTCGGCGTGCGTTTAGTGACCAAAAAATATTTTCAAATATCACTTACATTGATCAGCAGCTTATTAGCAACTTAAGAATTGTGCTGATATGTCTCTCATGCCAGCTGCCAATCAATGTTGACAAATTTAAAAAATTCTGTTATAAAACTGTAGAATTAATTATTGATTTATATCCATGGTTACCAATGACTGCAACAGTGCACAAGATTCTGGTACATTCATGTGATATTATAGAAAGCACTGTTCGTCCTGTAGGATATTTTGGAGAGGAGGGAGGCGAATCCAGAAATAAATTCTACAAATCGGATCGGTTACATCACGCACGGAAGTGCAGCCGAGTATATAATTTTACAGACGTGTTCCACCGAGCAATTGATACATCAGATCCCATTATTTCATCGGTAAAACTAGATAGACGAATTCAAAGCCAAAAGAAAATAAATCTTCCAACTGAAGTTTCGGAAATGTTATCGAGCGAAGGTAGCCCTGTAGAAGAGCACGGCTTAAATGAAGATGATAATGATAATCATTTTGGTTTGCAAAGGAGTATGGAACTGGAGAACGAAGAGCTTGATGATTAAAAACATAAAGTTGTGTAGAATATAATAAACTAATTCCAGTACATTCTTGACACATTGAAATATTTTATATTTCAGAGCACCTTTGCACAGCCTTTTCCTACTTGCGGCAACATGAAAAATTTGTTAAATTTTTTTTTTAATAAAATGTGCTTCCTTTAGGCGTGCCACGCCCTTATAATTAAACAAAAATGTTTAAAAAAAATTGCTCAATACTTTATTTGTTATTCCCTATTACTAATAGTTTAAATATGTATTATAAAAAACGGCGGTGCCACACTCATTTTTTTAAATCTACTTTCTACTGAATATATAAATCCAATACAAACAAGTAAGAGTGTTGCGGTCGAGTGCCCCGACAGCAAAATACCCTGTTCCAAGTAATGTGGTTCCTATAGCTTTGAATTCCTTTTATTTTAAAATTTATTTGAATAAATGGGGAGGCGCACTTGCATATCTTCGGTGTTTTTGCCCGGATCTTATAGTGGTATACAGAACAGACAGATATTGGGCCTAACTAAATATATATTAATTATTATTATTTTTTATTTATTATTTATTATTTAATTTTAAGTTTATCTTATAAATTTTTTATTTTTAGTTAGTTTTAAATTTCACATTTAGATAGCATTTTTTTTTTTACTCTTTTCTTAAATTTGTTTTCTTTATATCTGATTTATTTTAGTTTTATTATTTTATTATTATTTTTTTTCCTTTGCTCCTATTTAGGTTTTGGTTTTTTTTTTTTTTTTTTTTCATCTTCTCTATCTCCATATCATTAAAGTTTTTGGTAGCTCTAATAACGTCTCTGACTACAATTGGCTGTGAATCGGGGCATAGCTGGCCGGACGGGCAAATAAAATTCCCCCATCGTGTCAGAGTCGTTATTAGTTATTCTGTAATTTCGTTAGCTTTTCTTTGTTAGGCTTTCTTAGTAAATAAAGCTTTTTATAATGTATGTGTAATTGAGTTGACAGCCTTTTTTTGTCGACTAAATAAATAAATAAATAAAATAAAATTAAGTCACTAGGCTAAAGCTTAAATGTTGTAGCTCTGACAGTTTTTCGCGGTTAGAAGAAGGAGGGGGAGGAATTTGCCAAATCTGGAGCAAACTTGATCTGGGTGCAGTATACACCCACATACATGCAAAAATTTGTGGCTCTAACTCCTATAGTCTCTGAGATCAATGCGTTCATACAGAGATAGAGACAGTTTTTCGCTGCTAAAAGATGGAGGAGGTGGAATTTTCCACATCTGAAACCAACTCGATGTGGGTACAGAATACACCTACATACATGCAAAAATTAGTGGCTCCACCTCTTATAGTCATTGAGATCCACGCGTTTATACAGAAAGAAAGACAGTTTTTCGCTGTTAAAAGATGGAGGAGGAGGAATTTTCCAAATCTGAAACAAACTCGATGTGGGTACAGTATACACCTACATACATGCCAAAAATTGTGACTCTATCTGTTTCAGTCTCTAAGATCGACGCGTTTATACAGACAGACAGACGGACAGACAGTCGGACAGACGGACATGGCTAAATCGACTCGGCTGTTGGTGCTGATCAAGAATATATATACTTTATGGGGTCGGAGGTGCTTCCTTCCGGCTGTTACATACATTTGCACAACTTCATGATCCCCTTTTTCTCATTTTTAATGAGAACAGGGTATAAAAACCATATCAAAATATCTTGTTTCGTTCGCGAGATATTAACCAACAAGTGGTCGTCGGAGCGTTGGTGCTAGGAATCGGTGTCCTCTGCAGGAAATGAGTCGCTGGAACGTTGCCGGAGAGGCCTTGTCCCGAGGGGGGGGTGTTCCCGTTGGGTGGAGGGGATGGTCCCTCTTTATTCCAGTATTCTTTCCTACCTCAGGAGCTCGGTAGGGACCCCGTGGTGGGGTTTTGTGCACTGGTGCGCGTCTCTCATCTCTCACAAGGCTTGGGCGCTCCCGGTCCATCTGCCTCTCTTCAAACCGCCTTGCGACAGCGGTTGCAGGGATATCCTGCTGAAACTTGATGTTATTACTTTTCTTCATGCTTGAAGGTCCTTTTTCTTGGGTTTCCATACAGTCGACCACCAGCCGAGGCCCACCACTGGCAAGGCGGTCGCCACTTGCCTGAGCCCACCGTTCGAGACTGGTCTATTTGTTACCCGGGCCTTCAGCCAGGCTGACTCTCGGCACGGTCCGAGTGACACCTTAGTCCGGCCCGGTGTGAGATGTGTGGGATGGGAGAGGGATAGGTATTGTGTAGGAGTTGTGTTAGCTCCAACCGTGATGGGCAGCACTTCAGTTCAGTTTGTGTGGGACCTCACTTCAAAGATGTGCTGATAACCTTTTAGTTTACGACTAAATCTTGCTTTCATCTAGAAGGAAACAGCGCAGAATATTTGAAATTTCGCCGTTATATACGATTTTTACTAAATATATATTTAGTGAATACTATTTACATATTGTCTTGGTTATATAAAAAAACAATTTTTTAATGGTCATGGTACCTATTTGTCAAATGTTATAAATTCAAATGAAGTCTACGCCAACTACTTAAAAATTAAACATGTAGGCAAGGGCAACAGTACGTATGAGTGTTAAACTTTGTATCCTAGTCGCAGACCCTAAAACAAATTTTTCACTATCAGGCCTGTTCCCGTTTCCGAATCCGATTGCTCGGATTTGATAAAAGTAGTGATTTCTAAGAAAGGATTAAAGAATTCGCTGAAATCTTTTTGCCATCAAGAGGATGGAATGAAGGTATATGGAATTTCGAAGTTGAAAGCCGAAAAACACAGTCGGTTTTCGAAGCGAGAACATTAATCAATTCCGATTCTGCATAATTTGATCGAAATCGAAAACGGAAACAGGCCTGAATATTTTTTTTTGTTTTGCCTTTTTGTACACGAAAACTCACCGTTTATCGTCGGGGTATCAGTAAAAAAAAATTGAGGTAAAAATGGCTTGCGTGAAAGCTAGCGTTTTGATTTTAAATGACTGGGTAAATTTTTTCTTTTTTCTCATCCATGTCATCTTTTTTTCTCATCCATTAAAATCGCAAAAATTACAGATTACATTCGTTCATCGCAACTATCAAACTAGTTCCATCGATTTTTTTGTCATCGATTTGTGCTGGTGAAAATCGTCATTGGCATAAAAGTAAAAAAATTAAAGCGTTTGGGAGGTTCTCCGTGCTTAAAGTTGAAATATTAGTTATTGTAGGAACCTAATAATGAGCATGCAACGAGTTTGCTGTCAACACAAACACTTCTATAACATGTACACTAGAGCGGTCCCCAAACCGGCAAAATGGAAAAAAGAAGGTCTCAGCATTCCCAAAGCTAATATTTGTTGTATAATTAATAACTGTGAAAATCAAAAAAAATTATTTTTATTTTTAATGGGCGCGACAGGGTCTCAAAGTTTTAAAAAACATTAATCATACGACACGTTCACCAAATACAAATTTTTACAAACGAAGTTACTTGTTCATTTCAATTGCTGTCATTGTTTAAAATTCAAAAAGAGATCTAAAGTGGAAAGAGAATATTTACAAATTTGAATAGTTTATAAATAAAATCATCGCCGACTATTTATAACTGAAAAAAATAGATGATAATAGGCAACACTGCGTATGAGTTATTTACAAAAACTTTAGACTCCATTCGCGCCCGTTAAAACTCGACTTTTTTAACTTTTGTTTTTATATACGCTAATTACACATGAAAAAGTATCAGATAGGGGGGTGAGAGCATGACCTTAAAAATTTCATATACATGGGGACCGCTCTAATGTACACTGAAATATACACTATTCAGTTGATATTCAGTTACGAACAGAGTACCATCCAATAAAAGCGTGCGTTGTTACAGTTATTAATGAAATATTAGTTATAAATGCTTCTTGATAAAAAAAGGGACTAGTTCTTTGACCGAATAAATGAAAGTTGAAAATACACACGAGAAGCTCGTGAGAAAAGCTCATTAAAGCTGTGTACAAGACAAATATTAATTAATCCCAAAATGTCGAAATCTCATTTTTTTAACCAAAACTCTGGCGTTTCTACTCCAGTCTAGCTAGGAAGCTAAAATTTTCGACGAAATGATCTTAAAAGATTGAACTTAACGCACATCATTTAAAAAGCAACAAAAAATAATAAAAAAAAATATACGATTTAGAATCCAAATCAAATTCGAAAAATATTTCATCTTTTTCGTTTTTTAATTATAGAAAAAAAACTTGTAACTGGGTTTGACCCTATTCTTGCATAGAAGGATATATAAGTACCAGATAATTATTAAAAATTAATATGTCTTGATATGTCCAATGGTTTATGAGATATTGACCCAAGCAGTTTTGAACTTGACTGTCCACCTTGTCAAGGATTTTCAGTCAATCTAACTACCCTCACCGATTTTTTCTTTTATTTTACCACCTCTTAAGATTCCATACTTAAAACAACTAAATAAAAATAAAAATATAATTATTTTAACACATTTCAATTTATCTTCAGTGCTTCTAAGAGTATGCTACAGATTTTAACACATTCAAATAGGCTTAGTGTGGGGTGCCCCAGAAATCGCTAGAGATTTTGCCGACGGTTGGCTTGTAAATCTCTCGAAAAATTCGTTGGTGCCACAGAACTTCTGGAGATTTCATTTTCTAATTAGAAAATCTAGTTGGAACACCAGATGTTCCAATTGATGTTCCATCTCTAAAAACAGGGCTGAATCTCTCGCCAAAAAATTTCCCTTATTTTAGATGTGGGTTAATTTAATGATTAACTGAAATTTTTTGATTGTGTAATATGTTTTATGATGCATTTTTAAATAATAATTCATTTTAAGTCGCATTCTCCACCAATATAATGCAAAATTTAAAAATATGTTGGCGCCAAACATGAGGTGTTAGTTTCCACCCCTTTGTCCGCTAGCTGTCACGTAGAGGGCGCCACTTCGACAAAAGTCGCTAGTGAGAAAAGAGCTTTGAAAAATCTCCTAACAAAACATTAGAGGTTTGAAACTAACCAAAAGAAATTTCTGTGGCACCTAAGAATTGGAATTCGGTTGGAATTTGGTTGGAAGAGGTTTCTGTGGCACCCCCGGAATATAATTATAAATGGAATATTAAAAATATTCATGGCAAAACCGCGCAAAAGCGCATACCTACAGCTATTGTACATTATTCAAAGAAAATAATAAACAGTATTGTAAGCAAATTAAGAGATGTACCTTTGGATACTCCTAACACAAAGGTTCCAAATGTAAAAAAAGCCACAACATTTTAGATTTTTTCCATTTGTTATGTAAATGCTTTCAAACTTCTTGATAATTTTTTATGGCAATCTAGTGGGAAGCTATTGCTTTTCTAATTTTGATTATATATTTTTTTTTGCAGAAATTTTAAGAAAAAGGAACTTTGAACGGCTGCCATTCAAAAACTATTTTGTAAAAAGGTTAAAAAATTTTGCAATATAATAGTAATATGTATTTAAAATCAGTGCGTACCTCCGTTTTATCCAATTTCCCAAACAAACAATAGGACTTTTGTCCAAAATTCCGGGCTGCTGGCCCAGTGTGTATTGGTGCATGGAGCCGCGGCCATAAATACTCCTACTGGTGATATCGCTATGAAGTTTTTACCAAAAATACAGAAAATTGTTTTAAATACGTAATGTAAAATTTGGCGAAATCGAACTTCTATATTCTATCTAGCTCCTATAAAATCTGAATTTTAATAACTTTGTAATTTTTCAAGAAAAATTCATTAAACTTCAATATTTAGCCTCTTTATGAGGTGCTAGTGGAATCTTGAGCCCCTAAACGGAATTCTTGGACATACAATGTAGAATGGTTTTCTTTTAACTATATCTTTATTACATTAATATTTCATTTTAATAAATACAAAATACAAAACGAGAACACAATAATCAAAAAATAAAGAAACCGAAAATTCTTTTCAGCCATAAATAAATTAAAACAATTATAAATTCTGATATTATTCAGCTTAATCATTTAATAACAAATGGAATGTACCACTTAATAATTTGGTCTTTTGTGTACAAGGCAATTTTCTTTGCCCAGTAATAAAGGGGATTGAGCCTTAGAGCAATCTATTTAACAAATCAGTTTCTGTAGCAATACGCGACACTTTTCTTATGTGATGCTCTCAAAATTTTTTAGTATCCTTGTTTGCCGATTCTTCAGACAACTCTGCTATCGAAACAAGTTATAAACAAGCTTAATAATAATAAAAATAGCTTATTTAATAGGCAGATGCCTAATGTTGACCACCTGATTAGAAAATGTTCATCCAGTCCCGTAATTACAGACGACAATTTCGTATTGCTAAAATATGTTCTCCACTGTGTTCATCCACTTCTCGGAATTATAATAAAATCTTAAAGTATTTTTCTTCATTTCAGGCCAATTGAGTTGTTTCTTTTTCGAATTGGTGGCAATTTTGCTTTAACTTGTTGAGCAAACTGACCTTGGAAAACGTAAGACAGCATTAGTATATTTACGATTATACACACATCTGCAAGTTTCTGCAGCTAATCTTAACACATTTATTACCTTAAAAGTCAGAAAAATTCTGTGATATACAAACCAATTGGGGAATTTTGTGGGATCACATCTAAAACTTCAACTAAACAAAAAAAAAAAAAACGATCACAAGATACACAAAAAATATTTAATCGATAAAATTAATTTCACCAGAATAATTTGACAAGTATGTTAATCATTAATATCAGGATTTAAAGTTTATAGCTTCAACTTCAAAATTCATTCCTAATAACTTATTCCGGAACACTCTCTAGCAAACGTTTGAAGTGCGATTTTGTTTTAAAAAAATTTTTACTTTCGATGCTATTTTTAGAATTGGTGTTTTATTGGTGAAAAGTATTTTACTGTATCTACTCAAATTATGATTTTATAGATTTTTAAATTATTTAAAACGAGAAAGGCAAAGCTAACTTCGTCAGTACCGAAGTTTTGATACACTTGAAATAGCTTGTCTCAACGGTTAGCGACTTCGACCAAACTTCGCAGATCAGCTTAAAAACATTACATATTACCCATGACCGTGTTTGAGAGCGATAATATTGAGAACAAACCAGTTTTTCTCACTAAAACTCATTTTCCGAACGAACATTTGTATGGCAGCTACAAGAAGTAGTTATCCGATCCGGTCGGTTCCGACATATTAGCAGCGTGCAGTAAAAGAAGACTCTGTGCAAAGTTTCAGCTCGATAGCTCCAAAACTGAGGGACTAGTTCGCGTAGAAACAGACAGACGGACAGACGGACAGACGGACGGACGGACAGACGGACAGACGGACGGACAAAGCTTAATCGACTCAGCTCGTCATGCTGATCAAGAATATATATACTTTATGTGGTCGGAGATGATTCCTTCTATGCGTTGCAAACTTCTGGGCAAAATTATAACACACTTTTCAAGTGTATAAATATTAAGTAATTGTTGCTAAAAATAAAAATTATTTAAAATTTTTTTTTAAGTGTTAACCACCATGATATAGCTTCTATGGATAAACAATTTATTGCCCTAAATAAAACTTAAATTTTTGTGTTTTCAAAAAGATGGAGACTTTTATAGTTTAAAAGTTATGAATTTTTGAAGTTATTAACAAATATAAAATATACCCTTAAAGAATGCTTTGCCACGCAGTCAGTTTCAAAGCTATGTACCTGAAAGTTGGCAAGTGGGCTTTATATACATCAAGCTTATCAAAAATGTCAATCATCAAGCAGATCGGTCGTCTATATCATATAGCTGCCATGATGCTATGATTAATTGCATTTGTTGTGGATTAGGGTGACCAAAGTTTTCATAGTTTATACCACAACCAAATTCGGCATTCCTATGGCACAATGTTAGAGAGAGAGAGAGAGAGAGAGAGAAAGAGAGAGATAGAAACTTAGAGATGAGCGCAGCAGCAGCGTTACATTCAGCTCCAACTTTAAAGTATGAATAGAGTCGGGCTTGACCGACTTTCTCACTTGTTTTTTATTTTTCCGTAAGCGAGCGCCTTTAGGTGTTCTCCGTACCGTGCTTTACTATTGCTTTACACCAAGAAGCAACAGATTTGTGGATCAGACCCTAATAATATTATAGTAATATTGTGGAGGTCCAGTCTAATGTTCATATCATACAGAAACTAGCTAAATGAAGAGTTACATTTCAAAATATAATATGATGCACAACATCATTACATTAAATTTGGACGAACAATGTGACTTACCTCTGGAGAAACTTGGTTGTACTGGATAAATGGTTTATAGTTGGTAAATTCATAGCTCGGATGTTTCCCTGTTAGAAAGAATCCTTCAACGCAATAGCGATAGCTAGATGGAACGCCTATGATACCACCTACGGGTGCATTCAGTGTCCTATAAACGACGGGTGACGTTTTAAGGAGGTTAATCAACTCTTCAGCAGCAATTACATCGGCATCATTTTCGGAGTTTGGAGCAATGCAGTCATGATCAATTGAATGATGGCTTGCCTAGTAAAATAAAATAAACATCTTTTAGTAAAGAGCATTTAAGATCTCTCATGGTTTCTGTGCCAATAAGGAGTATCAGGACAGGATAAAAATTATTTAGGTCAATAGCAATTGTCCGTTTTAATGAAACCTATTTGGGTTGGTTTTTAAATGATGGAAGTATTTTAGGAACTTGTAGTCTATGCTTTGCAAATTAAGGGTTTAGAATTAAATATAATGAACTTAATTATAATGAAAACTTGTATCGAAATAATATTATTCTTGATCTCAGTGCTTACCATTTTATCATGTTCATTAGGATTGGGCTATTTAAAACCCCAGCATTAAATATCACGGGCTTTTCGGTCGTAGTCACTGAATCGCGATGCGTAGCTGAACTTATTCTTATAAGCCGTTTACACTGCGGTTTTTTGCCTAAAGCGTTGTATGCACCTCCACCAAATACTTGCCAAAACAAAAACCCCAATATGTAGATAAATCAAACTGGCAGTCCACACTTCCAACAAAAAGGCCTCAATAAAATACCGATAAAATACTAGACCCGTATTTTCCGTGCTTTTTAATTTCAATTATTTCCAGAATTCGCTAATAATTATGATTTTAATCCTTTCTTAAGTGTCATATCTGCTCATCAGTCCCAGTAGCCAGGGGTGGGCGGTGAAGAACGCATGTTAATCATTTGTATTTATAGATTGTGAAACTTATAATTAAAAATGAAACCATAAACAACGCTCTAGGCAATGTGACCATATTGCATACATACATTTTATAATCTGGTCACACTGTCCCAAAACAAAAGAATTGTCAATTTTGGTATTTCCGGTTTGGCAGTTTTTTTGGCGGAAGTCTATACTAAACTTAAGACTGGTCGTCCGACCATAGAAAATCATGGCATTTGACTTTGAGTTTGGGACGGTCGTAGAACCGAAAAAATCAGTCAATTTGGCAGCCTTGTGCAATTTTTATCGATAGTTGTTATACATATCTAACCCTAACCGCGCAAACAACTTAAGCGCCAAAAGGCAAATTTTACAAGAGAGAGTTTTTTAATTTTTTTTCAAACACGCATGGAGGATTTTTTTTAACATTAAATGTAGTCCACTTTATATCTCATATAAATAATACATACAATTTTAAGTTTCTTTTGGGCGAAATTCACTACATATTTAATGGCACTTACGTTATTTTCGCTGTCACTCTTAGAGAGGACTGAAATTGAAATGTGGAGCATACGTTATTTGAAATCACATTGAAAATCTTAGAAAATTATATTTATTACACTTTTCTAAAATAAGATACATAAAAGTATTAAAGAATGATCAAACATTTCTAATCTTCTTCATCTTTCTCATTTAGCAAATCCTTAACATTTGAGGAATAAATAAGGCTAAGATATTCATTATAAAATTAATTTTTAATACTGTTCTTTGCGACGCCGTAGGCGCCCGCAACCTATAGTGAATGAGCCTAAGCCGCACGAAGCGCACCAAAGTTCCTTAAGTTAGTTCATTGTTAGCTTCATACTCAATCACATTTAGTCATTCACTTGAAGTCAATTTTTAGAAATAAGTTTACTTGAAATGCAGACCCTTTTTACGTTCACATATAAATATACCCTGTTCGAGTTAGCCCCACACAGTTATTCATTTAGAAAAAAAGTTTATAAATATACCCTGTTAGAATTAGCCCACACATTTCATTTGGAAAATAAGATTAATTGAAGCTCAACCTGTTTATTTCATAAGCACAAATAACACAAGTTTACAAATTATTAAATGTTTTTTCATCCTCTACAATTTCATGTCACTCCTTATGTAAAATCACGCGCTGAATCCGAATATGGAGCTTATAAATTTCTCAGTAGAACAGATTTCGAGATAATCCCAATTTACCGTTTTTCTCATTTTTGAAAAATGACCTCTCACTTAATTTCAATTATCTCGATTATGAAATAACTTATGAACAAGTTTTGTACACCAAATTAAAGCTAATAAAATTATCTTTCAATCGTTCATACATCATTTCAATGTCAAATTTGTGGTGTAGCTGCTAAAAACAAAGATATCGAGAATTTTGTTTCATTTTTATCGAAAATTTGAAAAAACCCCAAATAACACCGTTATTTTCACCAAGAAAAAAATTTTCAAAAATTTCTTTCTCTTTTGGATGATGTAAACTAATGTATAACAAATTCAAAAAGGGTTCATACATCGAAATCTGTTAGAAATTGTAGAAGTTATTAGCATTTATCTGAAAAATGAGCAAATTCAGTTTTTCCGTTCAAGTGGTATTAAAAATCTCTATGGTCCGTTTTGCTCCCCCGTTTGTGTGCACAGTTTTTGAATTTGTTGAAAAGCTTTTAGAGATCAGCACAGACACTCGTTGATCCGTTGTACAATGATTTTGGTCCGACCCCTAGGTAACTGTAAAGCATGACCCATCTGAATCAGTCGATGACTTAGAAAACTATCAAGAACACGCAAAAGAGAGAAATCCCTTCTGCCAAAGTGGACTATCGATCTAATAAGAGATCTAGATCTTTCAAAAGAAAAATCTGAAAAAATACTATATCGGCAAAAGCGCTATGCTGAGTATTACTTGAAAATAAAATAATATTTGTTCTTGCAATGATGTGTGTGGTTTATTTGAGGAGTTTAGTCAAGTGGCGTTTGCTTATCGCAAGTTTAGTTTAAAAGCGGAATTGTCGCACCAGGGAAACATCAAGCCTCCGATACCGATAGCGCATGCCGTTAATATAAAAGAATCATATGAATCAATGGCCATGTTGCTTGATTTGATTAACTACAAGAACATAACTGGAAAATTTGCGCAGATCTCAAAGTTGTTGCAATAGTTTCAGGATTGCCACAAGGATATACCAAACACATGTTTTTTTGTGTGCAAACGGGACAGTCGAGAACGCCACGAGCACTACGTTCGAATGGCCGGTCAGAACGAATTACATAGTTGGACAAGAAAATTTAAAGTTCGAGCCACTTGTCATAAAAAACTGGGTTTATTTAAAAATTTTGTGAAGGCTCTACAAAAAGAGGATGATGCATTTGCATATGTGAAAAGTGTGTTCCCTTACCTATCAGAGGCAAAGATCAATGAGGGTGTGTTTGTTGGGCCGCAAATAAAAAAAACTTTTCAAGGACTCACACTTCAATTCAACGTTGTCAAAGGATGAGGAGGACGCATGCAATTCGTTCCGTTGTGTTGTCACTTCATTTCTTGGAAATTTCAGAAGTCCTAACCATAAGGAAGTCGTCGAACATTTAATAAGAAATTATAAGCTAATAGGTAAAGGTTGTATATTATATTAAAGTTTTCATTACACTCAAACGCTGCACATTGTATTGCAAACAGGAGTAAAAATATCGTTGTAACTTCATTTTTTGGATTCCCGTTTGGATTTCTTCCCTGAGAGTGATGAGCATGGTGAACGATTTCATCAGGATATGAAGAGTATGGGACGCCGCTAACAAGAATTTGAGGCCATGGTGGGAGACTTTTGTTGGTTTCTTGCGCGAGAGGAAAACTGTGCACACAAACGGGGGAGCAAAACGGACCATAGACATTTTTAATACCACTTGAACGGTAAAACTGAATTTGCTCATTTTTCAGATAAATGCTAATAACTTCTACAATTTCTAACAGATTTCGATGTATGAACCCTTTTTGAATTTGTTATACATTAGGTTACATCATCCAAAAGAGAAAGAAATTTTTGAAAATTTTTGTCTTGGTGATAATAACGGTGTTATTTGCGGTTTTTTCAAATTTTCGATAAAAATGAAACAAAATTCTCGATATCTTTGTTTTTAGCAGCTACACCACAAATTTGACATTGAAATGATGTATGAACGATTGAAAGATAATTTTATTAGCTTTGATTTGGTGTACAAAACCTGTTCATAAGTTATTTCATAATCGAGATAATTGAAATTAAGTGAGAGGTCCTTTTTCAAAAATGCGAAAAACGGAAAATTGGGATTATCTCGAAATCTGTTCTACTGAGAAATTTATAAGCTCCCTATTCGGATTCAGCGCGTGATTTTACATAAGGAGTGACATCAATTTGCAGAGGATGAAAAATCGTGTAAACTTGTGTAATCATCTGAAACCACCTTTATTAATTCCATAGAAATAAGTCAAATAAAAGATTCAAAATACGCCGCACCTTCAAACAACAGGGCGCGCGCGCCATCAATCGATAGGTAGCCAGCTGACCACAAGCGCAATCGATATCGATATCGCGCGCGCTGCCACGATCAGCTGCGTTCGCTGCCGCCAGCAGCTGCCTATAAAAGGCGAAGCTCAGCGTGCTGGCAAGGCACTTAGTCCGCGTCTCTGGTCGTGTCAACATCTTGGAGTAGCAGATCAACAAGTAAGTACCAACTACCTCAACCACAGGGATCACTAGTGCGGTTTCCGAATCGGCTGTGATCGGCTCCAGGTGTGCGGTTTCCGAATCGGCATCTGTGTCTGGACGGGCTTCCCGGCTGAATAGCGCCGTCGCTTGCCTGTCCAACTCCCACCCCGCGGTTTCCGAATCGGCGAGCCACAGGGTGTGCGGTTTCCGAATCGGCTTCCTGGCTGTTTCCAACAAGAATGACGCACTGCATCCGGCAAAGAACTAACACAATCGTTGGGACTCCCGTAGCGCGGTTTCCGAATCGGCAATAGTGCGGTTTTCGAATCGGCTTTGGTCGGCTCCGGATGCGCGGTTTCCGTCCAACTCCCACCCCGTGGTTTCCGAATCGGCGGTGGGCGAGCCACAGGGTTTGCGGTTTCCGAATCGGCCCCTGGCTGTGTCCAACAAGATTGACGCACTGCATTCGGTAGGGTACAGCCACGACACACGCGGGTAGGCCCGCTCCGACAAAGCGAGGCTTGGAACGACACCCGGTCACTGGGGTGGCGCCCACAGCGAGAATCCAGATCGGCCCCCGGCCCGATCCTCCAAGAACGACGCACTGCATCCACCAGAGAAGAGCCACTGCGCACGAACACTTCAGCCCAGGGACCACGTCCCTGGTGGAACAACAACAAAAGCCCCCGCAGGCCCGAGCAACCCAAAGATAGCGGCCATTAGCACCATACGGGGCTGGGGAGAGGAATTCGACGGTCGAGGAGACCCTCAGGAATTTATTAGTCGCACCGAGGAGCTGGCCCGTGCCTACGGCATCGAACTGGATCAGGCAGCTGGGGCCATGGTCATACTGCTCCGAGGCGATGCGCTCGACTGGTGGCATACTAGCCCGATAGAAATGCCAGATTGGGACTCATTCAAAAAGGAATTCCTACGGTACTACGTACCAACCAACTACCAGGAGCAGGCAATAGAGCAAATTACACGACGACACCGAGGTTTGGACCGAACCAGCCAAAGAATTTGTACGGGAGATGCGACAGATCATGCGATTCACCAGCATGAGCGAGGAACAAAAGCTAGAATGGATCTATCGAAATAGTCGGATAGACTTAAAACATTACGCCAAGCGAAGGGAATTCGGAACTCTGGGGGAGTACCTATTCCTGGCTGAGGAGTTCGAACACCTACAAATCAGTAAGGCCACCTGGAACACGCCAGCTTACGGCATCCCCTTAACCCAAACGGTAGCCACAACCCCGACACTCGCCGACTTATGCCGCCGATGCAAGATCCCCGGACATGGCGCCCAAAGCTGCCAAAACCCACCAAAGCTCTTCTGCTGGATCTGTGGGCGGGATGGCGTCCGCACTTGAGGTTGCTGCCAACGAGCAGAGGGAAACGGCACGCGCCCCAGGGATCAAAGCGGACACCCGGGGGCAGGGCACCAGGGAGTCCGCCCTCGACAAGCATAAAGTTCAATGGGCGCCGCCTACTAGCTCACGTCAGGATAGGCGAAACCCAGGTTTGGGGCGCCATTGACACTGGCGCCACCCGAAGTTTCATGAGTGAACCCATGGCCAGAAAGGTCGGAAAATACGGGCGCTGGATCCCGACAGAAGGGGCAATCCAGCTGGCGAACGGGACGCACCGCCTGGTCACACAAACATTAGAACTACAACTCCAATTAGGTGTAGAAAAACTCCAGGTCACTTTTCTCATCCTACCTGACCTAATTGGAGACATACTCTTGGGCGTGGATTTTCTGACTCAGTGCGGAGCCGAGATAACATCCTGCGGACTTACCACCACCTTGAGACCACACCCAAAGCGCAAGCAGAAAAAGAGAAGGCGGCGCAGGCCCTGACCAGAGATCACGACCCGCGAGAAACCTCCCCCGGAGGAACCAGAGGTGCTGGGTTGGGCAATCGTAAACGAAGATCCCGACACCGACATCACCGACGCCGAAGTAGAACGGTTCTTGGAAAAGGAACTAGCACACTTCGCAGGAATGTCCGGCACCAGCTCAATCACAAGTCATCGCATCTACATGAAGGACGACCGGCCCATAAAGCAGAGGTACTTCCCCCGGAACCCAGCCATGCAAGCCATCATCCACAAACTGGTCAAGGAGCTCATAGATCAGGACCTAATCGAACCGTCCCACTCGGCATACAGCGCCCCAGTAGTGCTCGTACGAAAAAAGAATAACGAGTGGAGGCTCTGTATTGACTACAGACAGCTGAACGCCCACTCGGAAAAGGATGCATACCCCGTCCCCAGGATGGACCACATCCTCAACCAGCTCCGAGAGGCCAAATACATCAGCACGCTCGACTTAAAGAGCGGGTACTGGCAAATCCCGATGGACGCACAGAGCAAGCAATACACGGCATTTACGGTACCCGGCCTGGGCTTGTTTCAGTGGAAGGTCATGCCGTTCGGCCTACACACAGCTCCAGCCACGTTCCAGAGAGCCCTGGACAGCATTATCGGACCCGAGCTCCAACCATTTGCCTTTGCCTACCTCGACGACATAGTGGTCATCGGGCGGACCAAACGGGAGCATCTGGAAAAACTGCAAGAAGTGCTGCTACGACTTCGCAAAGCAAACCTCCGTATCAACCCAGAGAAGTGCCATTTCTTCAAAGACCGGTTGAAATACCTAGGGCACGTGGTTAGCGCACAAGGTATTCATACGGATCCAGATAAAGTTAAAGCGACCCGAGACCTACCGCGCCCACACACGACACGAGAAGTCCACAGTTTTGTGGGAGTAGCGTCATGGTACCGACGGTTTGTGGCAAACTTCACCGAGCTCGCAAAACCCCTGTATACATTAATAAAGAAGGGAAAAAAATTCGAGTGGACCCCGGAACACGAGCTGCCTTCCGTGCCCTCAAGAATGCTTTAACTGCGGCTCCAGTCCTAACCTGCCCAGATTTTACGAAGACCGTCGTCCTCCAAACCGACACCAGTGATTGCGGACTGGGGGCAGTGCTTACCCAAGAAGACGAGGAAGGGGAGCACGTCATCGAGTATGCGAGCAGAAAATTAAGAAAAGAAGAGCTCAATTACTCCGCAACGGAGAAAGGGTGCTTGGCCATATTCTAGGGAATCCACAAAATGAGGATGTACCTGGAGGGCTACCACTTCGTTGTAGTGACCGACCACCTTGCGTTAAAGTGGCTCAACTCAATCGAAAGTCCATGTGGACAGGTGGCACTGTGGGCGCTCGCTCTTCAACCATACTCGTTTGAAGTGAGGTATCGGAAGGGCAAGCTCAACGTTGTAGCAGACACGCTCTCACGATTCCCCATCGAAGAGGCTCACGGCATCGAGACGGCACCAGACAAGTGGATCCAGGATAAACTCATCGAGATAAATAAGACACCCTCAGCATGGCCGGATTATACCGTCGAGGAGGGACAGTTATACCGCCATATCCCATCACGGGTCACAGATGAAGACATTTAACCCTGGAAGCTGTGCGTGGCGAAGCACCAGCGGGACCGTGTGCTAACCGAGAACCACTGCCAACCATCTGCCGGACACCTATGCGCAAGAAGTGCTGCTACGACTTCGCAAAGCAAACCTCCGTATCAACCCAGAGAAGTGCCATTTCTTCAAAGACCGGTTGAAATACCTAGGGCACGTGGTTAGCGCACAATGTATTCATCCGGATCCAGATAAAGTTAAAGCGACCCGAGACCTACCGCGCCCACAAACGACACGAGAAGTCCACAGTTTTGTGGGGGTAGCGTCATGGTACCGACGGTTTGTGGCAAACTTCACCGAGCTCGCGAAACCCCTGTATACATTAATAAAGAAGGGAAAAAAATTCGAGTGGACCCCGGAACACGAGCTGCCTTCCATGCCCTCAAGAATGCTTTAACTGCGGCTCCAGTCCTAACCTGCCCAGATTTTACGAAGACCGTCGTCCTCCAAACCGACGCCAGTGATAGCGGACTGAGGGCAGTGCTTACCCAAGAAGACGAGGAAGGGGAGCACGTCATCGAGTATGCGAGCAGAAAATTAAGAAAAGAAGAGCTCAATTACACCGCAACGGAGAAAGAGTGCTTGGCCTTATTTTAGGGAATCCACAAAATGAGGATGTACCTGGAGGGCTACCACTTCGTTGTAGTGACCGACCACCTTGCGTTAAAGTGGCTCAACTCAATCGAAAGTCCATCTGGACGGGTGGCACGGTGGGCGCTCGCTCTTCAACCATACTCGTTTGAGGTGAGGTATCGGAAGGGCAAGCTCAACGTTTGTTATGTATGCACATTTTTATGGACTAAATAAAAAAATAAAAGAAGGGTATCCGATGGTCGACCCTTCGTAAAATATACAGTTCCATACCCTTTGGCAAGGTAACCTGATTCCTATGTTTTCAAAATATGGGAATCAAGGCCACCGGTTGGAGCTGACTTATCGCGGGAAAAGTTCCAGAAACAATCCCCACAATTTCTGATAACGTCAGCGAAAATTGCGATTGGGCCACGGTGGCTGTCTCAGGTAACCTGAGACTTGTCGGTATCGTGAGAATGTCAAGTGCAAATCCGCTGCTGCACCGCGGGCAGCGACCGCGATCCGTTAGGGTGAAGAAAACAACTCCCCCTTGTGGAGAGTTAGTCGTTTGCAGGCAATTTCCTAAATCGGACGAACCAAAAAGAGAGATCCCTTTTGGGACGCCGCCGCCTTTTTTTTGAGTGAAAGAAAATTCTGCCAAAATAAATGAGTGACAAATCGTCAGTACTCGCAAAACAACCCTTTTTTTGAAGTAAAAAAAAAAAAAAAAAGAAAAATTCTGCCAAAGAATTAAACGACAAAATCACCAGCAGCACCAACAGGCAAAATACGCAGGTTTAGGGGGAATTGAACAGAGCTGGGTAAATTCGGCTAACGAGACCGTCGACACCCAAAGCAACAACAATAACAGCACCTCGTCGTCCCTAGTGAGCAGCGCTCTTACACACAGTCCGTAGATTAGTGTATTAAATTAAGAAACGTTTGTCCGCCTATAATAATTTTTTTCATGGGGGGGAAGGAGTCTAAATGGTCTGATAATACAGCGAACGTAGTGAAGGAATCTAAAAAGAAAAGAAAAGAAAAAAAAGGATAGTCCGTACCTAATTCTTGAGTTTCAGGTTATTTTTTTGTGTAATTTTTTTTGTTGTGGTCCGATATTTGTCGAGAAAGTCGTCGAATTGATTTTGCCAGTTTTTTTGATTTACTTTGTATTTTTTTTTGTGTACGTGCATATAGATATATATATATCCTTTTAATAAAAAAAATAATAAATTTTGTGTAACCCCTTCTCCGTTCCCCTCCGTAATAGGAAAGCGCTTTCATCGAGGGATTTTAAAGGGTAAGTGACCGGCTAGTTCGGAGTTTTTTTATTTCTTTATTTTTTTTTTTTAAACAAAATTCTTTTTTTTTCCGAAATTGATTATTGTATTTTTTTTGTTTGTCTAACTCCTTCCTTCCCACGTAATTCAATTTCTATTTGTAATTATATCCTAATTGTCCTAGGTAACATATATAACTAATGTATACCTCTACATTCCAAAACCCCTTCCTTTTTTTGGTTTTTTTGTAATTTTTTTTTGTTTATTGATTTATTTCTATAAATTATTTTTGTTTTTTAAATCAAACCTTCTTTTCCGAAATTGTTTGTATTAAATATTTACATAAACACCTGCTTTTGTTTTCCAAGGTATTGTCTTTAATATGTAATTGGATTCCACCTTGTCACAAGGTAATATGTGTTAGTTAAGGTATTCCTCAACACTTCGAATCTTCTGCTTTCTTTTTTTTTTCTTTTATAAATAAATACTAAAATTCATATCCATAAATATTTAATAAAAAAATATAATTAAAAATTTTATAAAATTTTTATCAATATTCTATATTTTTTCGAATTTTCGCTCGCCCCATCGACATAAAAAGTCCGTCTATTATTTTATATTATAATTATGCCTCCTTGGTTACCAATAAACTGGTTGGCCGCATTCGGCTTCCTTGAAGATTAACTTTACTCTTTTAAAATGTTCTATTAAACTAAATTTTTTAAAAATAATTACTATACTGGGCTAACAATAAATTAATTTTTTATAGTAAAAATAATAAATTACATATTCGTATATTCTCCTATATTTTTTTCGAAAAATTTCTGCTCGACCCCGATCCCGAATATTATTTTTGTTTTTTTAAATTGACCTCCGAATAGAATCTGTTGTTTTTGACACTACTATATGCGTCTTGCCTTTGGGATGTTCCTGGTGCATTGCTGGAGTCATTTAGACTTCCATATGGACCCATGGTGTTACAATCCTGGTCTCTCGATATTTTTTGTCGATTCCTTTTTTTTTTTTTTTTTGTGTACGTCCATGCACTTCCGAGTTCAAAATAAATGTTTGATTATAAACAGTTCATTCCCGAATATTCCCGAATTTTCTCTGGTTTCGAAGCGGCGACAGATCTAACCTAAAGAAATTTCAACAGTAAAGTGAGAGCTTGACCCAGAACAAGGGGGCTAATGTCTGGAATACGTTGCTTGGTACAAGGAAAGGATACCTGTTTTTTTTTTTGGTTTGTTTCATTTTCCATAATATTCCTTCGGAAAGTGCTTGGGTGTCAATCGCCCTGGCTACCTGATCTTAAGCCCGTTTGGACACTCAATCAGTTGGCCGGATTTTTTTTTTGACCACCCATTTCTAATTTTGAATGTTGAATCGAGGAGGAGCAAGTCAGTACTTGAACATTAGCATCTTTTCAAAAATTTTTTTTTTTTTTAAAAAAATTAAATAAAAAACTAAAATTTAAATAAAAATATCATCATTATTGAGTACATAATAAACAATAAAACCAAATATATATATAATAAAAAAATAATTTTAATTAATTAAATTATAAATTCATATATTTAATAAAATTTTAAATATAAAAATATCATTTTCATTAAAGGACTGTATATATTCGGTAGGCATTAAAACCCAGAAATTAACTTTTAATTAATTCATATTCATAAATAAATAAAATTAAAAATTATTTTTTTTTTTAATATTTAGACTTAGGAGCAAATTTTTTTTTTTTTTTTTTTATCAGACTATTAGCTGTAGCTTACATCGTTATTTATTTATTTATTTATTTAGTCGACAAAAAAAGGCTGTCAACTCAATTACACATACATTATAAAAAGCCTTATTTACTAAGAAAGCCAAACAAAGAGAAAATCAACGAGAATTACAGAATAACTAATACGACTCTGACGCGATGGGGGAATTTTATTTGCCCGTCCGGCCAGCTATGCCCCGATCACAGCCAATTGTAGTCAGAGACGTTATTATTAGAGCTACCAAAAACTTTAATGATATGGAGATAGAGAAGATGAAAAAAAAAAAAAAAAAAACCAAAACCTAAATAGAGCAAAGGAAAAAAAATAATAATAAAATAATAAAACTAAAATAAATCAGATATAAAGAAAACAAATTTAAGAAAAGAAAAAAAAAAAATACTATCTAAATGTGAAATTTAAAACTAACTAAAAATAAAAAATTTATAAGATAAACTTAAAATTAAATAAACAGAAATCTCTGACCCGGTGGGGAGAGATTTTTTAGCCAGTCCGGCAAGCTATGCCCCTACTCACAGCCAGGAGAGGTCAGAGATTTCCCCTAAGATAATTATAGAGGGACGTTTTTAGAGAGAAGAGACAGTCTGTTGAGAGCAGGTGATAGAGATCATTATAATTTTGACATAAGACGCGAAATCGATTGTGCTTTGCATAATCAGTTGTGCATCCAGGCAATATTAAAGGAAAATAGTTTCTGGTTGGCCTAGAAGGAACGGAGAAGTTAAGGCGACCTAAAAGTTCTGAAGAATCTACATCACCAATAATTAGTTTATGAAGAAAAGAAACACCTAATACTGTTCTACGGTTAGCTAACGAAGGAAGGTCAATAAGCAAGAGTCTGTTAGAGTACGATGGCAGACGAAGGTTAGGGTCCCAATTTAAGCCACGTAGGGCAAAAAGCAAGAATTGCTTCTGAACAGATTCAATACGATCTATATGCTTTTTGTACTGCGGACACCAGACGGACGAGCAGTATTCAAGTACAGGACGGACTAGAGCAGTGTATAAAAGCTTTGTGGTATATGGATCATTAAACTCTTTCGACCAACGTTTAATGAATCCGAGTACACCATTTGCTCTATTAACAATAGAGGAGATATGAGGATTGAAACTCAATTTGGGGTCAAAAAGAACTCCAAGATCAACGACTGTAGAAATTCGTTCCAAGGGTTCATTGCCAATCGTATAGGTAGCTAGCGAGGGCTTGCAACGATGAAACGTCATGAACATGCACTTGGAGCAATTAAGGTGTAATTGATTAATCAGACACCAGGACTGCAAGGAGTTTAAGTCATCTTGCAGTTTGATGGAGTGCATCGGGTCGTTAAAAGATAAAATAAGTTTTACATCATCGGCGTACATAAGTATCCGACAATTCGAAATTAAACAAAGGGCCGAGGTGACTGCCTTGTGGCACACCAGAAGTGACAAAGACAGGCTTTGACGTGTTAGAACGAAGCAGAACTTTTTGAGTTCTATCTTTTAAATAGGATGAAATCCAAAGTAGAAAAGGGGAAAAGGGGAGGGAAATCCTAAACGATCAAGTTTAACGAGGAGCAGATCATGGTTCACAGAATCAAATGCTTTACTGAAGTCGGTGTAGATGACATCAGTTTGTTTTTTTAAAAAGGAATCCATCGTTAACCATTGAGGTAAATTCAAGTAAATTGGTCGCAGTTGACCGACACTTTGTAAATCCATGTTGGAAAGGTGATAAAATCGATTTACAATAGTGCTGTAGGGAAGAGGTTATAATCTGTTCAAATAATTTTGGAATAGCGGATAGTTTAGCTATGCCCCTATAATTGGATATATCAGACTTCCCACCTTTTTTATGAAGAGGAATAATAAAGGATTCTTTCCAAAGATTTGGAAAAATAGCAGATTCTAACGATAGATTAAAAAGCTTAAGCAATGGATTGCACAAAGAAATACAACACTCTTTGAGCACACAACTAGGAATGTTGTCAGGCCCAGGGGAGAATGAAGATTTTAATGATTTTAAATGAGAAAGTAAGGAGCTTTCGGAAATCGAGGGAGCAGTTATCGAGTTAGAAGAAGAAATGTTATAAGGATAAGAAGTATTAGTAAAGCGCGTAGAGGAATAAGTAGATTGAAAGAAGTCGGCGAACAGGTCAACGGCTGTGGAGTCATCGTTAGCCTTTTGGTCGCCCAGAAAAAAGAAGATGGTAAAGAAGAAGACCTACGTTTAGAGTTTACAAAGCTGTAGAATTGCTTAGGGTCCTCTGCGAATTGAATTTTACATCGGACAAGATATTTTCTGTAGCACTCAGCATTGAAAAGTGTAAAGTTTGATTTTGCTATTGAGTATTTAGAAAAGTCAACGGCAGAACCAGAACTTTTATACTTTTTGAAGCATCTAGACTTAATATTTTTTAAATTAGAAAGTCTAGGACAGAACCAAGGAGGATTAGCTGACGCGGGAGAAGCAACGCTATTAGGAATACAGATATCTAAGAGAGAATTAATAGATTTATAGAAAAATTTAAAAGCTAAGTCTAAATCAACCGCATCGTACAAAGGAGTCCAGTCTGTTGCACAAATAAGTTGATTTAATAACGTAAAGTTTCCTTTACGAAAACAACGACGAGGCTTATTCGAAATCATAACAGTCGAAGAGGTAGGTCCAATAACTGAAATAGAGATTTCAAGAGTAGGATGGTAAATATCTTCTGGCAGTGATAGAGGGGCAGACCTAGAGACAACAACATTCGCGCTGTCAGAGACAAAAAACGAGATCCAACAGTTTATTTAAATTGTTTGGTACTGCGTTAAGTTGAAAAAACGACATGTCCAACAGACTATCTAAAAAGTCATGATGTGCTGATGGTACAAGATAAGTAGACCCATTAAAATTTGACCAAGTGATGTTTGGTAGGTTAAAATCACCAACAACAACCATTAAGTCAATGTCTCTTAATTGGGTAAAAACATCTTTGATACAAGCAATATGTTGCATATAAACTTGATTATCAGAAGATGGAGGAATATAGGAGCAGGTAATAAATAAAGAGAATGTTAGAAAAGTTACCTTTACGGCAACAAATTCAACATCACTAGGCACATTAACATTGATCAGTTCTGATCGCAGGGTGGATTTAACTGCAATGAGTACACCTCCACCTCTGCGAACTGGTCGATCATGCCGGTAGATAAAAAAATCATTTGACAATATTTCAGAATCAGAGATTGTTTGATTTAACCAAGTCTCTGAAAATGCAATAATGTCAAACTCAAATGAAGCACTATTTAGGAATAAGGTAGAAAGTTTAGATAACAGACCCTAACATTTTGATAGGCTATATGAGGACAAACGGACGGAACTAGTTTTTGAAACCCTATTAGAATTAGATCCTACATTTGAGGATTTACTTAAAGAAGGTAAACTAACGGGCCTAACTCGATTTCGTGGCCTAAACTCATGAACAATCATATCTGGCAGCCAAAATTCTGGGTCACAATGATTGGAAATGCTTCAGTCGGAACACTTATGTTGAAGGAAGCAATATCACGAGGTTGGGCAAAATCAACTTTGTTATCGAAACACTTGCTGAGGTTTTGCTCGCGATATATGCGGCAATTTTCTCGCAAGTAGTTTCAGGGACAACCTAGACACGAACTTGCTTACGTGGTGCAATGGACTCTAAGAAGAGGACGCTTGAGAAGGACTGAAATAGTGACATCAGGTTCAGACAGCACAATTGGAGGGGATGGTCTAATCTCGTGTTGTTAGTTAACAACACTATTTAATGTTGATTAGGGTGTGGCACGGGAAACAACCATGTTGGAGGTTGGCGTAAACTTGGAATACAGAAGAAGGAGATTCGGACGACTTCAACATCGGAAGGAAGGAGGCAGTTCTAAGAACTGACCAGCTGACTCTAACCGACGTGAGGGCTGCGATTCAAACTTATATTCACTAAGCAACTCAGAACCGTACCTAAGTCAGCTCGAGATGCAAAGGAAAAGAGAACATCTTGCTCTTTCTCAAACCGACGCGTAAAAAGGTTGTCCTACTGGTGACGGCAAGTAGTTTGCCCCGCAAACCGTTGTACAGTCAGTGTAGGGGAGAATTTGTTACATTCGTGCCACTCTTTAAACCTCATGTAAGCAAACGGACCTCGCCACGTAATCACAGGTAAGGTCCCGTGGTCATCACAGCAGAACCTGGCAGCAAAAAGATTTTGTTCGTTTTTTTTTTTATTTATTTTTTTTTTATCCATTTTTTTGGGCAATATATTGACGACTAATACCTACGCGTGTGGGGAACAAGCCCGGCTAGATAAGTTGATAAAGCATGAGTCGCTCATTCTAAGGGTTATGGGTCGAGGCCACACGTTCGGCATAATCCCACCTGAAAGTAACAAGCCCGGCTAGCTCAGTCGATAAAACATGAGACATCTCATTCTTAGGGTTATGGGTCGAGGCCACCCGTTCGGCATAATCCCACCTGAAAGAAATAAGCCCGGCTAGCTCAGTCGATAAAACATGAGACATCTCATTCTCAGGGTTATGGGTCGAGGCCACACGTTCGGCATAATCTCACCCGTAAGTAATAAGCCCGGCTAGAGAAGTCGATGGAGCATGAAACCTCTTATTCTCAGAGTCATGGGTCGAGGTCACACGGTTGGCTAAGGCACATCAGACTGATTTAAGAAATTTTTTTGAGTGTTACAGGGCATGTGCTTCCTTTCTCGAATTCGTTCCATGCTTAACGTATCGACGACTTCGATGTGTTATGTATGCACATTTTTATGGACTAAATAAAAAAATAAAAGAAGGGTATCCGATGGTCGACCCTTCGTAAAATATACAGTTCCATACCCTTTGGCAAGGTAACCTGATTCCTATGTTTTCAAAATATGGGAATCAAGGCCACCGGTTGGAGCTGACTTATCGCGGGAAAAGTTCCAGAAACAATCCCCACAATTTCTGATAACGTCAGCGAAAATTGCGATTGGGCCACGGTGGCTGTCTCAGGTAACCTGAGACTTGTCGGTATCGTGAGAATGTCAAGTGCAACTCCGCTGCTGCACCGCGTATTCTGCCACGATCAGCTGCGCCCACGCCGACTGCGTCTCCAACGCCTATAAAAGCCTCATAAGAACGAGGGACGAGTCATTCGGAAAGCAAGAGCCTAAACAGTAACATGGTGGACAAAAGGCTAGAGGAAGCCCAAGAGCGGGGCCGGGAGAAGTGGACCCCGATCCACAGCCAGCAACAACCCTGCTGCCCGTAAGCCACGCGCCCAAACCCATAGAAACGCGACGGATGAGCGTGGGTGCCGCCAAAGTGAGTCGCCAGACCCGAGCCGGCGAGTCAGCATCCTGGTACAGGCCGGGAAGGACACCAAACTGCCGGACCGCGAGGCTGGGCTGTTCACTCCGCAAGGGAAAACACGCACCGCCCATAAACCCACGACCAGCACCACAGCATCAGCCGGGGGGGCTACAGCAACCCCAAAACCAAAGGGTACCACGCCAGCAGCAGCCACCGGCACAGGCTACGCCGCACCGGACATCCCAACAGCGACCACCACAACAACACACGTCGGACCAGCAACCGCCCCGACTAGCCAGCCGTCTGGAACAGCAGCCACTAATACCACGCATGCAGCAGCCACAGGGACAGCCCCCGCCGCACCGGACATCCCAACAGCGACCACCACAACAACATACATCGGACCAACGGCCGCCTCGTCTAGCCAGCCAGCTGAAACAGCAAAACAAGCCACGGCTACCAAAATATCGCCAAAAGCCAACCCACAGACGATCGCCCCGGGAAGCACCCGACCAACTCCACCAAGGGCAAGCCAGCAGCCAACGCAAAGGCCCCAGCATATCTCCTGAAACTGGTTCTCAAGAAGGCAACTGCCGCCAAAACCACGGCCGCCCGGTTGCCGCTAGCGCCGATATGACCCGCTGAACCACGGAACACCCCGGTTAGCCACATACGAAACCCACTCGAAGGCGTCGTGGCGGGAACTACCGGGCGCATGAGCCGGATTCCAAAGCGCCCTCGGAACAACGCCACTCCGACCCCGCCAAAGAAACCATGGCAGCCGGAACCACAGATCCAATGGAGAACCCCCACTCGACTCCCAGAAATAACACCACCAACCATTCGTCGAGAGTCACTACTACACAACGACAGGGTTCTCGTCAGGCTGCACAACAGGGCCCAACCATCCACACGACAATGGGACATAGAAACACCCATCCCCTTGTCCGAAGAGACCAAACAAGCCATTTGGGCAGCACGCGGCAATTGGCAGCCCGGAAGACGCACCACCCTACACCGGGTGGAGAGAGGGATCCCGATCCAGGTCCGAATAGGGCGCCAATGCACCATCCAGGTGCACTAGAAGAAAACCCCAACCTAGTAAAGGAGGGGGGAGTGCGACGCCGTAGGCGCCCGCAACCTATAGTGAATAAGCCTAAGCCGCACGAAGCGCAACACAGTTCCTTAAGTTAGTTCATTGTTAGCTTCATACTCAATCACATTTAGTCATTCACTTGAAGTCAATTTTTAGAAATAAGTTTACTTGAAATGCAGACCCTTTTTACGTTCACATATAAATATACCCTGTTCGAGTTAGCCCCACACAGTTAAACAATTCATTTAGAAAATAAGTTTATAAATATACCCTGTTAGAATTAACCCACACATTTCATTTAGAAAATAAGATTAATTGAAGCTCAACCTGTTTATTTCATAAGCACAAATAATCATCTGAAACCACCTTTATTAATTCCATAGAAATAAGTCAAATAAAAGATTCAAAATACGCGCGCACCTTCAAACAACAGGGCGCGCGCGCCATCAATCGATAGGTAGCCAGCTGACCACAAGCGCAATCGATATCGATATCGCGCGCGCTGCCACGATTAGCTGCGTTCTCTGCCGCCAGCAGCTGCGCCAGCCGCCTATAAAAGGCGAAGCTCAGCGTGCTGGAAAGGCACTTAGTCCTCGGCTCTGGTCGAGTCATCATCTTGGAGTAGCAGATCAACAAGTAAGTACCAACTACCTCAACCACAGGGATCACTAGTGCGGTTTCCGAATCGGCTGTGATCGGCTCCAGGTGTGCGGTTTCCGAATCGGCATCTGTGTCTGGACGGGATTCCCGGCTGAATAGCGCCGTTGCTTGCCCATCCTACTCCCACCCCCTGGTTTCCGAATCGGCAGTGGGCGAGCCACAGGGTGTGCGGTTTCCGAATCGGCCCCTGGCTGTGTTTAACAAGATTGACGCACTGCATCCGGAAGGGTACAGCCACGACACACGCGGGTAGGCCCGCTCCGACAAAGCGAGGCTTGGAACGACACCCGGTCACTGGGGTGGCGCCCACAGCGAGAATCCAGATCGGCCCCCGGCCCGATCCCCCTGAGATGAACCATAATAAATAAGCCAAATACAACGAACAACACGCCTTCTATTCATTTGGGCGGGTGAACGATTACAGCAAGCGAAAGAACCAAGCGTCCCAGAAACAAATAATTTCTATGACGTATCCTGGCAACGGCGAGCTACGCCCGTGCCACAAAAAGAGGTCGTTACTTCTTATCTTAGTCATTAAATTTATTATAAGCGATTTTTAGTTCCGACGAATATAAAGTTTGCGGACTTACAGACTTAAATAATTGCATATGGTTTATTCTTGTCTCGTCTCGAAATTGCCGTACTTAAGATTTAAACCGTGTTTATCGAAAATATCTGAAATTTAGTATATTCTCTTTTGGTAAAGTTAAATCAGAAAACAATTTCCAATTTAAGAAATCTGAGTATTTAAGTGGTGAGGACTTATAGCTAAAAGGCTCTTGAGCTTCGAATAATTGTAGGCCACTCGCTAGGTGCCCATACTTAGTAAATGTTCTTATCGTACTATGAACAGAATCGACAGGCATCATAGTGTGACCTGGTTACAAATACGAAACTTTGATACATTTAATAAACGGGGATGGTGAAAGAAGTAAACATGACTTTGTTACGATTTTGTATCTTCAGACTATACTATATACTAGACTATGTACATGAACAATTAAATATTATTAAATATTTTTAATCGCCTTACGTTGCCAAAATAATATCACAACTAAATCTTTTTATTATTCTGAACTATTAAAATATTTGGACCCACAGCCCCGCACGTTTTTATACCCTGTACCCATTGAAAATGGGTAACAGGGATCATGATGGTGTATACCGTACGCAGATCAAGTTTGTTTCAGATTTGAAAAATTTCCTCTCCTCCGCACTTAAAAAAACTGTCAGCGTCACAGTTTTAAAGTTACAACCTCGTCGCTTAATATATATCATCTTAGGCTTAAATCTATCTTTTCTGAAGAGCACAACAAGATCCGTGCAAAAACTCCAAAGTTATTGGAGTTTTGAGGCTTAAAGCTTAAAGTATGTGTGTGTGTGTGCGTGTGAAAGAGTGCGTTTGAGTATGTTTGTTTTTTTTTTTCAATTCATTTATTTATATTTACAATACTTATTACTAACTTTAAAGAGGAAGGTGGCTGCGATTTTACAGTACGGCCGTTAAGCATTGCTTCGCAAAACCCTCAGTGCCATTACTCCGTCATGCTCCTTCTACTCCGCTCCACTCTACGCAACTCGATCATTACTATAGCTGCATATTGGCTAATCAGCTCGCAGTTTTCGCTGCTTTCCAGCATGTATGGGACTATGCTCCCCACTGAGATCCGTCCAGTGCCTACAGCTCGCTCTAAGTGTTGTCTGACTCTTTCTTTCTTTCTTTCTTTCTTTATTGGCTAATCATCCTAACGCTACAAGTACATTATACATATAATTTAGAGCAGTGTCCGGCACCGTTCAATTTTCTGTGTATACAAGTAGCGACGTCCATCCTCTGTAGCAGCGGCGTCGATACACAGACACCATACGAGCGTACACTGCTCTCTTTTGCAATAACAAACATGTGCTAACTGAGAGCGCTCTCGCGTGTCTGAACGCACACATGCAAAGGCAAAATAGGCATGTGTGTTTTTCCGGACACTGATTTAGAGCTGTAGTCACAAAAGTTAATAAGTCTGGATTTACACGATGAAGCAAACTTCATGAAGTTATCATATTAGGCTTTAAAATCAAGGCAATTTTACTGGATTTGTTGAACAAAATGTATAGAATCACACTTGTATGTCTCGCCTACTAAGAAAACTTCATGAAGTTAGCTTCATCGTGTAAATCCCGTCTAAGTTGTATAATAAAACATTTATAGTCCTTACTTAAAAACTATCTTTAAATTAAACATTTAATACATATCTATGCTTTACATATCGCTCACTTACTTCAAAACTGGCATAACTAAAAAACGAGAAAGGCAAAGCTAACTTCGTCTGTACCGAAGTTCTGATACACTTGAAATAGCTTGTCTCAACGGTTAGCGACTTCGCAAACTTCGCAGATCAGCTTAAAAACATTACATATTACCCATGACCGTGTTTGAGAGCAGTAATATTGAGAACAAAACAGTTTTTCTTACTAAAACCCATTTTCCGAACGAACATTTGTATGGCAGCTACAAGAAGTAGTCATCCGATCCGGTTCCGACATATTAGCAGCGTGCAGTAAAAAGAAGACTCTGTGCAAAGTTTCAGCTCGATAGCTCCAAAACTGAGGGACTAGTTCGCGTAGAAACAGACAGACGGACAGACGGACGGACGGACAGACGGACGGACAAAGCTTAATCGACTCAGCTCGTAGTTCTGATCAAGAATATATATACTTTATGTGGTCGGAGATGATTCCTTCTATGCGTTGCAAACTTCTGGGCAAAATTATAATACACTTTTCAAGTGTATAAAAATAGATTTTTAACTTGATGATGCAGAAATATACGCTGTATTGTGAACTACTTTTTGTAAACATTTTCATATAGATATCATTTATATAGGGTGATTTTTTAGCTATTATCTTTATGGCAACACTGGTTGAAACAGCTCACGTTTCGTGTTTTGTTTTACTGTCAAACATCTTTAGTAGTCTATAATTTAACCATGAATCGTCTTACAAACGAACACCGCTTGCAAATTATTGAATTTTATTATTAAAATGCGTGCTCTGTTAAGAAAGTTCATCGCGCGATTCTTCCATTTTATGGTCAGTTTAATCGACCCACTGAAGCGGCTATTCGGGCTATTGTGACTAAATTTCGCAGCAAATTTACATCATTGGACTTTAAACCACCAACACGCTTACGTACAGTGCGAACTGAAGAAAATATATGAAGCCTGTCAAAATGCAGCTGGTGCAAGAATTGAAGCCGAACGACCTACCGCAACGTAGAATTTTTGGTGAATGGGCTCTTGGAAAGTTGACCGAAGATCCACTTTTTTTTACCTAAAAATTGTGTTTAGCGACGAAGCTTATTTTAGGCTCAATGGGTACGTAAATAAGCAGAATTGTCGATTTTGGAGTTCATATCAGCCAGAAGCATTGCAAGAGCTACCAATGCATCCAGAAAAAGTCACACTTTGGTGCGGTTTATGGGCTGGTGGCATCATTGGACCGTACTTCTTCAAAGATGATGCGAATCGTAACGTAACTGTTAACGGTGAGCGCTACCGTGAGATGATATCCAACTTTTTTTGCCCAAAATGCAAGAGCTTGACTTGCTTGACATGTGGTTTCAACAAGACGGTGCCACATGCCACATGCGCAACAATGGACTTGTTAAGAGTCGAGTACGGTGAACATTTTAATTCACGTTCGGGACCGGTCAATTGGCCGCCGAGATCGTGCGATTTAACGCCTTTAGACTATTTTTTGTGGGGCTATGTTAAAGCTCATGTCTATACAGACAAGCCCGCTTCAATTGACGCATTGGAAGACAACATTGAAGCATTTATTCGTGAGATACCGGCCGAAATGTTGGAAAAAGTATGCCAAAATTCGACTAAGCGGATGGACCATTTGAGGAGCAGTCACGATCAACATTTGCATGAAATAATCTTCAAACATTAAATTATATGGATTATCGATTCAAATAAACTTTCATGCATTTTTTTGAATTTTAAGTGTTGTTTTTTTTAAAAACTTTCCTATAGCTCTAAAAAAATTACCACCCTTTACTTTTCACGTGAGATCAAAATATGTCGAAATATCATTTTACAGGTTCGTTTGCATGTTATTGCAGAAGCGTCATATCTCAGTAGTCCTGCAGTCGATGTGGATCATACATACATCGGATTTATGTTAAAACATCATATTTTTAAGTTATATTAATATCCATTTTAAATTTATAATATTTTACTAGATTAACTCGAAACCAAAAGAATAATCATTTCTGAATAAGCTCATTGAGAACTTTAAACGCGTTTTTCTCAAAATGGATTATTTTGAGTTATGCCAGCATTGAAGTAAGTGAGCGATATTTTAGTTTCAATGGTTTGTAGGAGTTTGCACTGCCTTTTTCCGGGTTGCTGGAAGGTTACTGCCGTGAACCTCATTAAACACCTTCGTATGCACTGCGGCCAATTCATCCAGGGGCGGCACACCTGCAATGACTAGCGCTGCATCATCTGACACTGTGCGAAATGCGCAGCAAATGCGGATTGCTCCCAGTCAATGTGTTGCCTCCAGACCACGACTGTAACTTTTCTCCTTCAGTGCCTTCCACCAGACTCGAGCAGCGTACAACATGGTCGACCTCATAACTCTGTTGAGCTGTAACCTTCGATCTTGCTTCGGGCCTCTGGTATTAAGCATTATCCTGGAGAGTGCTCGGTATATTGCTGCCGCTTTTTCACTAGCATAGTCCAAATGCTCTCGGAAGCTGAGCCTAGTATGCATCATTACTCCTTGAGGTGAGTACTGCATTACCCACTGTAATTTGTGCAGTCTCCACAATTTTCCTGCTGCTACATCCACATTTTTCCTTTCAGTCTCGCACTCCCACGGAGAGAGATAGTCGCAGGATGCCGTCGTACATAATGTTCCACTGTAATGGACCTAGAACGGATCCTTGCGAAACACCTCCGGTTATTTCATACGTCTCTGTACGTGCACTGGTATCGCATTTGAGGACCATGTTCCTGAAGTAGCTGCGGATCATCTGGAGAAGGTATAAGAGGACTCCGAAGTTTGTTAGGGCCCTTACAATGCAGCTCCACCTAGCCGAGTTACTACCGAGAACTAGACAGCATTCCTTCTTGCCGATTTTCCATCTGGTACCGTGATCGCGTTCGCGGCAGTGCTCACTACATTCTGGATGGCATTGACTGTAGATCTCGCCTTCCTGAACCAGTACTGGTTTTGGGAAAGATCACCCGATGCGGCTAGTGCGCTCTCTAAACGTGTGCAGAAGAGTTTTTCCAAGACTTTTCCAGCTAAGTCGATCAAGCAGATCGGTCTGAATGACGCGGTTTTTCCCGGTGCCTTGGTACGTTTGGATCTTAGTATCTTTGCGACTCAGCTGAGCACGACCCTTGGCTGAGTCGCAGAGATCATGGAATCACTTGCGCTTGCTCTCTTTGATGGCTGCTTGGAGTGTCCGTATGTTGTTGTGGTAAACAATTTGCCACTCCCCAAAGTCTGCGGTTCCACGAGAGCGTTGGTAACGCCTCCTTGCATGGTTGCAGAACGCGTGGCCTCTGCATTTTGGTCGGTCCACCAGTACACTGGTGCCGCCCACACGGCTATCGTTGAGACATGCTGGAGTCGCATGCCGTTCCAACTTGGGACATTATTTGATCTGCCATTTGTTCCGCACTTCCAGTTGCTGCCAGATTTTTTACTGAATTCGCAATATTTTGCGTGACAAGTGTCCCCGCGCGATATGTTTTTCAACGGATCGCTTGGGGTGGATGTCTGTTCACTGGATCGCCAATTGTGCACCGAATGTCTAGGTGGTCACTTGCCGTGTAGTATTTTGTATAGGGTATTTTGAAGTCGGGCAACTCGACTGCAACGCTCTTACTTGTTGGTAATGCAGTTAAAGTGAAGACTTAATAAAGAAGAACCAAGAAGTGATAGATGACATCAATGATAAAATCAGTGTAAGCTTACGTTATTTTTGCACTCACAAAAAAAGTTGATTAACTCTGTAAATATGTACAATTAATTTTATTATTTGACTTGTAGATGTGAATTTATTTGCAGAACATATTTGCAATTATAGAATTTCCATTTAAATACACAAACCTCCATTAGCCACTGAACCACTGTCACTCACTTTTTAATTTTGGGGAATTTTTATGTATTTTAAAAATTAAAGGCCTATACTCAGATGAGAAAAAAATTTTTTAGTCTAGTACGATATTTCACATGAATAGAAACAATTTCATACAAATAAGATGACTTTTCAAACGTATTCAGATTTCAAAGCTGTACAAAAGTGTTTCTTATTATGTGAAATATTGTACCAAACTAAAAATTTATCTTATCTGAGTATAGGCCTTTAATTTGTTCTCTAACGGCAGAATACACTTCCTCGAATTTTTGAATAAATTCCACTCTGCTTTCGAGATAGGCTTTTGAGTCCCCTTTATAATCTTATCCGCCTTCTATAATTCCCGCAATGTAACACAATTTCGAATTTCGGGTTCATTGCTCTAATTCAAGGCTTCTGCGCCGGATTGCAGGACTGGGATGATAAGCGACTTGTATAGGGCTATTTTCGTTCTTAGCGTGAGGTCTTTGCTCTTGAACTCCCTAGTCGAGTTGCAAGAGTGATTTTTCAACGGATTTCCAGGGTGATGTTGTTATGGCTGGTTATCGTCGTTCCGAGGTAGACAAAATCCTCTACAACTTTAAATTTGTAGTCTCCCATTCTAACAGATTGTCCAAGACGCGTAGACTTTCTGTCCGCGGAATTTAAATTTTAAGTAGTAGTAGTAGTAGTTTTTATTTTCATCACTATTTTCTTAAAATTTGTGTACATATAACAAAACACTAAAGACATTTTTATATAGCTTTAGTGGCTGGTTTGTTTATAATCCGTCCGTCATTAAATTTATATTTTCTTTTACACATATTGTTAAATTAATTGAATTTAAATACGAAAAAAAGAACATATTGATTAACATTAAATGACGAACTAGAAAACTAAAATTCTTCGATTAAGCTTTTTCTGTAAAGTATTGCTTGCTCTATGTAATTTGCAAGTTTTGACCAATCATCATCTCTTCCATTTAAAACATCTATAATCTCCACCTCAGTTAAATGTGTATTTTTGAAGTATCCCCATCTGAATTCGCGCAGCACTGGTCATAAAATGTTGCATCGTCTCATCTTCATTGAGGTTACACAGGTTGTATTGTCTGGACCGCGTACTGTTAAAAGAGTTTCCTTTTAACCATAGAAGGCCTCCGCGAGCCTTTGTAATCCAGGATATTTTCTTGAGTGGGAAGTTTTCGCAGCACAATTCAGATCCCGTGTTATAGTCAAGGTGCTTGTAAATCCTAGTTTCGCTGGCTCGTGCACTATCAATTAAATGATTTGACCTGTTGAGTTTCATTTGTGTTAGTATATCAACACATATATTGCGCCATTCCGTATGATTTGCTTCATCAGGCAGTTGGATATTAAAAGCTTGAAGGTGCATAGCTAGGTCGTTGTACCAATAAATTTTCTCTCTTTTGATTACATTTGACAGAATGTGCGGTAGTCGGGTGGGTTCATATTCAAATAGAGTCTTGGTTATGTATCTAAGGTGCAAATTATATTTGTAATGAAATGCCTCTTCTGCTTCAAGGTTCAGCACATAGTTCGGGGTATTCGCAGGTAACCTCAGTATTTTCTTGATAAAATATCGTTGCAACGCGTCTACTTCATCAAATAAGGAGTTGCCCCATACTTGCGCGCCATAAGTTTGCACTGCACGGGTAACAGCTTGAAAAAGTTTCCATTTTGCTTTTAGGCTTATGTTCGGCTTGCTTAAAAAACTATTCCATGTCATGTTGATTCCTTGTTTGGCCTCCCGGGTTTTTTTCGCTTAAGTGCTTGTTGAAAGTCAGGCTTGGTGTAAAAATAATTCCCAAGTACTTGTATTCGTTAACTACTTTTATTGGGTTTCCTTGATAGGTCCATTTTTCGCCCGCAGCAAGCCTTCCTCGTTGACGAAAAACCATAATTTCCGATTTCAGCATATTTACCTCCATTCCCCATAAGTCACAATAACTCTCAAGACGATTGACCATACGTTGCAATGTGATTGGGGTGTCAGCTAGCAGGACGATATCATCTGCATATAAAAGGAGCCTGATATTTAGTTCGTCTATGTTAAGGCCACCACCTAAGTTTTCATGGAGATCATTAATATATAATGCGAATAGTAAAGGGGATAGCAAGCATCCCTGCTTAACTCCATTATAAGTTTCAAAACTTTCCGACAACTGGCTTCCGTTCCATACTGCGCTGCTGGATACTGCGTATACTTTTTCAATAAAGTTAACGATTTTCGTTGGTACCCCGATTGAGTGTAGCTTAAATATCAATAGTTGTCTTGGGACTCTGTCAAATGCTGCCTTAAAATCAACAAAGTATGCGTACGTTTTCTTATTTTCTGAGAACCTGATTTTGACTATTGATGCAAGATTGTAGATGTTGTCGTTTGTAGAGTACTTCTTGCGGAATCCTGCCTGATATTCATTTAGTTTACCATATTTTGTCACCCATTCCGATAGTCGATCATTCAAGACTCCCATCATTATTTTTGCTCCACAGTTCATAAACGAGATGCCCCTGTAGTTTCCGACATTGTTTGGGTCTCCTTTTTTATGTATGGGAAAAATTATGCTTTTTATAAAGGCTTCGTCCAGATCTTCACTGTTCAGATTTCTTGTAAATATCTTTGCCAACTCTTATAACAGTTCGTCGGGGGCATTTGCGTAAAATTCGTACGGCACTCTGTCTTCCCCTGGAGCCTTATTGCTTTAGACTTTTCGTAAAATGTATTTTATTTCCTATATTGTTATGTCGCTATCCAATACATCGTCCCTATTTAGCATTAAGGCGTAGTGCATTCTATTTATATGTCCTGATGTGTTTAATAGGTTTCTGAAGTAGTCCTTGAAAGTGCTGCCAAGTATGTCTGAGCCAATTTGGTATGTCTGTGATCGCAACTCTTTTACGAGTGTCCACCAATCTTTACTGTTTTGGACGTCATTTATTTTAGTCTTTATGGTTGCGATGAACTGTTGCTTTTTTATGCTGCACAGGGTGTCGTATCTCTTCTTCAAATCCAAATACTCCGATTTGTGTTGAGCATCGTCAGAGTTTCGGTACCTGCTAAGAGCATTGAATACACTATTTCGAAGCGTCGCACATTGGGCATCAAACCACCTGATCTGAGGAAATGTTTTCGTCACTGTAGGTCTTGAGTATGTTAAAGATTTTATAATTTGGCAAATGTCCGCCATAAGTAATTCGGGGTTTTCTTGTTTTTTAGATTCTATGTTTAACTTGACATAGAATACTGTGGTTGTAGTGTTTCTTTTCATATAAGTTTAAGTAACAGTCGTAGATCTTGGGTACAAGTGCTTTCGCATTGTGTTGTCAAGGTGAGACATAATGGTAAATGATCTGACCATATAGCGCTTTCCACTTCCCTTCGCTCTGCCATTATCATCGCAGAACTCCATTAGATTTCTTCCCGCAGCATTTACAGTGTGGTTTTTGGATTTACCGGTTCTGGATCCATCAAAGTGTAGCAGAAGGTCTTTAGTTATAGGTTGCTGCAGATCTCCAATTCTAACATTAAGATCTCCCAGTAATATTGGATTCAAGACGTCATTGGTTTGGAAGAAGCTTTTTATCTTAGTAAAGTCAGAAGTCCAGTTTGAGCCTCTCAGGTATAAGGGCAGTAGCGTACGTATAATATCCTTTCCAATTACTTTGATCATATGATGCCCATCTATGCATTCATATGTGTGGCTTACGCCATTGCGTTGTAGGTCAGTTTTAATTCCAATGACAGTACCACCAACAGCTCTGCCAAATGTGCTGTGCCTTATTGCTGGTTGCCAGTAGAGCTGGAAACCCTGAAAGGTGTTCTGTTACCTGCTGACTCTGTGCTCCTCCACATGCGTTTCTATCAGTGCGAAAATATCGGCTTTCCGTACAAAGTCAAAAAACCCTGGGTAAATAAACTTATTTGCTAGTCCATGAACATTATAAGATAGGTAAGGTAAAACTGGCTATACAGCTCCTCGACAAGCCAAGCTTTCTCAATTTTATTTTTTTTGGGGTGTGTGCTTTAAATTTTTCGCACAAGAGAAAGGGACCTACAGTTTAACGACGGATCCGAACGGCAAAGTTTTGAGAAATTGCTTTTTCATGGCTAGTTACTTCACAGCTAAGCTGGTGAAGGTGACCGTATGTGTAAAAGCTAGTTTCTAAAGAAAGAAAAAAACTTTTATTATTAGATGTTCAGAGGCGGGATCGAACCCACGACCTCCCGCCCAGCAGTCCAGCACACTAACCACTGGGCCACAGACGGCCACTATTTTTCTAGAGTGTTGTAAAAATTGGTCATCTGGGTTGTTTAAATTATTATTTCTATAAGAGTTGTGTCTACAGTTATTATTTAGTTATTTGTGATCTTCTTTAATATTGAAGTGAGAGTAAAGTCATGATCAGCTGGAGTCGCGCCGTAGATTTCCACCAATAAACTTCTCCCATCCTACTCTCCCCACTTTAGACGGCCTTCATCGTCGAATTTAATCCACTTTCCATTTACATTTAGGCTGTCGCCTCTGACGGTAACACGGTGCTTATTGTTCATTGATGAAAGTTCCCTCTTTATGTGCAACATGGCTCTCTTTTTCATCTGTCGTTCATCACTAAGATCTCGTTCCACATATATTTTCGATCCCGCCAGTTTTCGAGAATGTTTTATAATCTGCTTTGCTGAGTCTTCTGTGTCCATTTCAGCTATTATATTAACGTCGTTGTTTAGTTCAAAGATAACACGAGCCGTTCTAACTATTGTTCCACTTAGGCCCATTTTTTCAGAACATTCCTTTTGCGCGGCCGCTCTTGGTGAGATTCCTTTGGGTAATCCACTGAAGAGTATGTTCCTTTTTTTGCTGTGTTCGATAAGTCGCGCAATCTCCTTATGATCGGAGTCTACCCTCTTCTGCAGCTCGTCCACTTTGGTTTTTAAGGCCCTGTTTTCCTCTCTAAGGTCTTCCATTTGCTTGGTTACAATGCCAATTTGAGCTTCTATTTCTTGCACGTCTTCTTTCGTAGATACATTTTGTAGCCGAAAATCAAATTTTTGTTAGACACCCTGTATTGCTGCTAATATATCGCGCCATGACAGCTCCTCTGGTTTATCGGCTGGTTTCCTCAATGGCGTTCCACGTCCAATCACAATAAGAGTTCCAGAGTTGGATGTTAAGGGCGACTTTGGTGAGCGAAACATTTTCGTTTGAATGATGGTCGTCGCGACAAAGCTTAAATTTCAACGGGTTTTACAGCGCCCTCTGTTGTATTTGCTGGAAACTTCTTTACCAGCGATAACCGCTACAGGCGATATCGATTGTCAGAACCTGCCTTACTGCGATCACAAGCAACACAGCTGATTGGTGACCTGTGTTTTCTTACCAGAAAGAGAAAATAGCGCAATTTCTTTTGTCTGAAATTTCCACTTTCTCTTATATCGGGCGTCCTCCCCCCTCCCTCGCCTGGGTTGGGTGCAGAATATGGACTCCTTTTTGTGGGAATAAAGACTTCCGAATCGTTTACGATGGTGTTCAGCAATGTGCAGGGCCTGGTATGATGTTCAGACACCTGATGTCGCAGGCTTCAAGTGATTTTTATTACAGCGAACTTGGTAAACTTGGCAAAAAACGGAGCTCAGTAAAAAGCGCGGCCGGTCAGCGTGGATGTCTCACTTTCATCTCCAAATTTAAATTTTAAATAAAATTGGAAAAACAAAAGAATTCGAGCGCGTATATGTAACGAGAGATGAGCCTCTAATTTCGCACTTGCTATCGACGAAATATTGTGCAGAGATATTTCACACTTTACGCAAGTATCTCCGTAACATGCTTAAAGCGTAGTATAAACTTCCACCAAAGACTTGCCAAAACAAAAATACCAAAAGTGACAATTCTTTTGTTTTGGAACAGTGTGACCAGATTGTACAATGTATTCATGTAATATGGTCGCATTGCCAAGAGCGTTGTTTTTGGTTTAATTTAAAATTAACAGTTTCACATTTAATAAATACAAAGGATTAACATGCGTTCTTGCCCTGCCTACGGGGCCTGATAAGCAGATATGACAATTTAGTAATGATTAAATTCATAATTATTTCCCAGTTTAAATTTGGTTGAAGTCTCACGGTGTTGTGTAGCTTCCTTTGAAAATAGCGCTCAATCAGTGATGGGAAAATTATTCAAATTTCACTCGACGACGCATATTTGTGTATCGACAATGTGCGATACCAGTTGAAATAATTAAAATTAATTATTCAGGGAGCTATCGATAACACTACAGAAAATACGGATCTAGTATTGTACCGGTATTTAATTGAGGCCTTTTGTTGGAAGTGTGGACTACCACCAAAGAGACTGCCAAAGGGCTTTGGCACAAAAATTTTTGTGAGTTTTTTTTTATATGGAGTTTTTTGTTTTGGCAAGTCTTTGGTGGAAGTGTATACTACGCTTAAACAGTAAATACCAACTACCCCACGAAAAGGGAGTGTGATTTTCGAATTGGCAATTTCGACCCGGTATTTGTGTCTGGACGGGATACGCAGCTGAGTAGCACCGACGCTTGACCAGTCGACAAAGAAACAAATAATATCTGTGACAAACCCTGGCAACGGCGAGCTACTCGGAATTTTCAAGAGTGGCCGTGGCATGATGGCAAGACTGCAGTTACCAAAACCAAAAGGTCGAGGGTTTGAATCCCGGCCAAGGCAGGCAGACCCAAGTAAATTTCCAAACCTTCTTTTGATTATATTGTATTTCTATTAAATTAATTTTTTTCTCTATGTATTTAAAAAACACGTTTCTAGTTATTTTCCTTATTTAAGATTTTCATCCATTATTGGGTGAAATTTGAAGTTGCGTCAGAAAACGATTTTTAAGTACAAACTTTTATCACCAAAGGAAACTATTGTCGAATGTTTAAATTCCCAAACCGAACGGTTTAGGCAGTTGATCGTTGATCACAAAAAGCACTTTAGGTATACAGACTTACCATTTTTTCCAGTGACCTCTTGCTTTCGTCCAAAGCTTGATTGATGTATTTTGTGCTGTCTTCATCGTCTTCTACATCATTTTCAGCCAAACTAGTTCCATGGTATGGCACAAATGTGCTTATAGTATTTTCCGTTATATTGGGGCCAACTTGTTCACGACCACCAAGGAGTCGACAATTTGAACTTGAATTTTTTTCCTACGAGCAGAGAACAATTGATATGAAAGTTAGGTACAAATGGTATTGAAGTGTGACAGCAAAAAACTGTGCGGATGAGAGGAGCGGGAGTCTCTTGAAACATTACTGTACAGACAAAATATTGCTATTCAAATGTATTAAATCTTTGTTGATTTCTGTAAATTGCTTAATTATAATCAGTCTGAGCCGTCTAAGCAATCACTTTGAATAAAATCAGAACATGTCGCTAAAACATAAATATGTGCAAACAAAAATCTAATGGTTTTCTGAAATGTTTGTAACAAAAACCTACTCTAACAAAAATATCATGGTATTGATAAAGGAAGTATACACTTTTTATACAAACAACCACTCTTGGCCCTATAAAAAGAACACTGTGACGATTCCTTAGCTACAAGCAGTCGTTGATAACGAAGCTTATAAGTTAACATTGGATTCTACTTGAATGAACGCTCGTTGTGGCATTTCTTACAGTTCCCAAATGCTCATTATTTGTTTATTAGAGGTAAGTTTAACAATGTTCAGTCAAACAATAAATATTAAGAGTCATTTACATAAGAATTAAGCTAATAGCGAACTCTGACCCGGTGGGACAAAGTTATTGGCAAATGCCACCTATGGTCCAACTCACAGCATAGGTGGTCAGAGTACGTACTAGCCATTGCATGAGGGTGTTAGTTGAGGAGTGACATCAAGGAGTTCTTTACGTCTAATAGAGAGCTATCTATAGAAAATAGGTAATAGTACTCATTGTAAACAAGGCACAGGCAACGGAAGGGGTCTCGATGAGCATAGTTCGTTAGGCGGGGCGGTAGATAGATGGGTATATAGTGTCGAGTTGCTCTAAGTGGCACTGACAAATTAATTAGGCTTAGGAGAGCAATTGAGTCAATCTCACCGGCCAGAAGCTTTTGGATGAAAACTACCGCATGGCAGATTCTTCTGGATTTAAGTGATGGGAGGTCTATTAGGCGCAATCTCTGTTCATAGGGAGGTAGGTGGATGGTGGTGTCCCAGTTTAGGCCACGAAGGGCAAAAATCAAAAACTGTTTCTGAACTGATTCGATTTGATCTTGGTACTGTTGGTAGTGCGGGGACCAGAGGCAAGAATAATATTCCAGGTTTGGTCTCACCAGTGAGGTGTAAAGGAGTTTGGTGGTGTAGGGGTCATTGAATTCTTTGGACCATCTCTTAATAAATCCAAGGGCGCTCTTAGCCTTGTTGCAAATCACAGAGATGTGACTGTTAAAGCTTACATTGGGCTAAAATAATATGCCCAAATCATATACCTTGAATATGCGATCTAACGGTTCTCCATGAATGGTGTACTCGAAGAAATACGGCTTAGTTCTGTGAAAAGTCATAATATTGCACTTAGCAATATTAAGGGGAAGACGATTCAGGCGGCACCAAGCACTCAGAGCATTTCAGTCACTTTGTAATAAAAGTGGATCGTCAAATGACGCACATAGCTTGAGATCATCAGCGTACATAAGTGCTATTGAATGGGAAAGAACTTGCGGAATGTCATTAATGAAAAGGTTGAATAACAACGGGCCGAGATGTGGGACTCCAGAGGAAACGTGAACGATTTCAGATACAGCAGACTTAAAACGCACACGTTGGGACCGATTGGAAAGGTATGATTTGACCCAGCGGAGGAAGTTGGGTGGAAGACCAACTAAGCATAATTTATATAGAAGTAAATTATGATTAACGAAATCAAAAGCTTTACTAAAGTCTGTGTAGACGACATCAATTTGCTTACGATGTAGGAATCCCTTATTTACTATTGAAAAAAATACGAGTAGGTTAGTGGAAACCGAGCGTCGACGAATAAAACCATGCTGGGATGCACTAAGAATGGGTTTTTGAAGAATTGTGAAGAATTACGTTTAGAGCGGACAAAATCGTAGAATTTCTTGGGGTCATTATGGAAGCCTTGCTTACACTTGAGTAGGTAATTCTTAAAGCACTCATCATTAAGCTCTTCAAATTTAGAACGAGCCACCTTATATTTAGCGAAGTCAGCTTGGGATCCCGAGCGCTTAAATTTTTTAAGCGCTCGAGACTTTTTATTTTAGGGCTAGTCAATTGCCGAGTGAACCATAGAGGAGATCGGGAAGAAGTAGGAGGGCTGATGCGAGGAACGCAGACATCCAAAATGCCAAAGAGAACGTCGTAAAAAGCGCGAGAAGCACCGTCGATGTCCCTAAATTGATCAAGAAAGGACCAGTCATACTAGGAAAGTGAGAGGTTTAGAGCAGGGAAATCAGCTTTTTGAAAGCAGAAAGCCGGGCAAGCTGAGGACAGTAAAGCAATGGCGGGGCTAGGCCCTTCCATATCAAGTAGTAGAGTAGGATGATACGAGTCTTCTGATAGTGGAACCGTTTTACGGACTGTTGAGCAAGATGGATCCGAAGTAAAAACTAGATCCAGAACTTTGTTCTTACAATTTGGGACGGAGTTTATCTGACTAAGCGATAAATCAGCCATGCAGTCCACGAATTCGTTATTTTCCAAAGGGTATAGAATAGTTGGATCATCAGAAAAGGTCCAAGAAATATTCGGAAGATTAAAGTCTCCCAGCACCATCAAACGGTCCCGGTCACGCAGAAGTGAAGATACGTGCTGAATATATGACGCGTGGAGCAGATAAGTGAAAGAGTCCGATGAAGGAGGAATATATGAACATGAGACATAAGCTTGATACGCGTGTAAGAAAACCTTTACGGCTATGAATTCGGCATCACTACCAACATTAGAATCAATTAAGACAGAGGGCCAGACAGATTTTACAGCGATTAACACACCCCCACCACGACGGCCAAGGCGATCCTTTCTATAAATTGTGAAGCAATCAGTGAGAATTTCACTATTGCAAATATCAGGGCAGAGCCAGGTCTCGCTAAATGCAATAATGTCGACATCACAGGAGACACTTTTAGTATAGAGCGAGGCCAGCTTACTTCGAAGACCACGAACGTTCTGGTAGAGGAGGGAAAAGATTGTCAGTGCACAGTTGATATAAAAGTAACTTGCAAATCGTGTTGAAAAGTGACAGTAAAAAAGACTGCTGGTGAGAGGGCCGGGAGGCCCTTGAAACTGTACTGTGCAGACAAATAATTGCTATCTAAATGTAAAATGTCTTTACTAAAATTTAAAAAAAAAAAAATGTGTGTGTAAGGGGCTATCACCGCAACGCGTGCGCCATTTTTTAAATGATAGCCAGAGTATGTGGCATTTTTCTTATAAAACTAATTTTTTTACTTTTCTTTTAACAGGTTCCTCAAAAATTAAAAATTTATTTAAAAAAATCTTAAATATTAAAAAGCCTATTTCATTTCATTTTGTGTTATTCTGTAGAGCGGACAATTTTATGATTAATTAACCTTTTCCAGCCAAATTTGATTTAATGAAAGCTGCATTGAATGACATTGCAGAAAAAACAAAAACGAAGCAACAGATGTTGTATCTAAGGGCTGCTAGCATAAATGTGCCCATGAAACGCGAACTGGATATGAAGAATTGCTACCTGATGCGTCTAGTTTCACAATTTATTGGTCCAGTTCACAAGCTTTGAGAATTGTATGTTGTTTTAAAATGACATATCTCCGCTGTGATAATAGCGGAGATATGTAGTCTTTAAGCGATCAATTGTGGAGCTATGACGTTTCATGTATGTCGTTTTGAAGATACATAATTCGCTCGGCCGGGAGTGGCCGTATTTTTCTTTCTTTAGAAAATAACTTTTACACATCTGGCCACCTTCAGCAGCTATTATTGCCAGCTGGAAAATCAAATTCTCAAACTTTGCCGTTCGGATTCGGCATTTGACTGTAGGTCCCTTTCTCTTTTGCGAAAAATTTGAAGCACACACGCCAAGAGATTGAGAGAAGCTTGGCTTGGCCCCTTTGTGGCTGAATAGCCAATTTTACATTACATTTTGCATTCGCTCGAAGATATGTCGTTTGTAACATGGCGGTTTACAGAGACATAGCTCAGCCGTTTAGATTTATAATGTATAATGCGAAATCCGAAAAATACATCGAAAGAGATATGAAAAAAAAAGTATTTGCAAGTCAAATTTAGTTATTTTACCTTTGCCCAATTGCGCACAGACAAACATAGGCACATGCAAATGCATATCGTTCACTTATTTCAAGACTGGCATAAAAATTAGATTTTTGACTTAAGAATGCAGAATTACTCTCTGCATTGTGTACTATTTAAAAAATGGAAAAATGTGGTCTCAGCATTCCCAAAGCTAATATTTGTTGTAAAATTAATAATTGTGAAAATTTAAAAAATTTTATTTAAATTGGACGCGACTGGGCTCAAAATTTTGAAAACTATTAATCATACTACACGTTCACCAAACACAAATTTTAAGAACGAATTTATTAGTTCATTTAAATTGCAGTCATTGTTGAAAATAACACCTAGTAGAAGCCTATTATTATTTTTCATTCGCATAGTTTTTAAATAAAATCAACGTTGACTATTATTGAACGAAAAAAATTTATGATAACGGGCTATTCGAGCCCGTTAAAACTCGACTTATTTAACTTTTGTTTTTATTTACGCCCATTATACATCAAAAAGTATCAGATAGGGGGCGCTACCATGACCTTAAAAATATCATACTCGGGGGGTCCAACCTAGTAAACAATTTTCATATTGATATCTCTTACACTTTCCATGTAATATGAGAATATGTCGCAATATCATTTTATAGGTTCAATTGAATGTTAATGCGTTATATCTCAGTTGTGCTGCAATCAATATTGCGCAAACATCCCAGCGGCACAAATGTAACGTGGATCAAAATTAAAAACACTTAAGAAAAAAATTTTTTATGAGAAGCGCGTTAGCTGACTTGACTATTAGGCATATGGGAGAACTTGCGACAAAATCATTAATTTGAATGTAAGCAGTTGGCACTTGGCTGACCGATGCGCCAATTTTCAAAAGTCGATTGGCACAAACATGACACCACTGTTATATAATCACGAGCAACAAGTCGACCTGAAGTCACACGAAGTCAAAGTTACAGAAAATCTCTACGATTTTGGTACATGCCTCACAGCTGAATTCACCAAACTGCTCAGGGAAATCTCACGATTTCCTTCTGGTGTATGCGAACAGTGGGAAAATTTTTCACACTCCATGATAGATAGATAGATAGATAAGATTTTATTCGTATTTTTTTTTTGTGTAATTCGAACAAAGTTTTGTTTTTATATAAATACCGACATGGTTTTAAAACCGTCAGTCGGCAGTTTGTGCACTCAAAGTGTTGACTTGAACTACTACACCTGTCTGCCCGGCTCGTCGCCGAATAACAGATCGTTCGTCCTTATCAACACAGTTGGGTGGACTCACTTTTCAATAATACACTAACATTAATTGGTATACTGAATATAAATAATATAAATTTAATGCGCATATTATCTCCTGATCCGTAAGTTGCGTTCTTCCAAGGGATCTGCATTGAAACTCTCTGAGAACGGGACATATGCCTTGGAAGTGTGTTATATCCTCGAGTTCTAAGGTTGTACAGCGAGCACTACTTGTTTTCCCGTCTATGTATACTTCCGTTTAATCACAGAGTGGCAGTGCGTGCTTTAAGTATCCAACTTATTGTAGTTCTGCTGTATGAATTGTTACAACATGTTCTTCCTCTCCTGTAGTCAAGATACCTTTAAAAACGAGACTCGCTTGATCTTGCACTCTGGATGTGGGATATGTGGTCTTTTTTTCTTAGCGCGATAAGAAGTTCAATACATATATAGCAGCAATGTTCTTTTGTAATACACGTCATATATATCATTTCTTGAGATAGTTCACAGCTTAGCAATGGGTTTTTACTTCGTGAAACCAAAAAACTTGCTTGCGTATTACGTATTTGGTTAATATCTGAGGTAGTCGGCAATCGTCGTATTCAAACATTACCCTGTAAATGTACTTAAGGTGCAAATTTAAACCGTACAGATATCCTTCTTCCGCTCGCGTTTCTAAGTATCTATTCCTATATTCGTTTCTTGACGTACGCTGGTAAATTATCGTCCAGATTCCGGATATATTGCTCTTTTTTATTGTTTTTCCATTTAAGTTTCGGTAATATGTTCATATTTATATTTGTCGATTGGTCAGGTTGTGTTCTCAGGGTAACTACAATGGGCATATGATCAGACCATATTGCACTCTCCACAGAAAAATCCTTCACTTGGTCCAGTACTTCAAATGAGATCGCGCAGATGTCGTTGACAGATTGACCCATGTTGCTTAGGTATGTAAAATTCCCAATTGAATCGCTATTTGTTCGGCCGTTTAATACTAATAGACTATTGTCCTCACAAAAATTTAGAAATTCTTTGCCACTACTGTTGAGTTCTTTATCCTGGGATGCTCTGTTTGACGTTCCAGCTGCAAAATAACTGATCATTACCTCATCGAATACTTGGTTCTCCTCTCCAATTCGCACATTGATGTCTCCCTGTACTAATGGATTGGTTGGAGTGTGTTGAGTGAAAAAGTCGGAGACTTCACGGAACTCGGTTTTCCAATTAGCTCCTCCTCATACATATAGTGGGAAAACTGTAAATCCTTGCGTGTTATTCCATATTTTTTTACTGTTGACGGATCCATTGTAACTAGTCCTTTTGACCCGAAAACCAGTGCAGGCTATGCTCAGGGCTGTCGAGGATCGTTCCAACAAATTTATATTGGACTTGCAATAATAAGACAACTGTGATTCTTTATTCTATTATGCACCAGCGACGCGGTTCACTTTATTGTTCACTTTCTCTTGTATTTCACTTAGCTTAATTAACAATGGTTTATGCCTATCTGAGGTATCCTTGCCAAACCGCAAGGTACGCCTCCTATCCGGCTGATCGCCGTTATCGCAGGATTCCGTTGGCTAAGGACACGCCGTGCACGCCTAAGCGATCGCTTGACTCGCAGGCTCGCCTATTACGCTCAACCTCCTACGTACTGCCCTACTGGTGTCCTTCAAGGACTACAAAGGGTGCGCTGGATAGTAGATTCGCCTTCCACGTCGAATCAACGTTCGACTCGCAGGCTCTACTTGCACTCAGCTTCTTTTTCACTTCTCGAGACCTGGTATTTGCACCAGGACCTGCCTTATCCTGCCGAAGTCCTTGCACAAGGACTATTCCGTATCCTGTTTAAGGATTGCGCACTGGATTCCACGTCTTTAGTACTCTTGGGTACTACGATTTGCCGCACTTCAACTTTATGGATACGTTCCGCACCCGCTTAATCCTCGTTTCACACTGACTGACTCCTATGCCGCCAGCGACGCCTTATATAGCCCTCCTGTGCTGTCTCCTGATGTCTCCTTGTCTGCTTCTAGAACATTCGAGACTCCAAAACCTTCCATACGGCACTTTCCTCTGCCTAGCAACAGCGTATTCTGGCTTCGGCCAGTGATACTGCCGCTTCATCGCGTTGGTGCGACTGCGACAGCTATCCTTTTGCTCCGACTTAACGGATCCTTCGATTTATCACTGCGCCGTCCGCCGTCCATCGTGCTGCTGCTTCCATGGCCTCCCATTCATTTCCCCTTTGCTCTGAATCCGCCTGTCTTTCCTGTGGAAACTCCAGAACCAATCGCTAGCTTATCTCATCATTTTTGCCAAGAGTTTGAGCATTCAATGAGCGAACGCGATAGAGAAATTCTTCCACCTGCATGGACTCCTTAGTTCCATCGAACTTTAGACGCCAACTCAGCAATATGCTGGCTGCCTTTTCTGGAGCAATACTAGTTGTGGAGGGCCTGCGTTTAGTGATTTCCGAAGTTTGACGTTGAGAGCTTGTCTTATTGGGATGATCTGACGCGTGATCACTGGAATTATTTGGAGAGTCCTGAGGTTGCCCAACATCTACTAAGTTGATGCTGGCTAGTTGTGATTGTATAGCCTGTTCAATTAAGGATTTTATAAAAGAGTTTAGATCTTTCATCATTTCCTTTTGTTGCTCTTGTCAGTGGTTTCTTGACCAATGGATTTGGCTCCTATACTGTCTTGGGACCCTTTGTATCGCTCAGGAAAGCCCTGTCTCGTATGTGTCTGAGATCGAGTTTGCATTCCTAGTTTAGGAGTGGCTCCTCGACCGTATCCTCTACTTCTAGCTGGCTTCCTTCCCCTATTATTAGGATCGGCACTTATATTAGACATCGTACTCCTCTGAGCGGTATTCGTTACCGCCGGGGAAGAGATTTTATAGTCCGCTGGCAACTCTGCGGCCAAAGTATTATTCTCATACCCCAATTGACTTGGGTTACACTCTTTCATACAAACTGGACATTCAAGGTCAGTTTTTAAATAGTTAAGTAAACAATCCTTATGAAATTTATGATGACAGGGAGTCGTAGCAGTCAACTGGTCCTGTCTCGGAATTTCTTGGCAAATGCCACAAAATGGATCAGCGTTGTTTAAAGCTGCCGCTATATTTTCGTTGCTATGCTCTAGCGGCATTTTGGTGTATAAAATAAATTTTTCGTTTGATTAATGCAGAATGCTATTCAAAAATTTATGATTTATAACACTCTTCTAGATAGTATATAATTATAAAGCGATCGCCCCTTTCGAGCATGGTATGGTGTAGTTGGACCTCATGAAGGTCTCCGATTTCTTAGTGAGAACCCTTTTTTTTTTTTGTGTGAACTTTAACTATTCTATTGTAAGCTTACTCTAGGAGTTTAGTCTGACATGGTCATTCTATACTTAGTATAAATACAGACTGTAATTCCACTATCTGAACAGAATTCCTGCTGTAAACTTTTTCTGGCACAGTTATTTCTCAAAGCATTGTTGAACTTCTCCTATTGAATATAATTTGGTCAGTATACTCATGGACATGAATGATAACTGCAAATTCCAAAATAAGCATCAATGGTTATTCCTTTGCTGAGTCTGTGGTCCTTTAAATGAACTAGACATATTAATAATTCACAATCACTGTTAGTCTTTGCTATGAACAGAATATACATAGGTCGATTTATCCAAGAACTGAATAAGAGTCGCTAATTCCATATGTAACCACTACTGACGCATAACAATCTATGACTGCTATTACAATATTCACAAAACTATTTTCAAAATGACAGAGCAATGTTGGAGCTTAGCCACCATAACCTGTTGATGCATTGGTGATATATACATCGATGGCCAAAATGATTTTCATGGGCTCCACACGTTTGGGCGCCAATTATGTGGGGATTTCGATACGTGCACTTCTAGCTATGCTCTTGCTAGCTCGCCGGTTTATGTCGGGGTTCTTTCTACCGTCCCTCTAATACATACTCTAACGCACACCAACATAATATTTAAGTGCACATTTGGGGATAACTAATATTAGTAACGATGAACAGGGTCAAAAAAATGAAAGTAAAACAAAACGATATTCCCGACAATTTATAGGGTATCTCAACTAAGCCTGATCGAATTTGTGGGAACTTTGGTGGTATTAAGTCCCCATGTCTCTACCCACCCTACCTGCTCTAAACAGACCGACAAAGGTCGTCGCGCCCTTAACACTTCATTACCAGACTTTCATGCTGTTATTACACCTTCCATACTTTACTCAGGGCGAAACTGAATGATTTAAAACATTATATGGATTTTAAAATTACAAAGGTATTTCATTTAATAGATCCAGTATAGATTTCAAGTTGATAAACATTTTCAGACTAATTTCAAAATAAGGATATAACAGGTACGATAATTATAACTAAGGAAAATTGGTTGGGACTCGAAACGGTGTATTTAAATGTAATATTTATAAGACGCTTTTCGTAAGTCTTGCCAAAAAAATGAATGGGATAAAAGTTGATAATTTGTTACCCAATAGATGTATGTTTGGTTTGGTATATAAGGAAAACTTACAACTTTCTTTTTCTTAACGAAGAAAACTTACTCTTCGTAGTCGGTGAGCTCAGAGACGACGTAGGCATTCGTTGCTGTGAATAAAAGTGGCATACATCGATATAAGGTTATGTCAAATTATGACTATTATTTCGAATTCATACCCGTTCGATATCCAAACATTGTACACTAGCTATTCGAATAATATTTATTCACTTGAAAAGTGTATTATAATTTTGCCCAGAAGTTTGCAACGCATAGAAGGAATCATCTCCGACCACATAAAGTATATATATTCTTGATCAGCATGACGAGCTGAGTCGATTAAGCTTTGTCCGTCCGTCTGTCCGTCTGTCCGTCCGTCCGTCTGTCCGTCTGTCTGTTTCTACGCGAACTAGTCCCTCAGTTTTGGAGCTATCGAGCTGAAACTTTGCACAGAGTCTTCTTTTTACTGCACGCTGCTAATATGTCGGAACCGACCGGATCGGATGACTACTTCTTGTAGCTGCCATACAAATGTTCGTTCGGAAAATGGTTTTTAGTAAGAAAAACTGTTTTGTTCTCAATATTACTGCTCTCAAACACGGTCATGGGTAATATGTAATGTTTTTAAGCTGATCTGCGAAGTTTGGTCGAAGTCTCTAACCGTTGAGACAAGCTATTTCAAGTGTATCAAAACTTCGGTACAGACGAAGTTAGCTTTGCCTTTCTCGTTTTACTAGAAATAACTTAAGTTCTAAAGAATTGTAATTAATAAAAAAAAATTACAGTTTGAGAGTCACTGCTTTAACTTCAGGCAATCGTTGCTTGGCCCGAATCATTTCAGGAAAGCGAAGCGCAAGGCATACATATAAAAATTAGTTTACGGGGGATAAGGTCGTTCTATTTATAAACAAGGTCGAGCCGCCTAGTGTATTAAAATTTAACAAGAAGTTTGCCAACACAAAACTTGAACTAGACGGCCATAATAATGTCTTTTTCCACAAACTCAGCCTATAGCACTAATGTGTCGGGTGTTTAAATATCGGGGACTGTTTTATAGATGAATACTGATGAGCTGCGACTGGCTTTATTAAGGTCTCCTTGTGGGTTCTCCTACGGGTAGGCCTTTTGTGGCTTATGCAACTCTCCCTGGGGCTGGCTGTTGGCGGTGGCCAACAGGGGTCGGAAGGTCATCCACGGACTGATCCCAATTAATTGAATCCAGCTTATTTTGTCCGATTGAAGGAAAAAGGTTCCCGTCAGACCCAACGAAAGCCGGATAAGGTCGGCTTGGCTGATAAAACCGCGTCTACCGCACTGACTAGGTTAAAGAAATTCACTATTTAACCGATTTACACAAAGCAGAACCACCACATACCTTCTCATAAGGTTTCCCAATCGCGGTAAACACTACCAGTAGAGACGAAAATTTGAGAATTTACACTTGAGGTTAGACAACGTGACCGAAGCGCGTTATATAATAAATCTGGACTTGGTGATCTTGAGCGACACGTTTGCTTAACTCCAGTCAGACTTTAGTACTAACTCAATCAGAACTTTTTCACTAAGGCAAGGGCTAGCCTGACTTGAGCTTTTATAGTTAGACTATATCTATCCTGCTTACTCCAAAGGCAGACATAGGATAACGCATGCGTGGGCGCCAGCTCCCAACGGCATTATCGGATGATCATGTTGACAATCACTCGAACTCACAACGGAGAACAGTTGGTAATTGGACACTTTTGAGTGAAATTTCAACTGGAGTGTATTAAGATGAACTTAAACTTAATTGTGACGCTTGCGCTCTTTCGTTATGCCAGTCAATACCTTACGATTTCTACTACTATTTTTAACACGAACAGCCAGTAGAAGTACTTGTATTTCGAGTGTATTTGTATGCTTAAACTTGGCCACTACAAATGAAAGTTCGAATCGTTTTTGAACTATAATTCAGCAATGGCAGCATAAACAATTTCGATCAGCACTGCGCATGCGCTGATGCGGAATTGCAAACAGCTCGGTTTCATTTCGATCGTTTTTGCTTTCGTCTACATGCAATTTCTGGGGTACAACTTTAAAATAATTAATTAGTTTAAAATCTTCTCAAAATATGACTTATTAAAATAAAAAAATTGGATAGATAAAATATATAACAGTTGACATGAAAATTGTCAATTACTTTTCATTTCACTCACTCAAAGGCACAACTTTTAAAACCGAATAATTTGATCATTTTTCGGAAATGGGAACAGCTATCAATTCCGATTCCACATGATTTGATCGAAATCGAAAACGGGAACAGGCCTGTATGATTTGAACACACACTCCCTCTTTTAGTTCAAGAATTCCTTTGACTTCACAGCCCTAACGCCGTGATTTCCAAATGTAAGCGAGTTGTGAGTTTTTAGGTCAGGTACTGTGGCCAATGAAAAACTAAAACAGTTCCACACCACAAATAATGTTTATGGCATTATTTAAGATGTTGCCCCTCGGTGGTATAGTTTATTTTTAATGATAAAGCGAATTTTACTTCCGACTGACCACTTATCCACAATTTTACGCGAAACTCTAAGCAACTCCAAAAGTCCTCATATAGAAACTTTGCAAGAAATGTCCGAAATCCTCACCTCTTAGAAAGTGTGCCACTTGGCAAATTTCTGGGAGAAAATTTGCCACTATTTCACTAATTATCCCACTAATATGCGAGATGCTGCGAAGCACACACAAAATGGGAAGTGAGCTTAAGTCTGTCCAAGCTCTTTGAGCCCACTAAAAGAAGTGGCTTAAAAATACCTATGCATTCCAGCAACATCCACAGCTTCTGAAAAGATATTCAGTAAAGCTGGACAGACTCTGTCGGACCGTAATGCCAAAGAATTGGGAGCTTTAATGTTCCTTTATAAAAATTTAAGTAATTTGAAAAATACTTAAAAAGAAATATTTGATCTAGAACCCTAGAAGGGACATTGGTCTTTTAATTTATCAAAGTTATATATATTATTTATACTCTCTATTTATTTTCAATTTAATCTCAAGCAAGAAAGTGATTTAGGAAGCTACATCACAAGACTCTTAAAATTTGAAATAAACATCGATGTTTCATCGATGTTTTAGCAGTAAAACATCGATGTACGTGGACATCGATGTTTCTCCAGCTCTAACAGGGAGGGAGTCTTTCCATCAAGATGGAAGCTTCAACGACTGGTTCTGCTTCCAAAAGGGGACAAGAATATGGAAGACCCCTCTGCGTACAGACCACTGTGCATGCTAGATGTCGTCTGTAAACTATTCGAGCGCATCCTATGCAACCGCCTAGAGGTGGAACTGCAAGAACGGCACGGCCTTTCAAACCGACAGTTTGGTTTCAGAAAGCAGTGTAGTACGATAGACGCAATTTCAATGGTGGTGCACACAGCCCGTAAGGCCACAGCTGGTAGAAGATAGCGTGACGGCAGTAAGGAGTATTGCATGGTTACGACCCCCGACGTAAGGAACGCATTTAACTCCGCCCGCTGGGAAAAGATCCTACAAGCACTCACTCGTCTTGGTGTTTCTAATTATCTGGTGAATCTAATAGCCAGCTACTTCGAAAACCGTACCCTGCTCTACGACACAGCGGATGGGAGGAAAACGTACGGAGTCACAGGCGGAGTGCCACAGGGCTCAGTTATAGGACCGATCTTGTGGAACGTGATGTATGATGGAGTCCTTAGGCTAGCTACGCCGACAGACGTCAGCATTGTTGGCTTTGCAGATGAAATCGCGATCGTCTCAGTTTCCAAGAATTTGGAGGTTGTGCAGTGTAAAACCAACGACGCTATAGTGCGAGTGACCGACTGGCTAGAGGACAATGGGCTGAGCCTGGCTCCCCATAAAACCGTACGTGGAAGAAAAGGCTATTAGAGCAACAAATGCGTTATCGGGAATTATGTCAAATATCGGTGGACCTCGACAGCGTAGCAGATGGCTAATCTGCAACGTAGTCAGGTCTATCATAATGTAAGCAGCACCGATATGTGCCCCTGCAATGACAGTGCCATCATACAGCCGAGGATGCAAATAAGCATACAGGAAGTGTGCTCTTCGAGTTACCTGCAGCTTCCGGACTGTGTTGGAGGACGCAGCGCTAGTTCTAGCTGGAATGGTACCACTGGACCTGTTAGCGATGGAAAGCAGAGAAGCAGATGAGCATCGACGAGAGAGGACGATGACGAAATGGCAAGCGAGGTGGAGTGCTACCACCATCGGCAGCTAGACAAGAAGACTGATTGCGGACTTAACGCCGTGGGTGGGTAGACAGCACGGGCAAACTGCCTTTCTCTATCACAGCTACTGACCGAACATGGATGCTTCAAATCCTATCTTTATAGACTTAAGCATGAGACAGATCCGTTTTGTACACACTGTACGCGGACCATAGAAGACGCAGAACATATATTCTTTGTCTGTCCGAGATTCGCAGCTGAACGAGAAGAGCTAAGCCTAGGTATTGGGAGGCCATTCACAGTCACTGACTTGATGGACATCCAACTTAGCTCGCAAAACAATTGGCATACTATATGCACCATGGCCCTAAGGCAATGAAATCCTTGCGTAGCGCTGAACGACAGCGCAATTCGACTTCAACCCCTAGATAGGAATCTAGTGGAGGCTTTCGTGGCATCTCCACCTTGTGAAGTACTTAGCGGTAGTTCCGCAAGAGGGAAACGGCGAGTAGGGGTGGTTTTTGTGGGTCAGGAGTTCCGAGTCCCACACTTTTTGGCTTTTAATGCTTTCCCCCCTATACAAAAAAAAAAAGAAAAAAATCCTAGGTGTCAACTCCCTGGACATCCAAGCACGCCTCACTGCACACAGGACTGCCAAACGTCTTTGCGCGGCAGGCACCATAGTGCTATGGACACAGCACAGTAGGTAGAAAGATCAACAGTAGCAAGGACTACATGATCCCAAAAACCAACTTCACAGGCGCATCAGCATTAATGGGCCCAGAAGACTGACGTACAGGACTTACTCATGAAGCATGCACCTTTTCACGGACGGCTCAAAGATGGCCTCAGGAGTCGGAGCCGCCGTGTACTGCAAGGAGCCGGAATTAAGGCTCTCCTACAAACTGCAAAACCACTGCATTATATTCCAGGCGGAAGTCTTCGCAATAAGGAAAACAGCTGAATTGGCAGATACACGCACCAAACGATCAAATCAACATATACGTAGACAGCCAAGGGGCACTCAGCAATGCAGAGTCACGCCATCAACTCCAAAAATGTTCTGGCCAACAAAGAAGCAATAGACTCCCTTAACACCTCCAGCAAGGTGCAAATCTACTAGATTCCCAGCCACCAGGGCATTGGAAATAATATGGCGGACACTCTTGCAAAAGCCGGGTTCGTACGAAGCCAAGAAGCAACATTAAACATACGTATTTCCCTACAGACTCTATACAGCAAGATGAAAGAGATAGCGGAGAAAGAAGCAGTGGAAAAGTGGAAGAACACAACCGGCTGCAGAATCTCTAAAACTATGTGCAAAAAAAGAGACAAAAACTCTTGCACTATACGCTGCAGCTCCAAAGAGAGACTGCAGACTGCGTAGACGCTGCAGCTGCAGCAGCCGCTTACGCGATACAGCTGGGCATCACGGCAGCAGACACCGATACAGCTGGGCATCACGGCAGCAGACACCTGCAGGAAATGTAAGGAACCTGGAGTAGCAGAAACTCTAGAACACCTCATCTGCAGCTGCCCAGCAATCGCCTCGACAAGACTTAAACATCTGCACTCTCCAAGTTTCACCTCTCTGGAAGAGGCGGCCAAGAGTTCCCCCAAACAACTATTGGCATTTGCCAAAACGTCAAAGATCCTCCAGGATTTCTAAAGGAAATGGTACCCTAAAAAGCACCCGGCCTCACTGAGGACCGTTAGGTCTATGTGTGGCCCCCCTACATGGGGCCAGCCAAAAATACCTACCTACCTTTACCTTCAATCGCTTCTGTTGAGTGCCATAAAGTGCATTTAGCCACCGCAGTGTCTTCCGAGTGAAGAGCAATCAAGGATCTCGCAGAGAACTTTCTGCGACACATACACTGTGCATTTCCACCCCGTAACCGCTGGCAGCCGGTGGTGATCTTCAGTAAAACAAGGCTCGCACACTCAGTGAATTCGCGATCGAACCACACGGTGCAGTGCATTGCAGGGAGTAACCACCAAGTTCAACATTTTTTAGCTGAACCACCAAAATTTTATTTGTTTCAATTTTATTTGTGGTTTTAGTTACTTACGTCATTAAGTTACGTTGACGTAACGCGTCAGTACTGGCAAATCGTCAGTGCTGACACTTTTGTCACTGGGATTTTGAGTGGTTGTTTTTTTGCTGTTTGTTCTGGGGCCTAATTTCTATAATTTTTGTTAAAACTCTTGTCGGTTCTCTCTGTTCTCCGTTTAAGTGCTTGACTTCTACAGTGATGAAGAGAAAATTATTTTTTTTCGACTCTGTGTAGGTAAGAAGCTAAATAGAACAGGGCCAAACGATGAGGGATTGCATGATGTGGGAGTCTGCTGGTACAAACGGGTAGAAATAAATCACTGTCACCTTTTAATTTCCTTTTTATTTTATTTTTTTTACATTGCTAAAATTCTATTCTCTATAAACTTTTATAGAACATGAGTGATATCACAAAATCACTACCAATAATTCCTGCTGCACAGGCTGCAACTATAAAAGCAAAAGCGCCACAACACAAGTGGGAGCAGTACGGCCCTTTTTGCAAAAACAACCCAGTCCTCTGCCATTTCAGCGGAAAAAGCACACAGCCAGCAACCAGCACCTGGGGTTTCGACCAATGGAGTGGGAAAGGACAAACGAATTGTTTGCGCTAGAGCCATGCTGTACGCCAGGCCCGACCCAACCAGGGTCGGACCCGCCGATCAGCTCAAGGCTTAAAGAATCCTGAAACGTTTGCCAACTAACCCAATCAGGGAGGACCAGACGTCGAAGGTAGATTTCGCCAAGGTCCAGGAAGACATCGCCTGGGCGAGAGGAGCTTTAAAAAACTTCTTTCTGGAGACTACTCTGGAGACACCACCTGACCAGCCACCAGCCGCAAAAAATGGCAAGACATGACAATGGCAAGTAGATTGAGGCTGCCACAAGCCGCGTCACCCTGGATGTTTTGCTGGAGAGTCCAGGGACACCTCCGTGCTGTTTTAGAATAGGGTGGTTCCAGAAAATCATCCGTCTCGTGGTATGCGAGAATGAAAGATCCGTTGATCTTTACAAGGCTGCAATCGTCAAGGTTGGTGAAGTTTATCCGGTGGCGGGGCTAATGGTTGTCGATGCCAAAGACATATCTTACCCGTGCACATACCCATCGGAACCTGAAAAGATCCTACAGATGATGAGAGTACTTAATCCAAATGCCACCAGCAACTGGACGGTGATCAAAGTAGAGCGCTCAACCCGAGCAACTACTATGGTCACTTTCCAAATTGATAAGAATCCGTCGAATACTAAACCAAATTATGGATTCCAGAGGGTATTCATGAAAGTGTACAAGACGGACACAACAGCGTTTGCTAACCTAGCAGCCACTGGTGAAGTAAAATAAGAGAGTGATGATGAGATGGAGGAGCACTGTGGCTATATCTCTGGAGCTTCAGATTATGGACCAGTCCTCAGGCGACTCTATACGGAGCAGGAGCTTCTCCAACAGGAGGACGCCGATGACACCTTGACTGAGGAAAGTACGATGCAAGATTATGCGGGCTCTACAGATAAACCTGCATCATTCTAGAACAGAAACCGCTGATCTTCTACTTCGCCTAACCCCAGTCGAAGTAGATATTGTTTTTGTACAAGAGCCGTGGATTTCTGGTGACAGTATCAACGGTTTAAAGACACCCAGATACGACCTTTTCTACACCAAGGGTAAAGAAAAAATTCGCACATGCATTCTAACAAAAAAACATTTTAATACACTTCTTATTCCTCAGTTTAGTGAAGGCGACATCACCACGGTCACTACCGGGTCAACCATCAGGCTGGCCTCTTTCTATCTGGCTCACGACACAGTAAGCCCTCCACCAAATATTTTCCCAGACCTGATGGAAAACAGCAGATACACCCACACAAGCCTCATTTTGGGAGGCGATGCCTGAGCGCACCACACACTGTGGGGCAGCACAAATATTAACGAACGAGGTGAGTCACTATAGTTAGTTAACGACCCCACCTTTGTCATCAAGAACAGAAAAGAGGTTTTATACTTAACTTTAATCTCAGAAGACCTCTGTCACCGGCTGACGTCATGGAAGGTGCTGCCAGAGCATTCCTTCTCTGACCATCGCTACATAGAGCTCTTATTTACACACAAGTGTCCTTCACCCATAAAAATACTGAACACGAAAAAAAACTAATTGGGAAGTACACAATAAACTTCTCCTCAAAAAACTCGGTTCATCCCCACCATATGCACCAATCAGTCGAAACCAAATAGATGAGCTTGTTGAAACGCTCACCACAGCGTATACAGACTCATTTAACAAGGCATGCCCGCCTAGGAAAATAAAATCCACCTTTAAGCCACTTTGATGGTTTGCAGAGCTGGATAAGATCCGAAAAGAATGTCGTCATACCTTTAATCTATCTATATATAACGACCAGACAACCTCTTGGGAGTTATATATACAAAAGCTAGGTATTTATATAAAAGCTATCAGGAGAGCTAAACGTTCCTCCTGGACCCTTTACTGAAGAAACATTGAGTCTTCCTCAGATGCCTCACATCTCAGGAAGATCCTGGCAAGCTCACCAACCTCACCAGTAAAAAGGGGGAGGAAAAAGAGAGGTGGGAGGGGGGAAAAAAAAATTTTTTTTTCACAGGAAGTTATTTTTTTTTTTTTTTCCCCCCCCCCTCGGCCCCGGAATTTTAAAAATTTTTCTTATATTTTTAAAAATAGAAAATTCGTACCTTTTAGAGATAGTTAAGAAAGAATGATAAAGATCGGATGAACGGTTCTCAAGTTATGAGCAAAACAGTGAACCAAGCCCTCCCCGCTACCACCCTAAAAAATGTTGCATACTTTTTGGATGGTCACACTAAGGAAAGCGGGGACACTGTTAAACATGTTTTTTCATGAGTAACGGGTATATCGAAGTCGGTTAGAGCCGACTTTAACATACGCTCTCGTTTATTTTTGGCCTATGGGAGCGACCACTGTGCTACGTAAGTCTTGATACGGCACAGGAAGAAAGGTTTTTCCACCTGTCCGTAGCGAGACGAAGTGTTTCAGCTTTTGAGAGCAGTTACATGTCGCCATAGGCATACCTATCCAGTTGCGGTGTCCAGGTACCCATATAAGGTGTATACTAAAATGTCGTGCGATCTCGTTGAGAGGTAATCGACATTAAGTAATTGTTTTAGAATTATTTGCATGAGAGTCAAGTGCTTTGAGGGCGGCCGTGAGTGTGCTAAGGTAGGTGGCAGCTTTCTGGATGGCTACCACTTCCGCTTGGTACACACCACAATGGTCAGGGAGGCGGATCGATAAATTTAAGTCTACGTTGGGGGAGAACACGCCCCCTCTTACTTTTTCTTAAAGCTTTGATCCATCAGTGTAAATGTTGATGGCGTCAGCTCTGCTGTGGGGGAGGTTTTCCCATTCATGTCGGCTTGCGATATAAACGTCGTATAATTTGTCGAACGTCGTTTGTGGTATACAGTAGTCCGTAGTGAGCATTATACCCGTTTTGTCTTCGAGTATAATTGAGTGTCAAGAATTGCCCCCATTCCAAGCATCGGTCATCGACAAGGTCTAGTGGTAGAAGGTGAAGAATAGTGTTAAGCGCTTCCGTTGGTGTGGTACGAAGAGCGCCACTAATACATATCTCTGCACTTCTCTGTACTTTGGTGAGATTGTTCAAAATAGATAGTTTTCCGAGTGCTGGCCACCATACTAGTGCTCCGTAGAGTAGTATGGAGGGTAAAAAACCCCATTTGCGGCCAATTGCCTTTCTGCACGAGTAAAGAGCTACGGATGCCTTTTTTATACGTTCATTTATGTTGTCCTTCCAGTGTAGAAGGCGGTTTGAGGTTTCAACCTTGAATGTTTATTCGGAGGCGCCAGGCCTCGTATTTATATCAATTTGTTTACATTGATTCTTATGGGCTAGGTATGGTTACATGTGTTAGAAGAGATCTTAATGATAATCTTATGCTAGGCTTAATTACGGTACTTAGGAATAGATCTCACTTGCTTTATCATATATGAGCCAAAGCTTAGATAAGAAGTTAGGCTTTAAAGTAGAGCTTTTGGCGTGAAGCTTTTTAGCTTGAGCTTTGATAGTAAAGCTATTTTGATTTAGAACTGAACTTTGTTCTAATGCATAGTGGCTGCAATAATTTATGCTACATCTCCTTTTTTCGCAAAAAAAAAAGAATAATTTATTGTTCTTTTTTTTTTTTTAAATGTTTTCTATAATTAAAACAGAATTAGACATCTCAGCATAGGCTGAGATTCACGTACCCAACGGGTTACGCTCTGTTGCCCTATATCTTTTTTGTTGAAGATAAGAGATCTTAATATTAATACAAGTTTGATCTTAGTCTAATAATTTTACTCTGTCTAGGTTTACAATTTGTGTTTTATTTTTATTGTCGCTTATTGTTATATTGTTATTTTTTCCTATTTCTACTACGTTATATTTCCCTAAGTATTGAGGGTCTAATTTATGGCCTGTCTCATTCTTTATTAGAACTAATTGCCCTATTTTAATTGCTACCTCATTTGTTTTTCTATCATAATTTTTCTTTTGTTTTTCCTTATATCTGTCTAACATGAGCCTTGCTTTATTTTGTGCTATTTGTAGCTTATACTTGATTTCTTTGTTATAATCTTCTAAATTATAGGCTGGGTCAATTGTTGTAGATGAAAATGGAAGGTCGGTTGGTTGTTTACCGAAGATCAATTCAAAAGGACAATAGCCATGTAATGTGGATGGAGTAGTATTAAAACAATATGTAAAGTATTGAAGATACTCATCCCAATCATATTTGTTTATTGATATGTACGATCTTATATACTCGTTGAATGTTCTGTGGCTTCGCTCGATTGTTCCTAGTGTTTGATGATGATGGGCAGTTGAATTAATTTTTTCAATTTTAAAGTTTTTACATAATTCCGTTAGTATTGAGTTCATGTATTCTGTTCCCATGTCTGTGATAAAAGTCTTCATCGGACCGAATGTCAAAATACATTTTTCAAATATTGCTTTTGCAACGGTTTTTGCGCTTTTGTTCGGTATTGGTGCCGTAATAAGGTATTTGGTCAAATCACATATCATTGTAACCGCGTATTCGTTTCCGTTTTCTGTTCTCGGTAATGGACCAATAGTGTCAATTATAACAATGTCAAAAGCTGTTGCAGGAGTTGGTGTCAATGTCATAGGGGTTTTATTATGTCTGGTAATTTTAGCTAGCTTGCATTTTTCACACGATTTTACGTAAGTTGTTACCTGTCTTGTCATATTTTTCCAATAATATTTTCTTTTAATCTTCCTTAACATTCTTGATATTCCACAGTGCACGCCTGATATTGGATTATCATGATACTTTTTTAATATATTTTTAATTTCAACATCATTTTCTCTTAAATTTGTTAGTAATGGCAGTATAGTAATTTTTAATTTCTTTAAATGTTTATTCCCTCTGCTCTTAAATTCGTTTACTGAAACTATACTGAATAATTCATCTAATGGAGCTATTTGCAATATGTCAATGTTTCGTTCACCGGCTTCTTGTTCAAGCCTTGGAAAGAATCGATCTAGATCGAGTATTCCATTAATGAATAAATCATTAACTGCAAAAGCTGTTACCCCTGATTTTCCTTTTAATAATGTGCATTTTTGATCTTTCAATTTTAATTTAATATGTTTTTTGGCATCACAAAAGTTGATTGCCTCGTAAATCATTGGTGTCTTTTCTTTTGTCAGTTGGTTGTTTTGTTTGTTATTGATTGTGTTTTTCTTTTTCATGTCTGATCTTGTGGTTACTTTTAATGTATTTTTATTAGACAATTCTTTGATGTCTTTAAATTCAATTCTCGATAAAGCGACTGCTGTATAATTTTCACGTCCTCTGATATATTCAATTGTAAAATCAAATTCCTCTAAGTCTAACCTCATTCGTATGAGTTTGGATGCGGGGTTTTTTAATGAAAAAAGATAAGTAAGTGGTTGATGATCTGTTTTAATTAGGAACTGTTTCCCATATATGTAGGGTTTGAAGTATTGAATAGCCCAATGTATTGCAGTAAGTTCCTGTTCTATTGTTGACTTATTGCTTTCGCCCTTAGTGAAAGACTTTGACGCATATGCTACTGGAAGTTGTTTTCCGTCATACTCTTGGCTCAGCACTGCTCCGCATGCTTTTTTGCTTGCGTCCGTTGTTATGCAAAACTCCCTATTAAAATCTGGATATTGAAGTATTGTTGGGCTTAAAAGTTGCTGTTTTAGATATTTAAATGCCAATTCACTTTCGATTGTTCATTCGAAAGCCACATTTTATATATTTTTTTCCGAGATAATCTGGTTATATGTCTTGCTGAATCTACAAAATTTGGAATTAACCTGCGATAGTAATTGCAGAATGCTATGAACCGTTTTGCTTCATACCCATTTTTTGGAGTAGGATAGTTTTTAATAACCTCAAACTTGTTGTTATCTGGTAAGATTCCTTGGTTTGTGCACCTGTGGCCCAAAAAGGTAACTTCGTGTCCGAAAAAAGAACATTTGTCAGAGTGTAGTTTAAGGTTGTACTTTCTGCATGTGCTAAAAACATTACTCAAGTTGCGCAACATATGGGATTCGGAACATCCTATAACTATCAGGTCGTCCATATATAAAAATGCTTGAGACGGTGATAGTCCTAAAAATGCTAGGGACATCATTCTTTGGAATGAGTTTGGAGCTACTTTCAGACCATAAGGTAATCTTTTAAATCGGTATGAGCCTTTATCAGTCAAAAATGAGGTAATATCCCTTGAACTTTCTTCTAATTCTACTTGATGGAAACCTGACATTAAGTCTAGGCAAGAAAAATATTTGGCACGTCCAAGTTGATCAAGAATGTCATTCATTCTGGGTAGTGGGAATTTGTCTGCTATCAACTGCTTGTTTATTTTTCTATAGTCTACTACTAGACGCCAACGTTTTTCTTCGCTTCCTGGCAGGGATTCCTTTGGAACAAGAAGAATTGGACTATTGAACTCAGACATTGATGGTTCAACTATGTCATCATTGATCAGTTTGTCCACCTGCCTACTTATTTCTTCTTTTTGACTATGTGCTATCCTATAATTCTTTAAATATACTGGGGTTTCGTCTTTTAGTCGCAGTTTTTGCTTGTAGAAGTTATTGGACGAAATTTTCTCGGATTCTGTTGCAAAAATATCGTTAAACTCAGAACATAAGCTATGTAGTTGTTCTTTAACAAAAGTAGGGAAGTTTTTACTTAGCTTTTTCAAGACATTAGTTTTATGGTTTTTATTGTTTGTGGGTATTTCGAAAATTTCATAGTCTGATAGCTTTTCAGTTTAAATATTAGTTTTGTTAATTTTTGCTTATACTGTATTCGTGTTAATCAATCTGACAAATGGGCTGTTTTTTGAGACTATCGTGTTTGCAATGAACACACCTGGTTGAATTTCTTGGTTCGGGATTAAAAGATCGTCATCGTTACTATTGATTTGTATTGGTCGAATAACTTCTGACCTGCATAATCAAGTTTACAATTAAAGGTTTTAATGAAGTCAAGTCCAATTATTCCATCACATGGAATAGGAAAGTCATCTTTGACTACTTGGAACTTGTGCTGTATTGAAATGTTTTCGATTTCTAAGTTTAATGCAATTTCTCCTATTGATTGAACACTTTCCTGACATATCCCATTTAAGCTGTTGTATTTTGTTGTGTTTATATCTGTTGGATTGATCAGTTTACTCTCTTTTATCAAGCAGATATCCGCACCTGTGTCTAGAAGAAATTTAAGTAATTTTGTTTTAAGGTTTACGAAAATGAAACTATTGTTGTTTAGACTTAGGGTATATATTTTGTGTGTACTTAATTTGAATTCAGAGGACGTTCGGAGTTTTCCTGTTGATTATTTTCAGTTGCTACTCTTATATTGTTATTTCTGTTTTGGTTATTGTTACTCCTATTATTATTGTAACCATTATTTTGGTTATATCTGGTATTGTTATTATTGTTGTTATATCGGTTGTTGTTATTGTTGTTATGTCGGTTGTTGTTATTATTGTTGTATCTGTTATTGTTTCTGTTATAACCATTGTTCCAGTTATTCCAGTTTCTTTGACCATTATTGTTGTATTGCCATTGATTATTTTGCCTGTTGGGGTTGTTGAAGTTTTGTCTTGTAAAGAGAATTGTGTTATTTTGGCCAGTTGCGTCTGTGCAACTACTGACAAAATTAGAAATACCTTCATTCATGTTACTAAATTGTCCTGCTTCCATTATTGTTTTTACTTTTCTATTGTGCAATTGTGCGTAATTGCTTTTACAGCTGTCTGAGTAGCGTATTTATTTGCTATTTCAGGTTTAAGTTCATCTAGAATGTATGCTCGCGTGAGAGCTTTTTTTAAATTTTCAAGCTCTGTCGCATAGGCAGTAGCTGATTTTCCGTTCTGTCTCATGTTCATCATCTTTGCTTCTAAAACTCCTACTGATTCTCCCTTAATATTATTTTTAAGCTTTAATACTATTTCGTCAATAGTATTTTCGCTCGTAGTCAATATTCTTGAGTCCCCTTTTAATTTTGTTTTAATGAAACGTACGGCTGTCGCTTCATGTGTTCATTTAATGTCATCTAAAAGTTCAAGAGAGTCGATGAAACTTTGTAGGTTTTCAGCCTTTCCATCAAAATCATGAACAAGCCTTGAGGCTGAGCCCCAAGAGATGTTTGTGACATATTGATTTCTTTTTTCAATAGTAATGGGTAGTTGTCCTTCTTTTTCTATTTCTATTTCTAACTCTGCTTCTTCTTCCATATGATTAAATTCATAACTAGCTGGGCTCTCCAGATGTCTAGGCAAAAAAACGCTATTACATAAAAAAAAAATTTGTTAATAATATATACTAAATTATCCCAAAAAAAAAAAAAAAAACTTTAAGCCGAAGGTCCTTTTTGGTTTTTAATTTAAGTAAAGTTGGCTATTAATATTTCTCTAATTTTGTTAAAGTTTTCAAATAATATTTCTAAATGTTTTCCTATGGTTACTGATCTAATTGGATTACTTTTGTTAGCGGCATTTGTATGACTTAAAAAAATTTTCTTTGTGAGGTTGAATTTTATCTTGTATAATTGTCAAAATATTTTTGAAAAAAAAAAAATTAAAATTTTTATATTTTTTATTTCAACTCTTTTTAGTTGTACCTCAAACCACTGTGCAAAAATTTTCAACTAGTTTTAGCGTAGTATACACTTCCACCAAAGACTTGCCAAAACAAAAATACCAAAAGTGACAATTCTTTTGTTGTGGGACAGTGTGACCAGATTGTCAGATGTATGCTCGTAATATGGCCACATGCCTAGAGCGTTGTTTTTGGTTTGATTTTAAATTATAAGTATCACAATCAATAAATACAAATGATTAACATGCGTTCTTCACGGCCAACCCCTGGCTACGGGGCCTGATGAGCAGGTATGATACTTTAGTAATGATTAAATTCATAATTATTACCCAGTTTACATTTGGTTCAAGTCTCACGTTGTTTTGTAGCTTGCTTTAAAAATTGCGCTCAATCATTGATGGGAAAATTATTAAAATTTCATCCGATTACGCATATTTGTGTATCGACAATATGCGATACCTCTTGAAATAATTAAAATTAATTATTCAGGGAGCTATCGATAACGATACAGAAAATACGGATCTAGTATTTTATCGGTATTTAATTGAGACGTTTTTGTTGGAAGTGTGGACTACCACCAAAGAGACTGCCAAAGGGCTTTGGCACAAAAATTTTTTCAGTTTTTTTTTATATGGAGTTTTTTGTTTTGGCAAGTCTTTGGTGGAAGTGTATACTACGCTTTTGCAAAAAAAAATTTAAAGTCATTATAGTTAGACTGCTAACCACTGTGCAAAGATCATTAAGCTTCGAAAGCTTCTTAAGCTGCAGTTCTGTTTGAAAGCTTTTTTTTTTTTTTTAGTTTTGGTTTCCCTACTGCAAATTTGTGAATGGAGTATTTGTTTTGGTTTTTCTTTGTTTTAATTCATTTTAATAAGTGTACAATATTTTTTTTTTGTTTTGGTTTTGGAAAGTGTATGTGGAAATGTGTCTAAGTCTATGAATAAATGTACATATGTATAAATGTTTGTATAAATGTATGTATAAATGTGTGCATGTACATATGTTTGTGTTTTTATTTTGTTATGTTTTTCTTTTTTTTGTATTATTGAGCGAGGGCGAGTATCGCCGTAGCGCCAAGTTGCCGTTAGGCACTCTTGTTTGTTTTGATTTAATTTTTTTTTTTTTTTGTGTTATTGTTGTTGTTGCTGCTGCACTGCTGTCGCTGTTTGCTTTTGCATGGCTGTTGTTCTTCTTCGCTGTTGCTGCTGCTCCAGTACGTCGATCTCCAACCAAATGCAGCTGGCCTCTCTCCACGGTGGGGGTGGGTCGGAGTTCACCTTGGCCAGTAATGCGGCCCGCTTCCTTCTAAGTTTGGCGCTTATGCCGCCTCGCCGTTTCGGTGTCTTTACCACGGGGATTTGGGTGAGGAGGTCTTCCTCCCTGGCTCTCCGTTGCTCTGCTGCTCGGTGTGCTGGTTGGCGTGCCCGGTACTCCTCCAGGGATAAAGGCTTAGGGCCAGCCTGTGGGCATGCAGCGATGGCCTCTTCCAGAGCGATTTTGTGGTCGCTCATATCCTTTTGCCGATTTTAAATTTGGCAGGATTTTGTGTTGTGCCAAGGATAGGCAGCAATGAGGATAATTTTTTTTTTTTTTTTGTTTGCCGAATCAAGGCAGGATCGCCATGTAGAAGGCGGTTTGAGGTTTCAACCTTGAATGTTTATTCGGGGGCGCCAGGCCTCGTATTTATATCAATTTGTTTACATTGATTCTTAGGGGCTAGGTATGGTTACATGTGTTAGAAGAGATCTTAATGATAATCTTATGCTAGGCTTAATTACGGTACTTAGGAATAGATCTCACTTGCTTTATCATATATGAGCCAAAGCTTAGATAAGAAGTTAGGCTTTAAAGTAGAGCTTTTGGCGTGAAGCTTTTTAGCTTGAGCTTTGATAGTAAAGCTATTTTGATTTAGAACTGAACTTTGTTCTAATGCATAGTGGCTGCAATAATTTATGCTACACCAGAATAGTTTTTTGTCCAGAATGACCCCCAAGTATTTGGCATTGTCACTAAATACAAGGCTTACTCCGTTGATTTTAGGAAGCACAAGATCAGGAATTTTGTACTTTCTGGTGAAAAGAACTAATTCCGTATTAGCCAGGTTGACGCCCAAGCCATATGATTTTGTCCACTGAGCCATTTTGTCAGTGCGATCTGCATAAGGTCACACAGCGTTTGGGGAAAAACTCCACATTTAAAAATGGCAATATCATCAGCGTAAGCCACCACTACGTGTCCCTCCGCTTCTTAAAGCCGCAGCAGTTGGTGAACTGCTACAACCCACAGCAGCGGAGTGAGAACACCTCCTTGCGGAGTGGCTCTGTTAACACATCTGCGAGCAGCTGCACCGCCAAGTTGGGAGTACACCGACCTGCTGGTAAGCAATTGTTCGATGAATCTTACCAGCGGTACATCTGCTCCCATATATGTCAAGGCAGAGGTGATGGCTTCCGGTTTGACATTATTGAAGGCACCCTCTATGTCGAAAAATGCTACTTAGGAGTATTCGCTTATTTCAAGTGATCTTTCAATCCTTGATACTAGGGAGTGCAGGACGGTTTCGGTGGACCTACCCTTACTGTAAGCATGTTGTGTGTGAGCTAGATAATCGGGACTTATAGTTTGCCTTAGGTGTACATCTATAAGTCTCTCGAGAGTTTTTAGTAGAAACGATGATAGGCTGATTGGCCTATAATCGTTTGGTTTAACGTGTGAAGCTTTGCCAGCTTTCGGTTTAATAACCACTTTTGTTTCTCTCCACTTAGAGGGTATGTAATTGACCCTCAGACGGCTTACATAGTTTGTGTAAAACCAGGTCATTGTATTCCCAATGGATTGCTGTAGTTGAGCGGGAAAAATGTGATCAGGACCCGGTGACTTAAACGGTTCGAACAATTCGGTAGCCCATTTAATTTTGGTCTCTGTAACAGTGGTTTTCTTGTATTGCATATGCGGGTGTGTTGCCCCTAACTGAGGTGTTAAATTGGGGGAGAAGCGTTTAGTGCTCCTTATGGCCTTTGTATAAATACCTATCTTTTCTTTGTATAACTCCAAGGCGGTTGTCTGATCGTTAGCTATTAGCTAGATTAAAGGTGTGACGACATTCTTTTCGGAGCTTATCCAGCTCTGCCGACCACCAAGGTGGTTTGAATGTGGATTTTATTTTTCTAGGCGGGCATGCCTTGTTAAATGAGTCTGTATATGCTGTGATGAGCGTTTCAACGAGCTCATTTATTTGATTTCCACTGATTGGTATATATGGTGGGGACTAACCGAGTTTTTTGAGGAAAAATTTATTGTGTACTTCCCGGTTTGTCTTTATTGGGTTCTGTATCTTAAGAAGGAATGCTCTGGCAACACCTTCCATGACGTCAGCCGGTCACAGAGGTCTTCTGAGACTAAAGTTAAATCTAAAACCTCATTCCCGTTCTTGATGACAAAGGTGGGGTCGTTATCTTTATTTGCAATGTGCAAGTTCTTCTGCAAATCGTTGTTATACAGTGACTCACCCCGTTCGTTGATATCTGTGCTGCCCCACAGTGTATGGTGCGCGTTGGCATCTCCTCCCAAGATGAGGCTGTGTGGGTGTGTTTGCTATTTTCCGGAAGATCACGAAAAATATTTGATGGAGGGCTGTCTGTATCATGAGCCAGATAGAAAGAGGCCAGCCTGATGGTTGAACTCCCCAGTTCCAGGCTGACCGTGGTGATGTCACCATTGCTAAACTGAGGAATAAGAAGGGAATTAAAATGCTTTTTTGTTTACGTCTTCACAGCTGGCTGTTAGGTCCAACCTAACGCCATCACCTTTGCATTGGAAAATGTGGGCGCAGATGTATCGCTAGTAAGATTCATCGAATAATTGCTAACCAGCAGGTCGGTGTACTCCCAACTTAGCGGTGCATCTGCTCGCAGATGTGTTAGCAGAGGCACTCCGCAAGGAGGTGTCCCCTCTCCGCTGCTGTGGGTTGTAACAGTTAAACAACTGCTGTGACTAATGGAGGAAGAGGGACACATAGTGGTGGCGTACGCGGATGATATTACTATCTTCAAATGCGGAATTTTTTCTCCAACGCTCTGTGACCTTATGCAGACCGGACTGACAACACTGGCTTAGTGGACAAAATCTTATGGCTTGGGCGTAAACGTAAACTCGGCTAAAACTGAATTAGTTCTTTTCACCAGAAAGTACAACTTGAACTTGGAAATAATGCCAAAAACTTGGGTGTCATTCTAGATCGGAAACTATTCTGGAAAGACAACATAAAAGAACGTATAAAGAAGGCAACCATTGCAGTCGTGCAAAAGAGCCATAGACCGCAAAGGCGAGTTTTCTCCCTCCGTAGTACATTGGCTATACAGAGCCGTTGTGCGTCCCATACTTCTCTGCGGAGCACTAGTATGGTGGCCAGCTCTCAGGAAACAATCAATTCTGAACAATCTCACCAAAGTACCACTTCTAGCCTTTTTCCGGCTGGTTGTAGTAGATTGCGGCAATAAATAATTAAATTATTTTATATAAATTTTTTGGTTATTTGCTGCACCAGATGAATGGCACGGCCTCTATGGAGCCTGGAGCTCCTCAAGAAAATTCTGGGAGTAAAATAAACTCTCAAAACGCTAGAGCTACAACGCAATCGAGCTCGAATACCAAATCTGAAGCTGGTAGCAACCGCACAAGGGGGTCTAGTAAGACCCAGACTACAAACGAGGGAAGGTCTCTGCCCTTAATCAACACTAAGACTGACAGCCAGCCACCAGCGACTGCCAGATCAGTTGAGAAAAGGGCAGGCGCAGCTCCCATCGTGAGTAGGAGGTCCGCAGACTTCAGCAGACCAGACCCATCAAAGGCTGCCGCAAGCGACAGACGTACGGCAATCCGTATTTTAAGAAGGAACGCGGTGTCCCCAATAAGCGAGAGTCAAGCCTCAAAGGAAGACTTCGCAAAAATCCAGCAGGATCTAAATTGGGCAACAACCATAGTTCCTGATTTCCGAGTCGACTACGTAAATCCTGCTAAGAAAGTTACCAGCGCTAAGCGGGATAGATGAGGAGCAGGAGATGAGGAGGAAGAAGGCCAAACTGAGGCCCCAAAGAGGCCAAAAACACACGGCGCACCGCTCTCAATTTCCTTTGCTGAGGTAGCAAAAGGAAAAAAGGTCCTGGGTGTAATCGATGCCAGTAGGAATAGCGGTAAAGTCCCTCTACACCAGTGGAGGGTAGAGGCTAAGCTGGGAGCTGTTGCCATGGAGGTGCTGAGAGCGAGCCCTGAGCCCTGGCCCACCCCCTATATGCAATAACGCAGGCTGGTTTCAAGGAAACGTGAAACTTATCGCGTGCGAGGACGAAAGGTCCGCCGAGCTGTATAAGGCAGCGATCGGGAAAGTGGGGGAAGTGTACCCAGGGGCTCAACTAATGGCGGTTGACGCCAAAGACATCCCCTCTTGCCCTAGAGCATGAGTCTGGCTGCCCAAAAAGACTAGCGACCCATCGGAGATATTAGAAATGATGACTGCGTTCAACCCGCATGTACCAACAGCGAACTGGAAGATCATGAAAGTGGAGGAGTCCAGCGATGCGAACATAAACGTAATCTTCTAGATAAATAATGAGGCAGTGGATCACCTTGCAAAATCGAATGGCCTTCTTGACTACGCGTTCAAGAAGTTCAAATGACTGTCTATAAGACAGATACGACGGCGCTAGCTAACCTGGCAGCGAGTGTAGAGGCAGAAGAGCCCAGCGAGGTCGATATGCAGACTGACGATACTCCTCTCATAGAGGAATCGGGAGGCTACTTATCGTCCGGGTCAGACTATGGCTCGAGTCTAGGAAGACTCTACACCGAGCAAGAGCTTCTGCAGGATGATGATGATGCAGAAGGCGATGCTACTCTGACGGCGGTGGAAGCTCTTTCTGATGATGCAGATCCTCCAAATAAATCTGCATCACAGTAAAGCAGCTTCCGCTGCACTTTTGCTTCGCCTAGCAAAAGGCGAAGCAGATATTATTCTAGTCCAAGAGCCGTGGATCACTGGTGACAGGATCTGTGGTTTGAGGACGCCAAAATACAACTTGTACCACACCAAGGGTAAGGGTAAACCACGTATGTACATGCATATTAGTAAAACAAACTCAGTCAGCCTTGAATTGTGGAGTACCACCAGGCTGACTATCTTCTATTTGGCTCACGATTCAACGGAGCCAATTCCATCCCTACTATTTAAAGCCCTAGTGCGCAACAGTTAAGGCAGCAGAACCAGACTAATACTGGGTGGAGACGCTAACGCACACCATACAGAATGGTCCAGCACAGACACTAATGATCGCGGTGAGTTACTCTACGATTATCTCTTACATACAAATCTTATTATCTGCAACAAAGGTAATGACCCAACTTTTGTCACTAGAACTCGGAGGGAGGTACTATATATCACCCTTATATCAGAGTTTTTAATAGAAAATATTATTTCATGGAGAGTTTTACCAGACCACTCGTTCTCTGATTATAGATATATTGAGCTAAAGCTAATAGAATCATGCCCCGAGCCTAAAAAAACACAAAACTTAAAAAAAACGAACTGGAAACAGTATAAGATATAAAATCTAGATGCAGTCCCACAATTCACACCTGTGAATGCGGATCAATTAGATGAAATAGTCGTCACATTTACGACGACATGCACAAAAGCACTTGACATATCATGCCCTCATACTAAATACAAAATACACCACAAACCCCACAGGTGGTCTTAAGACCTAGAGATACAAAGGAAAGAGTGTAGGAAAACCTTTAACTTAGCCAAGAACACTAACCAGGATTCATTCTGTGAGATGTACAAGGCCAAGCTACGAGACTATAAAAGTTCAATGCGTAAACCAAAAGCAAGACTTCGAAAAATTTTAGCGAATTCACCAACCTCTCCGGGACTCCTACAAAATCGTAATGGAACTTGGGCTGACTCCAATGAATCCCTCAATTTACTCCTAGAATCACATTTTCCTGGATTTTCAACTTCTATGGAGCCCATAGAGTAACCAAGAGCGACACGCTAAGACACATAAGTGATATAGTAACTGAACAGCGCATTAAATGTGCTGTTAACTCTTTTCAGCCCTACAAATCACCCGGGCCAGATAGAATATTTTCTGCCCAACTTCAACAAACACTATCGCATATAATTGCATGGCTACAGACAATCTTTGTCAGCTGCCTTCGATTACAGTATATACCCACTCTGTGGAAAAACATTAAAGTGGTTTTCATACCAAAGGCAGAAAAAGCCTCGCATGTCAGACCCAATGACTTTAGTCCGATTAACCTATCATCTTCTCTCCTCAAGACACTGGAGAGACTGATAGATGCCCACCTAAGGCAGTCAATAGACCCATCCACTCTGTCATCAGCGCAGCACGCATACAGCAAGGGCAGGTCAACAGAAACAGCACTCCACTATCTTGTCTCAAAAATTGAGAATTCACTTGAGGCTAAAAAGTATGCACTCACGGCATTCCTCAACATCGAGGGTGCCTTTAACAATGTTCTCCCCAACGCTATCACCTCTGCCCTGACAAATCTGAATGTGGAGGCACCCCTGGTGGAGTTCATCCGACTCATGCTTACCAGCAGGGTGGTTAACTCACAACTAGGAGATGCCTGTGCCCGAAGATATGTAAGTAGAGGCACTCCTCAAGGAGGTGTTCTTTCGCCATTTCTTTGGGTGGTAACAGTCAACGAAATGTTACGACTCATGGAATTGCGTGGACATACGGTGGTAGTGTATGCAGATGACGTTGCCATAATTACAAGATGCAAATTTCCTCAGACTCTATGCGATCTGATGCAGGATGCACTCTCAACACTTTCAAATTGGACGTTACAAAGTGGCCTTGGAGTCAATCCAACCAAAAATGAACTCGTCCTCTTCACCCGCAAGTATAAGATACCAAATTTAACACACCCACTATTAAACAGTATACACCTACAATTTAGCGATTCAGCTAAATACCTGGGTGTACTACTGGACAAAAAACTATATTGGAACGAAAATATAACAGAACGCATCAAAAAAGCAAATACTGCACTTTTCTCGTGCAAACGTGCGATTGGTCGTAGATGGGGATTTTCCCCTGAAATAGTTCAATGGCTGTACACAGCCGTTGTACGTCCAATACTACTATACGGAATCATCGTATGGTGGCTGGCTCTGGGGAAACCGTCCGTCCTCAGAACCATAACTACAGTTCAGCGTAGTGCTGCACTTTGTATGACTGGTGCATTGCGTACAACCCCAACAGATGCACTTAATAAAATGCTACACCTTATGCCCCTAGATCTTCTCTCAGGCTGAGAGAAAGTGGTACCTGGGAAGATAGTAACTCTAGCCACTCTTCTTTACTACTGCATCAAATGGCGATACCGCCAAAACTTGACTACTGCACCCCAACAATCACGTTCACCACTATGTATAGAGTCACCATACCAAGTCGGCTGGACTGGAACTCAATAACACACTCAAAACCGAACGCCATCAATTTCTACTCTGATGGCTCCAAACTGGATGGACAGGTGGGAGGAGTATTCAGTCCAGATCTTGGGATAATAACTTCATTTAGACTTCCTGATCATTGTAGTGTTTTCCAGGCAGAGGTTATGGCCATCCAGGAGGCTTCCAACCTTCTGGAAACCACTGCAATCCCACGAAGTAAAGTATTCATTTTCTCAGACAGTCAAGCTGCATTAAAAGCCCTTGACGGCTATGTTAACAACACCAAAACTCTTACAGAGTGCCGCAGATCTCTTAATGAGATGGCTCAGCACTTTGAAATTAATCTCGTTTGGGTGCCTAGACATTCCAACATAGAAGGCAACGAGATGGCCGACCACCTCGCTAGACTTGGCACCATCACTCAGCTCCTACCAGATAAGAGCAACATAGGCGTGCCTCTTGCGACCTTTAAGCTACAAACAAAGGAAACTACCTATCGAATAACCATGCATCGATGGCAAACAATTCACACATGTGAAATATCTAGGCTTACATGGCCTACCCTTAATACTAAAAAATCTAGGGCGTTACTCCGTCAGGATAGAGAGAATATCTCTTTATTAGTAGGGGCCCTTAGTGGACATTGCCTAATAGGAAGACACGCCGCTAGGCTCGGCATCAGACACAATGACTACTGCAGAAGCTGCAACTCAGTGGATGAGGAGGAGAGTGTACAACCCGGGAAAACATCCACCACAGCAGAGCCAACGCCATTAACATTTAAACTGATGGTTCTAAGCTGGAAAAAAAGTAGGAGGGGCGTATTTTCTTCCAAACCTAAATTTAAACATTTCGTTCTGCCTACCTGACCACTGCAGTGTGTACCAAGCGGAAGTGGTAGCCATCCAGGAAGCTGCCACCTACCTTAGCACACTCACGGTCAAAAAAGGCAACGTATTTATTTACTCAGACAGTCAAGCCGCCCTCAAAGCACTTAACTCCCACACAAACCATGCAAAAACTCTTACTAACTGCTGCTTATCTCTTAACGAGATCGCACGGCATTTCAGTTTACACCTAATATGGGTGCTTGGACACCGCAACATAACAGGAAACGATTCTGCGGACAAACTAGCCAGAATAGGAACCACCATCGAGCTCCTTTCAGAGAACAGTATTATAGGGTTAAGATTCACATAAAACTGAAACACTTAGTCTCGCTACGGATCGGTGAAAAACCTTTCTTCCTGTGCTCTACCAAGAGTTACGTAGCCTACATTCAACCAAAAACGTTATAACACACTTTTACGTCACAGAAAGGACCACATATCACTTCTAGTGGGCACCCTCACGGGTCACTGTCTTATTGGCCGACACGCAGCACGTTTAGGCGTGAACTCCGCTATTTATTATCCGATCTTGATGAAACTTTCAGGGATTATATGTATTGCTAATATAAATTTAAGTTTTAAATTTGAACGCGATGTCTTAAAAATGTGGAAGTTATTGAACATTTTTTATTGTGGGGGCGGGGGTTGGGCGTGCCAAAATTTGAAACAAACTTGATCTGCGTGCAGAAAATAGGAGTCTACATGTCAAGTTTGGTTGCTCTAGCTCTTCTAGTCTCTGAGATCTACGTGTTCATACAGACAGTCGGTCAGACGGACAGATGGACAAGGCTATATCGATTCGGCTGTTGATACTGTTCAAGAATATATATACTTTATATGGTCGGAAATGATTCCTTCTACCAGTTACATACATTTGCACGACTTTAGTATACCCTTTTTACTCTACAAATAACGGGTAAAAATATGGTTAACAGGGAACAAACATGGCATCGCAATGCGCCCAAAGGGGACTAGCGATGCTACGAGAGAAGCGATAATATTTCTTGCTATGAGCAAAGCGAGAAGATGCCATAGTGAAAGCTTTGACCGAAGTGAGTTGCATTGCTTTATTTTTGTTATTAGTCACCCACTCAACCGAAATGAAAAAGGAGAGTTTAATAACACAAGGCAAGAAAATTAGACTTTTACCAGTATATTGAAGGGATGGTGGTGATTCTAGATGATTTGTTTTTTTGATTACTTTAGTTTTGACTCTCTTTGATAATTTCGGAAAAAACTTCTCATTAACTTTGAAATAATCAATCGCAAACAATTCTACGGTTCAAAACATTTATTGTTTTTTATTTTATTGCTGCCCCAAAGTATGCAATAAGATTTGTTGAATTTTTTTTTTGAAACTCTATACATATTACTAGCCTGCTGTACTATTTCTACAGGGCATACCTTTGGGCAGCAGACAATTTTGTTACATTTTATTATTATCGAGAACAACAAACATCTTTGGAATATTTTTTTAAATTTCAGAATTAGTAATTTACGAAAGTATTAAAGAGAGCCAAAACATAACTATAGCTTCACAACAAATTGCGTCTAAAAAGTATCAAAAACGCACTTTTTGCAGCCTTAAGCTCAAGTTACTAAAAATCTCGATGTGATGGAACATTTCTGAAAATGGATTCGTGTTAAGCACACGAAAGTTATTTAAAATCACCAACAACCCTTCAATATAGTGGACCTTGTTGCCTAGTGTAGTTTATGTAATGATTTACGAAAGCATCCAGAAACGTTTTTAAATTTTTGCGGATGTCAATTTCGTCTTTTGATTAAATATCAGCAGTAGATTCCAGAATCGTTGGTCAATTTTGGGTATTTATACGATATTGCTTTGTGAAAAATTAATATTAATAACAGAGATTAAAACCCGAGCGAATAACGGATTGGGTTACGGTTACTGTTTTGGCCGCTCGCTTTTTTACGGTTGCAGTTATATTACGGTTGTGGGATATTAGTTACGGTGCTGGTTACGGTTATTCAGCTAATTCTGTTTCGGGTTTCTGTTACGGTTACGGTATGTAGTATGAAATATCACTTTGACAAATCTTGCAGCCAAAAGCGTCCTCATTTGGAATCTCATTTATTGAGTAAATCTACTAAGCCCCAATTTCTTATACAGAATTTGAGCTTTGTTTTAAAGTTTAACATTATAAGTTTTAACTAAAAGATAAGAAACTACTTGATTCACAGAAGTATCGTACTAAGTTTAATTAATAAGATAAATATACATTGGTCAACGTATATAATATCTGACACTTTACATTTTATTTCGTTTGTTTGTTTGTTTGTTTATTTGAAGACAAGCAAATTGACTGCTTGTTTGTAATAGTTATAACATGTGTATGAAAAAGTAAATAATGCTAATTATCTACTGCAAAGACCAATTAAGGAGAACTTTTTTTACTATATGCCCCTGCTCACATCGATTGGCCGGCAAAATTTGGTGCAGACAAAAAAACCTAAAAGATTGCGTGAATTGATGTAATGGGAGCATTTAAATAACAACATGTGGTAAAGGTCGTTATAGTTATCGCACAGAACTCGGAGAGGATCATGACGAGCGTAATTTTATCTGCACACTTCCAAAGACAACGGACGAAAACGGCGAGTTGCTCTGCAGGGTACGTTCCACTTCATAAGATTTAGGAGGAGAGACGAAACTACATCACCAACAATAAGCTTATGCAGAAAAAATACACCTTGACTAGTCCTGCGGTCTTTTAGAGTGGGCAAGTTTAGAAGTCGTAGCCTATCTATATAAGGAGGCAAACGGCGACCAGCATCCCAGTTTAAACCCCTGAGTGCAAAGAGAAGAAACTGTTTTTGAACCGATTCTAGCATATCTTGATAGAAGCTATACTGAGGGGACCAGATGCTTGAGCAATACTCTAGCGATGGTCGAACGAGAGACACGAAGAGAAGCCTGGTTATATATGGATCTTCAAACTCCTTAGACCAACGCTTAATGAAACCCAGCAAACTCTTACCTTTGTTGGATATGACACAGATGTGGTCATTAAAGCAAATCTTGTGATCAAATAATACCCCCAGATCCTGAACTGAAGTAATACGGTCCAGAGCTCTTTGATTAATAGCGTATGTATTCAAAGCAGGTTTAGTGCGGTAAAACGACATGAACTTGCATTTATCGTGATTAAGATAGAGCATATTAACGTTGCACCATTAGAAAGCGTCAAAGACAGCTTAACATCATCCGCAAACATTAAGAGTTGAGATGACTTAACAACCTGAGGAAGATCATTAATAAACAAACCAAAAAGTAATGGTCCTAAGTGACTACCTTGCGGTACACCAGAAGTAACACTTACTATCTCAGAAGTTAAATCATTAAAAATGACTCGTTGTTTTCTGTTTGAAAGATAGGAAGATAACCACATCAATAATTTCGGGGGAAACCCCAAGCTAGACAACTTATGAATAAGAAGTCTATGACCGAATCAAAAGCTTTACTAAAGTCGGTGAAGATGACATCGGTCTGTAATTGATTAAGAAAGCCGCGGCTAATTGCATTAGTGAACTCCAGAAGATTTTTCGTAGTAGATCGGCTTTTAATGAATCCGTGTTGACAAGGCGAGATGAGTGAGCGGCATTCGTGCTGCAGTTGTTCAGTGATCAGTTTTTCAAAAAGTTTTGGGATAGCACTGAGTTTTCTACAAACATTTTTGCATGTTCTTTATGTTATTTTTATGTTATGTTTGTTATTTGTTTATTATGCTATGTTTTTATACACTTTAAAAGTGTATTATAATTATGCCCAGAAGTTTGTAACGCATAGAAGGAATCGTTTCCGACCACATGAAGTATATATTTTCTTGATCAGAATGACGAGCTGAGTCGATTAAGCTTTGTCCGTCCGTCCGTCTGTCCGTCTCTCTGTTTCTACGCGAACTAGTCCTCAGTTTTGACGCTATCGAGCTGTAACTTTGCACAAAGTCGTCTTTTTACTGCACGCTGCTAATATGTCGGAACCGAACGGATCGGATGACTACTTCTTGTAGCTGCCATACACATGTTCGTTCGGAAAATGGGTTTTAGTGAGAAAAACTGTTTTGTTCTTAATATTTCCGCTCTCAAACACGGTCATGGGTAACATTGAATGTTTTTGAGCTGATCTGCGAAGTTTCGTCAAAGTCGCTTACCGTTGAGACAAGCTTTTTTAAGTGTATCAGAACCTCGGTACAGACGAAGTTAGCTTTGCCTTTCTCTCTTCTATATCATGAGAAAAACAGTTTCCCGTAAAATGATGGATTTAGGCCTTGTCATCGCGCACAATGTTAATAATATTTACAAGCAAACTTATCAAGAATCAAAACACAGATGACAAGATCTGTTCTGTCTTAGTACAGTGTTGCCAACTTTTTGCGGGCTTTGCAAGCTAGATCGACATTAAAAAATAGCTAGAAGTGGTTGCAAAGTAGCTATGTATATAAGTAGCTAGCACAATTTTTCTTATTATTAAGGCTAGTGTCTCAGATGCTGACAAATTTGTCAGAGCCCATTTATTCACATACATAGCTTAGGATATTTTTCGGTATGCTTCTAAAGTTGTAATGGCTGGGATGTCATTTACTCAATGTATACACTCCATTCGAGTCAAAACCTCCGTAGCCGCCCCAGCCTACGGACAAACAGCTCTAAGCCTTTGCAGTCTCCACAGCCTATTATGGTATGGTATTAAATCCGTATTAAGCTCATAAGCCCGGCGAGTATGATCCGCCTCCAGTCCATGGAGCTGGCTGTGGCTATGAATATTGCCTCTGGTTTAATGTAAAAATGTAAAATTGGCTATACAGCTCCTCCAACGGGGCCAAGCCAAGCTTCTCTCTTCTCTGGTTGAATGTGCCAATTCTAATCTTCCAATGCGTTTTTGGTTGTCGCTATAGCAGTATGTATGAGTCACCCTAATGCAGAGTAGAAGTGCAAAGTCGATCGTCCGCAATATTTAATTTTAAAAAGTGCTTTAGCCTGCCGCCAACCCGCCCAGCTGTTTACCAATTTGGAGAGGAGAGTCTGCCGCACCTGTTGCTGCTGAAAGTTTACTCGAATCACCTGTTTTCTGCGGATAAGCATCTGAGTAAGCTAAACATAAACAAAGCTAGGATCGAAAAACCACTGAGACTCCAAAAAGCCGGCCAGTGAAATTGGACTTTGAACCTCGAAAAAGCTACAGTTGACCGAAGCGCTTTTTAAGCTTTCAGAGATTTTTCTGCTCTTTGCTAAAACCAACAACTGGGGCGCCACTTAGCTCAAGTCAAACAAAGGTTTAAGCCGACTCACAACTGCCAACAGTTTGAATTAAATTTAAATCCATCGATGGGAAAGGTTGTGCGAACACCGCCCTCAAAGGAAGCAAAGCGACATCTCAGCTCGCTCTGATGGCCCTACTCTTCAAGACGTCATGTTTGCGACTACAGCAAGTAACGCAAACATACAAAATATGAACAATAAAATAATGATGCTTGCAAAAAAAGACGATTTGAATGGGTTAAAGCAGCAGCTGGGAGACGTTTCAAGAAAAATGGAGGATATCGTGAAGGAGAATGGGAGTCTGAAAGAAGAAATGGAGAGAATGAGAGCTGATAGAGAACAAGATAAAAAGGATCTAAATCGACTTATTGACCAAAACAAGAGTAAAAATGTTATTGTTAAAGGAATGGACTCGGAAAGTAATGCGAAAGAGGCAATGAAAAAATTATGCGCAACGAAATTGTACGTAAACGTAAATGTGAGCGGAGAGCGGAGACTTTTTGACCGAAATGGAAAAATGGGAATAGTGGCTGAGATGGAAACGCAGGAAATAGCGTGATTAGGAACACCAATAAATTAAAAGGATCACGTGTCTACATTGAAAGAGATTAAAACGCGGAAAAACAAAAATTTAAAGCAATTCTACTCGCTCTAAAACACCGTCTTCAACCATTGGATGACTCCATTAATATAAGGGTTATAAATGGAAATATAAATATAGCTGGAAATTGGATATCTTTTAATAATTAACAACATCTTATATGCAATGGATAACTGGCAGAAACCTTGATTAGGCAGATATATGGGAGTAAACTTGGCCAGATAGACCTATCGTATGCTAGCTTACTAAATAATTTAGAAACAAAAAACCAATAAAATATATAATATAAGTGGCTTAGCTAATAAATATCTACATCGTGACTTCTTTAAATACGTTCAGGACAGTGAAGTTTTTGCACTGCTAGAAACACATGCCGAGCAGAAAAAAATAGGTCACAACGATCAAATGTTCCCCAACTTCTACACGCATTGGCAGCCAGCAACGAGAACAAGCATTTTTGGTAGACCAAGTGGAGGCATAGTACTGGGTGTTAAAAAAGGAATTGCACACTCGTTTGAAGAAGTCTCTGGAACAATAATTATTCACTTAAAAAGCCATTTATCGAAGTATGTTATAGTACCGGTATATATTCGGGGAGCAAATTGGATACAGGAATTCGAATCAATTAAGGAAATAATTGCAAGTATCAGCACCCAAAATGTTTGCGGAACAACAAACATTGGATGAAAGAACAATGCAGGACTTGAGCTGAAGTCAGAAAATCAGAAGATAAGATACTAAATAATTTCGGAAAAAAACTTTTGACGCTTTGTGACGATAATGGATTAGTAATTTTAATGGGAAGGACCACAGGAGATTTCAGTGGAAAATTTACGTATTTGAGCACTGGTGGAAATTCGGTAAACGATTTGTGCGCTATAAGCTTGGATGTTTTAAGCCATGTATCCAAATTTGCTGTGAAATATGCAATATGGTCGGACCACCTACCTATTTGGCTCTACCTGAATGATGAAAATACTGGCACACAAACAAAAAATTTGGGACTATTACCTAGGTTATCATGGAAAAACTTGGACGCAGAACAGTATAAAACAAATCTGAACTCAAAACTATTGCAATCAACAGAATCGAATTTGGAATTAAAGCTAGATGACTTGACTAGAATAATACGATCCGTAGTACCTGAACAACAAAACAGCCAAAAGCCTATAATTTATAAAAATAAATGGTTTGACAAAGAATGCTACTATTTAAGAACTAATTTATTTAAATCACTCCGTATATGCAGACGCACACAGACTCTTGAAGATAAACATAAATATGAAATTTTGAAGAAAAAATACGACATGCTTCTGAAAGATAAAAAACGAAAATATTGTGACAGCCTGGAAACACAACTAAACTGCGTCCGCAACAGCAAGGACTGGTGGAAGGTCGCAAATGAGATTAGAGGAAAAACCTTTCAAATGGGTACAAATGTTCAAGTGACTGATTTCAGAGTGTACTTTCAACAGCTACTAAACCCTCAGCAAGCCATCAGCATAATTAGCTATGTACCACCCCTAATTGAAGACATGGATTTGGACTCAAGGATAACGCCCAATGACATTATGATGATGTTGTCAAAAGTAAAGTGCAATAAAGCCCCTGGACACGATCGTATACCGTACGAGTTTTTCAAGCACGCATCAGAAGAGTTCATTTCACAACTGGCAAAGGCCTATGATGATTTGTTCAATCGAAGTCAGGCAGATTTGGATACAACATTCACAAAATCTATAATTTTCCCCATCTTAAAAAAAGGCGACCCAAATCTGCCAGAGAATTACAGGGGAATCTCATTTATGAATTGTGCCGCGAAAATTCTTATGGGTATCATAAGCCAGCGTTTAACCAACTGGGTGGAACTACATAATAAAATGCAAGAGTACCAAGCTGGCTTCCGTAAAAACTATTCGACAATAGATAATATATACAACTTAGTATCCATTGTGGAGTTGAAGCGCGCAGAAAAAAAGAAAGTGTATGCTTTCTTTGTAGATTTTAAGGCGGCATTTGATCGAGTCCCCAGGAAAATGCTAATTTATAAATTATGGCGGCTTGGAGTGTCAACAAAGGTTGTTGAGTTCATTGAAAAAGTTTACGCGCAAACCGAAAGTGCAGTATGGGATGGTGAAGACCTATCAGATTATTTTGAAACATTCAGTGGGGTAAAGCAAGGATGCCTGCTCTCTCCGCTATTGTTTGCACTGTATTTGGATGATTTACATGAACATTTGGAAGGAGGTCTTTACATTGACGACATAAATATTAGGCTATTAATGTATGCGGATGACATAGTTATACTCGCTGATGAAGTAGAAGTGTTGCAAAAGATGATTAATCGACTAGAGCAGTACTGTCAGCTGTGGGGAATGGAAGTCAATCTCTTGAAGTCAGACATAATGGTGTTTCGGAGAGGAGGACGACTGGCAAATAAAGAGCAGTGGACCTTTAACAATGACGCAGTTCGGATTGTATCGCAGTACAAGTATCTGGGAGTCACCTTTACACCACAACTAGCCTTCAAGCAGCATGTTATCAACAGAAATAAGGAAACCAAAGTAGCGATAAATTCTACGTGGAAAAATTTTGTTGCAAATGGCAGTGTCAGCCTCGCTGCAAAATGGAAATTGTACAATGCAGCTTGTAGAGGGATTCAAACTTACGGCGCCCAAGTGTGGGGAAACTCTTGCTTTGACGAGGTAGACTCTCTCAACCGATACTTCTGCAAAAAAATACTAAATCTACCAGATAGCACACCGACATACGTTCTAGCCATAGAAACAGGGATGGAAGATGGCCACATCTACACATATGCATTGCATTTAAAATATGTGACTAAAACATTATTTGACTACGCAAGCGACAGACTACCAAGTATCCTTTCGCGCAAAATTCGAGAAAGAAAGGTCTCGTGGTATAATACTCTGCTGAACAAAATGAACGAGTGCGGAATAGATTTAGAAGAAAATCAGACGAAACAGGCATGGGAACTAGAATGCGGAAATTTGCTGACTAAACTCAAAGAAAGAGGACTACAGGACTATGTGACTAAGGCAAGAAGTAGCGAACAACGTATATATAGGCTGCTTGACTACTCCAAAGGACCTACATATTGCAATGATTCATCCTCAAGAAGTAAGATAATGTGGATACTGAAAGCGAGAGGTGGCCTCATATGCCTGCAAGGCAGCACAAATCAACGTGTTGCTACAAGGACTTGCACTTTGTGTAATATGAACGAGGTGGAAGACATGATGCATTTCCTAGGTCGGTGTCCGGCGATCAAAGAATTCCGATGGAGATATTTTAAAAAAACTTATGCTAACAGAGGAAGAAGTGATAGGAATACTAAACGGACAGGGTGACGAAAATTGGGCTAAACTTAATAACTACTTAGAGACTGCAATTAGCTTTAGGAAACTTGTAATAAACGAATTCGTCTAGGTAATTTAGTATTTGTTATCTGTAATTTATTATAATACTCGCAAAAATATGTATTATTTTGTGTCCTAATTGTAAATGTCTGTAGTATTTCACGGTTCAAGGGGGACGATCGGATATCTCGTGACGAATGGGGAAGTCCGGTGTAGTACCTGATAACGCAGTGACGTATTGCAGCATGCGAGGTGGGCTGGCGGTTTTTTATAAACCATGCCCCAGAAGAAATAAAAGTGTAAACAAAAAATGTGAAAAAAAATGGAGTCAATAAAACTACTACTATTACTACTTACTATAGTATTTTTTTTTGTTGTTTTTTTTCCGACCCGGGAGGCCTAAAAAAATGCATCCATGAAAGTGCCCATGGCATTGTATATAAATAAGCAGCCAATTTTAGTAAATAAATTCATATGTATGTAAAATATTCAATGTTCGAAAATCGAAATTTTTACTAGTAGAGGAAAAACCGAAAACAACCCATATATTTGTTTCGGTTACGGTACTGAAATAAAAAACATTTTTTTTCGGTTATGGTTACGGTTTCAGTTTCAATTTTTAAAGTGTTTTAAGCAGTTACGGGTTACGGTTTCGGTTACGGTTTAAATCTCTGATTAATAATAATATGCATGATTTAAAAAAAAAAAAAAAAAAAAATAACTATTAATATCAATTTTTTTCACAAAATGTTTTTTTCTTTATGTTAATGTGTCATTTATCTAGCTTTAAGGATTCAATTAGAATTTTATTTTTTTTTTCTTGTGAATTTATTATTTTTGTGACTAGTGCCCTAATCGTAAGTTTCATGCAACTTGTAGCACTAGGAAGTAAGTAAGTAATAATAAATAAAAACAAGCTAAGAATGCAACAAAATTTACGTGCGATCTGAGCGAGCAGTTTCCAACCTGCTTTCTCGCTCCGCTGTCACTTTATCGCTTACTCTCGCTTATCGCTCCGCCCTCACTCTGACACCTTTTGAGCGATTGCATTAAAAAAAGGTTGCTGTGGTTTATCACTCGTTATCGTCCAATATTATCGCATCGCTTCTCGCGCCCACTCTGACATTAGCCTAATAGCATATTTCCACTATAGCAAATATGTACATATTTTCACATATTATCACATATTCAATAATATGTAATATGTGGCCGTCTGTGGCCCAGTGGTTAGTGTGCTGGACTGCTGGGCGGAAGGTCGTGGGCTCGATCCCGCTTCTGAACATCTAATAATAAAAGTTTTTATTTTTAACAAGTTTTTATTTTTTTTTTAGCATATGTACATATGCTATGAATACGCTAAAAAAAAATATTGTACATTTCGAAATATGTAATCATACGACGCTATAAGTGGGAAAGCGTCGTGTCGCTCTCAGCCATCGCAACCTAACCTAACCTAACCTTACACAGTTGTGGGGAATTTGCTCAAAGTTGGATGAGAATATCGTATAGGATACATATAACAAACTGGCGCGACCGGCTGCAAGCAGGCGCCCACGCGAAAAAGCACCAGGACAGCAGACACCTGCAGGAAACGTAAGCACCTGGAGTAGCAGAAACTCTAGAACACCTTATCTGCACCTGCCCAGCAATCGCCTCCAAAAGATTAAAACATCTACACTCTCCAAGTTTCATCTCTCTGGAAGAGGCGGCCAAAAGTTTCCCCAAAGAACTATTGGCATTTTCCCAAAGGTCAGAGATCCTCATGGATTCTTAATTAAATGGTACCCCAAAGGGCACCCGGACTCACTAAGGACCGTAAGGTCTATGTGTGGCCCCCTACATGGGGAAAGCCGGAAATACCTGCCTACCTATAGTGAGCCAGCTAGGTTCGAAATAATTGCGTTGGTTGACAACTGTAAACAACTTATGCATTATACACCAAAAAGATCTAAACAAACGCAACTTTTTCGGACCTAGATTAACTAGATAACTAATTAAATATTAGGAAGGTTGCCAGGTAATTTACAAACCTATATAAGAGAACAACAAGAGAGCGTGTTTTGTAAACGAAACTAGCAACAGTTTAAAGAAAAAACGCTTTTCGAATGCTTGCAGACTTGGCACGCTTATAAGGAAGTCTCTAAGGCTGGGGTCGGCGAGATGTCCGGTCCCCATTGGAGTTCTAGATTGGGAGCAGTGGACCGACTCTCGTCATCGACGGCCATCGCCTTCGGGGTGTGGGTAGAAATTCCTCGGCCACTAGCTAGTCGTTCTCCTCCTACTCCTTCTGGTTTTGGATCCGCACACCGGAGCTTCCGCTCGGTTCCTTTGGAATTTCAGGCTCGCTTTTCATCACAGCTACGTCTGCTACTTTCGGCGTGGTTGATTTCTTCAACTCAGCGTCTTCCGCCTCTGGGACTGAGTTGTGGGTGTCTATGACAAACACTGTGGCGACGCCGTGATCGAGTAGCAACCCGTTTGAGTCGAGATCTCAGACGTAGATCGGGGCCTCCCACATTTGTGCTTCGCTATTGCTGAATAGTGGATTCGTTGTCGACCGTCCGTCTAATGGGGAGTTTGAGTTGCTTTGCTCAATGAAAAATTGGCCCACAGCTTCCTCGACCAGTTGCACCATGTGGGCCCAATCCGGGGACGATAAGGCGGGTGAGTGATGTGCTGACATAGTCGCTGTAGTTTGGTAAAAAGAATAACTAGATGTACTTGTAACTTCTGTGGGTGTAAAGCTGTTGCTAAGAACATGAGGGATACTGAAATTAGCTGGGGTTTCTTGGTTGTAGAACAACTTGCTTGACTGTAGTTGCGATTCGTAGGAAACTAGCCAGGAGTTTTCTTTACTGGAGCGGGGACGTTGGGAAGGCGCACCAACCAACACGTGGCACCCGCTGAATCTCTGCGTTCGCTACTCTTCTTGGCTTCTGGATCGCTGGTACTCATCTGGCTCTGTTCGGGGTAGTCTGTTTGGCTGTCAGTGGGAGCAGGATCATTCGAGTTGAACGTTTTGATGTCAGTCATACTAGCGGTCTTACGTCTTCCTTGGAGGCTCTGCACGTATGTCAAGTCGAGTCGAACGAGTATAAAGACACTCAGTTCCGGTCGCCGATCTCTTCCAGTATAGCACTTGCTCTGACCCAGCGCAGCACGTTGTGAGTTGTCTCTCACGACTTGGAACACGTCCTTCATTCTATCCGCCTTGGAATGGGGGGTTTCGTTTGGTTGGTGAACTACTGGGTTAACCACCTCGCACAAAAATGCAGGGCTAAATCCCGTGGTGTCCGAAAAGCCATTATTGAGAGCCAGCTTAGTTCGAAGAGAAGTTCGTCTCACGAGCTCTGCTTGCGTTCAATAAACTGAGCCACCATGGTTTTTGTATTATCCGGTTGGCTCTCTTGGTTGGATTCTGTTGCGGCGTATAGCGCCCTAGCACTTCTCCAAGTGAACAGTTAACGCTTGCGCAATGGGACGAGCTTTATTCATTTTGAAAAGAGGTCGAAGAGGACTAAAAACATTGTGTTCTCGTGTTTCGACTGAACACCAGTAGAATCTCTGTGACACCCTCATGATAGTTTTCGGGATCCTGAGGTACAACCGACCGCTCTCATGGAAGTGGTCTTGGTAGCTGCGAGGTTGATCCTGGACTTGTCCCAACAGCTTGATCCACTATTTGAACTATGTTAGTTCCTCTTGTGTTCGTTGCAGTAACGAGAGCGGTTGCCCAGACAGCGCGTCAGCAACAACGTTTTGTTTTTCCCGTCTGTAGTGTACGTCAAATTGGTACAGTTGCAACTCCAGCGACCAAAGTGTGATTCTTTCAGCAGGGTTGTCGATGGTGTAGAGTGCACATGTTTTGGCTGTGAAGTAAATACAATTAAATACAATTCAATTATATTTGAGAATACTATGTAACACTAAGTTGCATGCTCACTGGTATTCTTTACCATATGGAAATTTGATCGACAACTCCGGTCCCTTGCTTAAACGCAGTGTCAGCAAATCCCATGCTTATGTATAAGCTACACACGCACACATACCAATGCATGTGCTCGCTGCTATCTTAAAAGATATTTTATGGCAATAATGCAGCCAGCAGCCGAACACAAAGAGTCAGAGACGCTTGAAGCTATCGCTCTCAAACCTTTTTAATAAAATTTAAATAAACTAAAATATCGTCGTGTTTAATGTTTGTAATTTATGACGAGGCAACGTAAAGCTTCTACCTCCCGTCACCTCATGGCGACCGTGACATGTGAACAAATGAAAATGCAAACAAAATGTTAAAACAAACAAAACAAACTGCGGAGGAAACCGCTAAAAAAAACCAATCATATAAAATTTTTCTAAATCACCAAAGCCGCTGCCAGGCTTTGGGCAGCGAGAAGGAAGATATGGTAACAAAGCCATGTTACCGGTTGACTGGCCTGACAAAGAGCAGAAATAACATCACCTCAACAAAAATATACCAAGAGAACAACAACAACTCATCGAGCCAACAGCTCAACAGAAACCGTGCGGTAGGCATACAGGCCGCCCACTGCACCAACGAATGGACCATTAAAAACAGAAGAAATTAGTGCGGGAGGCATGAAGCCGCCGTCTGCACCACCGAGGGAAAACTTTCCACAGCCATAGACGAAGCCAAAGAAGCCGGTCAGCGCGCAGAGTGCGCCCAACAAATATTTTTTAAAGCGGTCCAATGTATATTGGAAGTTCGCAATTTTTTTTAGTACCCTTAAGTAGCGTTTGACCTGGGTACGCTAAGTAAGTTCAGTAACAAAAACACGTCTCAATATCATACAATCATTACTACTAACATACAATCTACAGTGTAAAGTTAATACGTAAACTGTATAATGTACTAATCTCTCATACACACCATCATTTCTCAAGAAAAATAGCAATAATTTTTTTTGGTAACAAAAAAAAAAATTTGACTTGATGTAAAAAGCGAACAAAAATTAAATTCATTCATTCATTATGTACGCAAAAATTTAAAAAAAAGGCAAGCCACTTCAAGATTTAAAAAAAAAAAATTATGACAACTACAGAAATTCAAATTTTGCCTGCGAAAACAAAAATGAAAAACATGACTTAAAAACAAAAATTTTTGCTTTTAAATAAGGGGTGTCCAAAATAATTTTAAATCTCTAGGGCCTTCGAGGACACCCCTAAACTCCTAAAAACCCCTAAACTTCTAAAAACCCTAAGCTGCTGAAGACCCTAAACTCCTGAAGACCAAAAATCAGTAATCATGGCACAGACCCAGGTTCAATTCCTCGAAACAGCCTCAAGTCTGATCCCAGATTTTGACGGCAAAGCTAAAACTTACAAATTTTTAATACCAACAGATGGTATATTAGGCTATGATTTTTTCAAAAAATTTAATTGTTTATTAGATTATCAAGAGGAGCAAAATACACTAATTTTGCGCCCAAAAAATTTCCATACACACAATAATGAATGACTCATTATTATTACCTGCTAGATCTGAAGTCATACGACAAGTAAGATTAAAGACTAGTGAAAAAACGGTTTTAGTTCCCAATCAGGAGATACAGCCGGGAATAATAATAGCAAGCTCAATAGTAACAAGTAATAATGCATACATTCGCATAGTAAATACTACTTCGAAAAATACAGAAATTGACAGTCAAAACATACAGTTTGTGTAACTTAATGACTATGATATAATCCAGTTAAACAAAGAAAAGTCAAGAACAAAGGAAATATTAAAATAAATTAAAATTTCCTAAACAGTTCAAATCTAAACTAACCGAACTTTGCACTGAATACAGTGATATATTTGGTTTAGAAACAGAACCTATGTCCGCAAACAATTTCTATAAACAAAAGCTTAGATTGAATGATAAAACACCTGTATACATAAACGAGAATGGCAAAGCTATCTTCGTCTGTACCGAAGTTTTGATACACTTGAAATAGCTTGTCTCAACGCTTAGCGACTTCGACCAAACTCCGCAGATCAGCTTAAAAACATTACATATTACCCATGACCGTGTTTGAAAGCAGTAAAATTGAGAAAAAACCGATTTTCTTACTAAAACACACTTTCCGGACAAACATTTGTATGGCAGCTACAAGAAGTAGTCATACGATCTGTTCGGTTCCGACATATTAGCAGCGTGCAGTAAAAAGAAGACTCTGTGCAAAGTTTCAGCTCGATAGCTCCAAAACTGAGGGACTAGTTCGCGTAGAAACAGACAGACGGACAGACGGACGGACAAAGCTTAATCGACTCAGCTCGTCATGCTGATCAAGAATATATATACTTTACTAGCTGACCCGCCGCGACTTCGTCCGCGTGCAAGTTTTTAAAAAATCTTAGTAAGTAGCAAAAATTGTATAGCTCTTCGAACACTAAGTTTGTATTTAATCTATTTGTTAATACGCAAATTCTTTTTAATATCATTGGCTTCATGTGCTTAATTTTTGGACAGTTTCGAGTTTACGGTTGATTAAAATAAATCAATCTGGCCATCAACATTACGCTGGCTCTATGTCTCGCTACGTTTGCACATAACTTCAAAATTTGGGAAAAGAGGATTAAGTAAGGCGTGGAAAATGCAGTGGGCTCATATTAAATTCTATCCCGTCCCGTCATAAGGGACACAACCAAATTTTCAAGTCGCGCGGAAATTCCAGAATTAAAAATTTTTCCCTTCCTGTCTTGTGAATGCTGAACAGACTATAGAGTATTCTAAGGACTATGTAAGGAATTAATTGTCAAGGGACATTGTTATTTATAAGTGCGTACCTATATTCATTTGTTTAATATTAGATCTCAGGATATTTTTTTCTGATCAATTTATGTAAATCAACACAGTATGAGAGTATGTAACTATTTAAACATGTGTACCTATGTGTCTTTATTATGCGGCAACCAAAACAGGGAAACTTCATTTCTCAAAAATAGAAAAAATTAGTAGCAAATTTAACTTTTCATTTTTAAAAGCGGACAAAAATGAATATATTTTTAATAAAGGTCACAATTCCCGCTGACTATTGATTTTTATCTGCAAAAAACTAAATTGAATAATATGCTGTTTTGGTAACACTGTTTATTTTTCTCCTTCAAACACACTTTTCATTGCAAAATGCTGTTATGAATTTTTAGGCGCTTCAATCGATCAATTAGATCGAATCGAATCTCTTAGATTACACAAGTTTACAAAAAGTTTTTTTAAGAAAAAAAAAAAAGAAGTAAAAAATTTATTTTGGCCGCTGAACTCAAATAAATTGTCCGATTTCTCCCAGCACGTCAGGTTTACGAGAAATTCGCATAAACGTGTGTTTAACGAGGTGTCTTTACATTTGTTGATCCTGTGGCCACATTAAGTGTCCTATTCCAACAAAATTTGTTTTAATGGGAGCTGCTTTGAATAACGCTATAGAAAAACTAAACACGATGTTTTTATTTTGCTGATAAGATACAAATTTTTGGATTTTAATATTGAAAATATGGTTATTTTTTGATAAAATCGATTTTTCCCAAGTTTAAATAATTCTGAAAAATTTTCCGCTGATATTAAAAAATCTTTTGAAAAAAATAGTTGGTAGTGCTATGTTTCTTCTTATTTTACATATTGTATTTTCAGTTTTTCGATATCATCGCGCTTTTAAAACATGGCTCTGTGAAATTAGACCGCGTGAATTAAGACCGCCGTGCATTTTGTATGGCGGTCTAATTTCATTCTGTAAAATGAATTTAGACCGCCATCTTAAAATGAAATTAGACCGCGCGGCCTTATTTAATTTTTCAAAATTAATTTAGGCCGCGATCACAATATTAAGTAGACCGCGCGGCCTTATTTCATTCTGCAAAATGAATTTAGACCGCCATCACAAAATGAATTATCAGAATGAATTTAGGCCGCGATCAGAAAATGAAATTAGACCGCGTGGTATTGTTCTTACAGTAAGTATTTATTTTAAAAAATTGAGTCCGTTTCAGAGCCGCAGGCGAAAATTTGATACAAAAAATCGGCCGATTTAAAAAATTTTCATTATTTATTAATGTTAAAGATAGTTTCTTTCTTAAAAATCCAAAATTACATTTCTTTTGTAATGGCGGTCTAAATTCGATTGGCAGAATGAAATTAGACCGCGCGGCCTAATTTCATTTTGTGATGGCGGTCTAAATTCATTTTGAAAAAATGAAATAAGGCCGCGCGGCCTAATTTCATTTTGGTGATGGCGGTCTAAATTCATTTTGCAGAATTCATTTATATGATGGCGGTCTAAATTCATTTTGAAAAATGAAATTAGACCGCCGACGGCGGGTCTTAATTCACGCGGTCTAATTTCCCTTTGAACATGTGTACCTATGTGTCTTTATTATGCGGCAACCAAAACAGGGAAACTTCATTTCTTAAAAATAGAAAAACAAGACGCAAATTTAACTTTTCTTTTTTAAAAGCAGAAACAATAAATATATTTTTAAAAAGGTCACAATTCCCGCTGCCCTATGATTTTTGATCTGCAAAGGCTAAATTGAAAAATAAGCTGTTTTGGCAACACTGTGCCATCACTATCCTGATAATATCGTTGAGATCACGTACCACCACTAATAAAACAGAGACAGTTCACAGCAATGATACATTTTTTGGCTTTTAGATTTGTGAAATTTTAACTACTTTTTTTGTAAAATACGGTCAACATATTGTTAAAGCTATCGATGTGTTTTCTATGTGCCATAAGATTCAATTTAATCAGATGAGACTGTTCGCTATTTAATTTTTTGTTTGTTTTTTGTGAAAAAACACACTCACACACGCACACAGCACGCTCTCACTCTCTTTCGCGCTCTCAGCATCTCAACTCATTCCACAGCATTGCCTGAGCGCAACAACCGTTATATTCAAACAAACATTAAATTTGCCTTTTCACACACTGGAGAGAAAATTTTCCAAATTTTTTTCTTAGTGCGCGCCTGCATAACTAAACGAAGGTCTATGCCAAATCTCAAAGCTGTAGGATAATCCGTTTAGGCTGGGCGTTGATAATATGTCAGCCGGGCGTACACATTTATATATATAGATGTGGTCGGAGATGATTCCTTCTATGCGTTGCAAACTTCTGGGAAAAATTATAATACACTTTTCAATGTGTATAAAAACTACAGAAATGCTGAGTCGGTAATGCAAGAAATAAACGATCAGGTACAGAAATTAATTAAAGATGGCATTGTTGAACCATCCATCTCTGAATATAACAGCCCATTTCTCTTGGTACCCAAGAAATCACTTCCAAATTCAACGTAAAAAAGATGGCGTTTAGAAGTTGATTATCGCCAAATTAACAAAAAGTTACTAGCGGACAAGTTCCCACTTCCAAGAATAGAAGATATTCTAGATCAACTAGGTCGAGCGAAATACTTTTCATGTCTCGATCTTATGTCTGGATTTCACCAGATAGAACTTGATGAGAAATCAAGGAATATGACATCATTTGCAACGAGCACAGGCTCTTATCGCTACACGCGATTACCATATGGACTTAATGTCGCACCAAATTCTTTCTTGGATTTCTCTCTATGGATGACCTAGTAGTCATTGGATGTTCCGAACAACAAATGTTCAAAAATTTGACAAATGTCTTCGAACTATGTCGCAAATTTAATTTAAAATTACATCCAGAAAAATGTTCATTCTTCATGCACGAAATTACTTATCTTGGTCACAAATGTACCGATAAAGGAATTCTCCCAGATGACAAAAAATATGACGTCATCATAAACTATCCAAAACCAACTGATGCAGATAGTGCAGATAGTGTAACTATTATCGGAGATTTATCCAAAATATCGCAGAACATTCACGCCACTTAACGAGGCTCTGTAAAAAGAACGTTCAATTCCAATGGACTCCAGAATGCAATAATGCATTCGAGTACTTAAAAGAAGCATTAATGAAACCAACATTACTGCAGTACCCAGACTTCAGAAAAGATTTTTGCATAATCACAGACGCTAGCAAACACGCTTGCGGAGCAGTATTAACCCAGGAGCATAATGGAATGCAACTTCCATAGCCTATGCCTCCAGATCATTTACACAAGGTGAAAGTAACAAATCAACTACTAGCTGCTATACACTGGGCAATAAAAAACTTCAGATCTTACGTTTATGGAAAGCATTTCTTCGTTAAAACGGATCACAGACCGTTAACATATCGGTTTTTAATGAAAAATCCAAGTTCCAAACTCACAAACCTTAATTCTGTACCTTTTAGTAATTGTAATAAATGTTTTAGTTTTTCTTGTGTCAGTCAGTGTGATGTCCTAGAGTCTATCTTAAAAATAAAATCAAATGCTTCTGGCCTCGATAACATTGATCCAAAGTTCTTAAAAATACTGCTTCCAAAAGTTCTAAAATATCTAACGCACATTTTCAACACTGCAATTACGACCTCAACGTTTCCAAGTATGTGGAATGTTGCCAAAATCTTGCCCATTCCCAAAGCAGGTAACGAGTATAGGCCAATTTCCATCCTACCATTCATCTCAAAATCATTCGAGCAACTGATTTACACCCAAATTAGCAGTTTTTTTCGGTAAACAAACTACTGAATGATAAGCAGCATGGTTTTCGTAAGTCGCGTAGCTGTACTACGGCAATTCTGAAAGTGGGTGAAGATATTCGAAGAGAAGTTGACAAAAGCCATGTCACTTTTCTAACTCTTCAGGACTGTAGCAAGGCATTTGATACTGTAGATCTCGTAATTTTATGCACAAAACTCGAAATGCTTTATAATTTTTCCACCTCAGCAAAGAAATTAATGCAAACATACCTAACCGGCCGCAGTCAAGCAGTGGTAACCTCTTCGCAGACTTCGACATTCTTAGAAATTAATCGTGGGGTTCCTCAAGGCTCTGTCCTTGGGCCATTATTATTTTCAATCTATGTAAATGACTTACCAAATGTACTGTCCAAATGTAATGTTCAAATGTATGCTGACGATCTACAAATCTATGTGAGTTGTCCCGTTAGTGAAGTACTTGAATGTATAAATGTGTTTAATAGTGAACTAGAATTAGTTGGTGAATGGGCTAGGAAAAACGGACTTCACATCAACCCGTCCAAGTCTAAATGCATGGTCATTTTTATACCCGTTACTCGTAGAGAAAAAAGGGTATACTAAAGTCGTGCAAATGTATGGAACAGGCAGAAGGAATCATTTCCGACCATATAAAGTATATATATTCTTGATCAGCATCAACAGCCGAGTCGATTTAGCCTTGTCCGTCTGTCCGTCCGTCCGTCCGTCCGTCTGTCTGTATGAACACCTAGATCTCAGAGATGGTAAGAGATAGAGGTTTGACATGTATGGGACAAATTCTTCTTTTATCTGCACGCAGATCAAGTTTGTTTCAAATTTTGGCCACGCCCCCTCCCGCCCCCACAATTTGGATAAATGTTATATCTCCTACAGTTTTAAAGATAGAGGATTCTTACCTTCTAGAGATAGTTAGTAATTAGCAAAATGGATCGATTTGCCGAAAGAATGATTAAGATCGGATGAACGGTTCTTAAGTTATAAACAAAAAACTGAACCTAGCCCTCCCCGCTACCACCTAAACGAGAGCGTAAATTAAAGTCGGCTCTAACCGACTTCGATATACCCGTTACTTATGAAAAACAGGTTTAACAGTGTTCCCGCGTACCTTAGTGTGACCATCCAAAAAGTATGCAACATTTTTTTAGGGTGGTCGCGGGGAGGGCTTGGTTCACTTTTTTTGCTCATAACTTGAGAACCGCTCATCCGATCTTTATCATTCCTTCGGCAAATCGATTCATTTTGCTAATAACTAACTATCTTAAGAAGGTACGAATCCTCTATCTTTAAAACTGTAGGAGATATAACTTTTTTCCAAATTGCGGGGCGGGAGGGGGCGTGGCCAAAATTTTAAACAAACTTGATCTGCGTGCAGATAAAAGAAGCATTTGTCCCATACATGTCAAACCTCTATCTCTTACCATCTCTGAGATCTAGGTGTTCATACAGACGGACGGACGGACGGACGGACGGACAGACGGACAAGGCTAAATCGACTCGGCTGTTGATGCTGATCAAGAATATATATACTTTGTATGGTCGGAAATGATTCCTTCTGCCTGTTACATACATTTGCACGACTTTAGTATACCCTTTTTACTCTACGAGTAACGGGTATAAAAATGAGTAACGGGTATATCGAAGTCGGTTAGAGCCGACTTTAACTTACGCTCTCGTTAAAAATAAGTTTACTTCAAATAAATAATTCTCTTATTTAATAATGTGTGTGTTAATATGTGCTATGAACTTAGGTATAATTTTTAGTTACAAACTTTCATGGAACGATCACATCAATTGCGCAATCGGCAAAACATACTGTCAACTCCATCAACTTCAATACATTGGTAGCTTCATGCCAATAAGGACAAAGCTCACAATTGCAAAAGCATACTTAACTCCAGCGTTGTTCTACGGGATTGAAGTTTTTGGAAAGTGTGATGCTGATAGTAGGCAAAAACTCAACGTTGCTTTTAATAATATTGCCAGATTTGTATTTAACAAGAAGCCTACGGACCATATCTCGGCATACGCATCACAAATCTTTGAATTAGACTTGGACTCCTGGATTAAATTAAGAACAGTAATAGCAATTCACAAAATTATAACAACCAGAGAACCAACTTATCTCTACGAATTGTTAAGCTTTGCAGGCTCTAGAAGAACAAATAATCTTATTACAGTCCGGAATAGGCTCTCTTGTTGTGATAACCATTTCTTTGCATGCGCCGTTCGACTTTGGAATATGATACCGCACAATATAAAAACAATTAGGAGTGTGCCGCTTTTTAAACAAGCCATAACAACCTATTTTAAAACAAATTCAATATAGCTCTAATCATATTTAATTAAATATTAATAACAATAACTATAATGGATGTATATTTAGAATTTGTAATCTGAATTCAATTGTTAAAATGTTAATATTAAGTTAGGTCCAACAACGTCTGTGTTAAAATTTTGTGTTTTTGTGACTAGTGCTAGTATTTTAAGTAACAATGTTTACTTTAGCATTAGGAGGATGTTTAATTAATAACAAATAACAAAAAAATAACAAGAATGAGACTTGATTTGGAAGAATATGATTTCACTGTCGAATACCTCAAGGGGAAAGATAATCATATTGCAGATCCAGAATAACAATTGAAGAGCTCAAAGAAATGAATAGACAAATATTGAAGGTCTCTACGAAGTCCTCAACAAGACAGAAAAACGCCTGCGCAGGCCAAGAAAGCAGTACAGTACCATATTAGTAGCACTGCTATAAAATTGCACGAGAAAAATTGAAATAAAAAGCTCAATGTCTATGAAGTAATAAACAACAACGATGTCAAAAAATGTGTGAAACTAAAATTCGACAAGCACAAGTGTTTTGTTGTGTGGGAAAACGAGTGCTTTCAAGCTTCACAATTGATGATTTGTACTCCATTGTACTTTGTACAATGGAAAAAACTGGATTTAGGTCAGCTTTTCCAAAGGCTTGAAACAGATGCCGGAATACTTTTAAACCAATTGAAAATGTCACCAAGTGATCAAATTTTTGAATCTCTCACTAAGTATATTTAAAGAAATGGGCAATAGTATTTTAAAGAAAGTACGAGTATGCATACTCACGAAGGTGACCATAATAGACAAAAATGACACAGCTCAAATAAAAGCAATTCTATCAAAATACTATGACGAACCTATTGAAGGAGGCCACTCAGGGATGTCGCGAACCCTGTCGAAAATACGAAAATATTTTTATTGGACTAAAACAATAAGACAGTATGTAAAGTCTTGTTTGAAATGCCAAAAAGCAAAAACAACTACCCATACAAAGACACCTATGACTATAACCCCAACTGATATTGTACTGATTGATACCATTGGTCCACTTCCGAAAACTGAGGATGGCAATGAGTACGCAGTTACCATTATATGTGAATTAACAAAATATTTAGTCACTATACCAGTACCAAACAAAAGTGATAAAACAGTTGGTCCAATAAAATGTTTATTACGGACATGGGTACTGAATATAAAAATTCTTTAATCACAGACTTATGTAAATACATGAAAGTAATCAATATACATTCAACAGCTCACCATCACCAAACTCTTGGAACGATTGAGCGCAGTCATCGAACATTTAACGAATACATCCGTTCTTATATTTCGATCGACAAAAATGACTGGGACATTTGGTTGAATTATTTCACCTACTGTTTCAGTACAACCCCGTCAGTAGCACACGACTACGAAAAAAAATATTTTTAATAAAAAAATTTTACAAAAAAAAAAAAAAACTTTATTAATTACCAATTTCTTATAAACAAGATATCAAACAAAAAGGCTTTTTAAACAAAAAAAAATTATTTTTACTTATCTTTTGACTACAATTCCCATAATCTATAATGATTCAATAAATATTAAGCATACAATTTTTATATACACCACTAGCTGAACCCGCCGCGACTTCGTCCGCGTTCAAGTTTTAAAAAATCGTAGTAAGTAGAAAAATGATTACTGTGTTTGTATATAATCTATTTGTTAAAAAGGAAATTATTTCTTAATATCATTGGCTTCATTAGCTTAATTTTAAGACATTTTCGAATTTACGGTTGATTAAAATAAATCCATCTGGAAAAGGAGGATTAAGCAAAGCGTGGAAAATGCAGTGGCCCTTACACATATTAAATTCTATCCCGTCCCGTCCTTAGGGACTCAACCAACCAAACAGGGAAAATTCATTTCTTGATATGATAGAAAGAAAATATTAGAAGCATACTTAACATTTCTTATTTAAAATCGGAAAAAAAATAAAAATATTTCTAACAAAGGTCACAATTCCCGCTGCCCTCTGAATTTTTATTTGCAAAAAGTTTAATTGAAAAATAAGCTGTTTTGGCAATACTTTTTTTTATCCTTCAAACAATTTTTTTCGAACGAATTTTTAGGAGCCTAGTTTATTAACAAAGACTCGCATATAAGGTAAGGAGACAACTAATTTTAAGAAAACTGCTCACGACATGTGTGCCATCACCTTTCCGATCTCGCCTCTAACAAAAGGCGGCTGTGTCTGTTGTGCATATGACAGAAAAAACACACGCACAATTTTTGGCTGAAAATTCTTACTGCTATATTGTGATATATACGGTCAACATATTGTTAAAGCTATCGATGTGTTTTGTATTTGCATTCTCAATTTAATTTATTTCTTTTTTTGTGAAAAAAACACACACATACATATACACGCACTCAGCGCGCTCTCACTCTCTCTCGCGTTCTCTGCGAAGCAACTTTTCCACAACATTGCCTGAGCGGAACAACCGTTATGACCCCATACAAACCTTTAATTGGCCTTTTCAGTCACTTGGAAGAAACATTTTCCAAATTTTTTTCTTAGTGCGCGCCTGCATAACTAAACGAAGGTCTATGCCAAATCTCAAACCTGTAGGATAAGCCGTTTGGGATGGGCGTTGATAATATGTCACCATATCAGTCGGGCGTACACATTTATATAAGAGATTACACTATTTTAGAATAACTTCATAAATATACGTTATTCTTTTTAAAAGGGGAGGTGTAGCGTGCACATGCTTTGGCTGTAAAGTAAATACAAATAAATACAATTCAATTATATATGAGAATACTATGTAACACTGAGTTGGTATTCTTTCCCATATGGAAATTTGATCGACAACTCCGGTCCCTTGCTCAAGCGCAGTGTCAGCAAATCCCATGCTTATTTATTAGCGATAAGCTACACACGCACACATACCAATGTATGTGCTCGCTGCTATCTTAAAAGATATTTTATGGCAAACAATGCAGCCAGCAGTCGAACAAAAAGAGGCAGAGACGCTTGAAGCTCTCGCCCTCAAACCTTTTTAATAAAATTTAAATAAACTAAAATATCGTCGTGTTTAATGTTTGTAATTTATGACGAGGCAATGTAAAGGTTCTACCTCCCGTCACCAAGCACTTTTTTTCTGTGTCCAAATAGTTTTCTTCCGCCTGAACAAGACGTCGGCTAGCGTATGCGATTACACCTTCCCACTTGATTTGCTGCATTAGGACGGCTGGTGGGACGTAGTCGCTGGCGTCTGACTGTAAGGTAAGTCTTTCATTTTAATCTGGACAGGCCTAAACTGGAGTCTCTGTCAATCACCTCTTCAGCTCTGCGAATGAGCGTTGCTGCTCCTCCCTCCTGGCCAACATCTTCCACTTCTTTAGCAATATGGCCATGGGTTGGACAACTGCGGCAAGTTCTGAACAAACCTCCTATATCAAGATGCAATGCCGAAACATCGACGCAGTTCCTTGCAAGATACGGATATTTTATTTGGATCGGTGTGGACTTCGGCTTCGCTGATCGCATGCCGCAGATAAAGTAAGATTCATTTAGGGAAAAACATTAATTTCGGTTCAACTTAAAGTTGGCTTCGCTCAGTCGAACACGGTTCACAAGTTATTCACATGTTCTTGCAAGGTGGCTCCTGTGACTATGACATCGAGGTAAACAAACAAAGCCCTCTCCAGAGTATGAAAGAAGGCGTGCATTCTCTACTTTTTCTAGCCATGGGGATTTGCCAATATCCGCTCTCCGACGTAGCCGGAAATGTGTTGAGTAAACACCCAGTTTCTCGTATACGTTGCTTCCTGTTGAGCCGCCGTTTTGTTTTGAGGTTTCTCTACGTGGAGGTATTTCGTGCTTTATCTTGGGCAACGTTAATTCGATAACTTTGGCCTTGGCGCCTCCTCCTGTGTGGGGTGGGTGCACGTTTGAGTATTAAGGTTTTGAAATCTTGTCTTCGTGTAAAAGTTGATATTCCGGTAATAAATTTTTATAAACCCTGTCCAATTTTTGGTCCGTTTGGTACCCCGCTCACCAAGTATTGTTTGAAACTTCTTCCCGGTTCTTGATGTGTGTTTCGCATTTCTTCCACCAGGCGTTGCTGTCTAATTATAGCGTTGTCTTCGAAGGCCAATTTGTTTTAGTGAGTGGAACAAACTTTTCAATAGTAATCAATCCAGCTGCCAAAAAAGGTTAGTAGCTCAACAGACAGATGTATGAAAATTTCACAGATTATAGATATTGCGAAAATAAAAGTGAATTTAAAATTATTTAAAATGGTTTTTGGTCGACGCGACACAGTGGGATAGAATAAAAAACTGACTAGTAATTTAAAAAAACGGTGCTGTAATTCAGGTGCCTAAACAGAAACCAATTAACCCTGCGGTCAGAAGAAGACAGTTATAGACAGAACTGCCTTTTGCAGTTATTGACATTTTTGTACTAGCAATTGCCTTAGAACAACATTGACCATTTAGGGTAAAACCAGACTCACCAAAATTATCTAATACATTTTATACGTATAGTGCTTCATAACCAGCAGGAAAACATATAAAATAATTTGAATACTTGAGTTCAAGTCATATGAGCGTTTCGGGATTTCTCCACCAAAGACAATTTTACTTGAAATTTTACGCATTTTTGGTGGTAATGACAAATCTTACTCATAAGATTAATTCCATAATTTAGCGAAGCCTGTAATACACAATTGATCAGTGGTGATTAAAGACACTTGCTGGTACAAAGTTGCCTATAATCTAATCTATAATAGCTACTCCATTTGGCGGATTCTAATAGGGAGGAGGAATTAGTACCGACCCTATAAAGTATATATATTCTTGATCAGCACCAATAGACGAAGCCATGTCCGTCTGACTGTCTGTCCGTACGTATGAACACACAGATTTCAAAGATGGGAAGAGAGAGAGGTTTGACAATTATGGGACATAAACTTTTTATAATTGCAGGCAGATCAAGTTTATTTTATTTATATTGATCGACTTTCCAGCTTGTTTTATATAGTACGCCCTTCCATTTTGCCCCAGTGTGGGCAGGAGGGGGTGTGTCCGGACGGACTGACGCCTGTCTGTCCTAAATAAACTCGGCTATTGTTGCTGTTCAAAGTATACATAGATACACGAACTTAGTACACCCTTTTTACTTTATGAGCAAGGATTATAAAAAACGATTTGTTTTTGTACCATTAATAGTGAACATTTGAATACAACAACCGTCTTGTCTCTACCGACACTTTAAAACGAGAGCGTAAGTTAAAGTCGGCTCTAACCGACTTCGTTATACCCGTTACTCATGAAAAAACATGTTTAACAGTGTTCGGGGTTTTAGTTTAACCAACAAAAAAATTATACCATTTTTTTAGGGTGGTCGTGGGGAGGGCTTGGTTCACTTTTTTGCTTATAACTTGAGAACCACTCATCCGATCTTTATTATTCCTTCGGCAAATCGATTCATTTTGCTAATTACTAACTATCTGTAGAAGGTACGAATCCTCTATCATTAAAACTGTAGGAGATATAACTTTTTTCCAAATTGCGGGGGCGGGAGGGGGCGTGGCCAAAATTTGAAACAAACTTGATCTGCGTGCAGATAAAAGAAGCATTTGTCTTATACATGTCAAACCTCTATCTCTTACCATCTCTGAGATCTAGGTGTTCATACAGACGGACGGACGGACGGACGGACGGACGGACGGACAGACGGACAAGGCTAAATCGACTCGGCTGTTGATGCTGATGAAGAATATATATACTTTATATGGTCGGAAATGATTCCTTCTGCCTGTTACATACATTTGCACGACTTTAGTATACCCTTTTTACTCCACGAGTAACGGGTATAAATACTTGACACTCCGGCGAACAAAATCGCTGCATTTGAATGACATCGTCGAGCTTAACATGTACGATCTTTCTTACGGAATGAAGTGTAAAATTGGTTGTTTATTAAAATAAACATATATTATGCTTACTTGCTTGGATTCCATATTGTCCTTAGCTTCTGGATAACAGAACCACTCTGTGCTAGCAACCATTAGATCTTCGTTTCTTGGTAAAAAACATTTACACCAAAATGCAAAAATAAAGATTAGAAAGAACACGACATTGAGTAAAAATAGTCTTGCGGGAGACGAACGCTCGTACACTCCTCCTGCTCGAATAGTGTCAAATCCGAGTCGATTCACAGATTTTACACAGGTTCCAATGATTGCCTTCAAAAGACCTGTTAAGAGAAAAACATAAATTAATTTTTTAATATCAACATAAGTTTTTTCATAAGTCAATTCATTCTTCGTCTCTGAACTTTACCTCAGAGATATAAAGTAAGTTTGGGGCTCATTATACAATAATCAGGAAATCAAACCAAATCGAATTTCGGTTTCGGTTTTGGTTCGTACCGAAATTACCGTTTCGCTAAAAGGTACGGTATGGACCAGTAAAACTAACTGAAAATTATAAGTGTTAGTGCAAACAAAGTGGGTAAGCACGCTATACAAATGTATGTGTACATAAATTATCAATTTTATTAGCGCATGTGAAAAAATATACTTTCGAAATGACCTACCCCACGCTGTAGAGCAGGTCGAGTATAGCATTTCCTCATACTTGGTTTTCTCCTAACACCCCCAAAATCTGAAGTTATGGTCCAAAAACCGCTTTTTGCTTTTGTACCTCACTTAAATAGATATAACTCGCGAATGGACCGTCCGATTGTTCATATCCTTATCAATTCCGGTAGTGACGAGAGGAATCTAATACATTTTTATCAATGGTTTGACTAATTTAACGCGATGGCTGAGAAATGCGGCTTACAGATCTGTCATTTTCCTTTTTTTTTGAGAAATTTGTACTTTGACCATCACTGGTTTTACTATTTTATTCTATGCGATTTTTTCTTAAAATTTATTATAAAAGCCCATTTAATTCTCCGTTGAACGGTTGTTGTCCCAATGAATTTGGATACCGTTTGACGAAGTTATGCGCGCATTTCTAAGTACACCTCGACAATCTAGTATTTTTTTTTTAGTCTGCCAACATATTTTTTGACAACCTTAACATAGGTGCCCCCTACAAGTATGCTCTGTTTTCTTTGGCGCCAGATTCAAAAAATATTTTTAAATTCTTATATAAATATAAATTTTCATGTTTCACAATTTTTGGGCCAATAAATATGAGAAAGGTGAATCGCTAGCATGGATCAATTTTTGACTGTGATATGCGACACTAACTCGCTTATGGTTTCATCAAAATAATTTTAAATTTTAATTTCATGTACAAGAGTATCTAACTCTGACTGGTGCATTTTGTAGAGTCTGCAGATGTGTTCTCCAACTTCAGCCAACTCAAGTCAACGTGGGCGAAGGGTCCAGGGCGGTGAAAGAAAATATTCTTGATCAGCATAAGGCCGAGTCATGATGTCCGTTATGTGTTGGTGCTGACCAGCGGTCGTCAAAGCCCTAGCTCTTACCGTCTTTGACAGACAGACCGCTGGATATGTGATAGAAGGACATGACTATTTCGACTCGGCTCTTAGTGCTGATCAAGAATATATATTCTTTCTGGCGTTTGCCTTTGGCACCGAAGACCCTTGAAGACCCTTACAGCCCACAGTTAACATTTAGAGTTGGCTTAAGTTGGAGAACACATCTGCAGACTCTACAAAATGCACCAGTCAGAGTTAGATACTCTTGTACATGAAATTAAAATTTAAAATTATTTTGATGAAACCATAAGCGAGTTAGTGTCGCATATCACAGTCAAAAATTGATCCATGCTAGCGATTCACCTTTCTCATATTTATTGGCCCAAAAATTGTGAAACATGAAAATTTATATTTATATAAGAATTTAAAAATATTTTTTGAATCTGGCGCCAAAGAAAACAGAGCATACTTGTAGGGGGCACCTATGTTAAGGTTGTCAAAAAATATGTTGGCAGACTAAAAAAAATACTAGATTGTCGAGGTGTACTTAGAAATGCGCGCATAACTTCGTCAAACGGTATCCAAATTCATTGGGACAACAACCGTTCAACGGAGAATTAAATGGGCTTTTATAATAAATTTTAAGAAAAAATCGCATAGAATAAAATAGTAAAACCAGTGATGGTCAAAGTACAAATTTCTCAAAAAAAAAGGAAAATGACAGATCTGTAAGCCGCATTTCTCAGCCATCGCGTTAAATTAGTCAAACCATTGATAAAAATGTATTAGATTCCTCTCGTCACTACCGGAATTGATAAGGATATGAACAATCGGACGGTCCATTCGCGAGTTATATCTATTTAAGTGAGGTACAAAAGCAAAAAGCGGTTTTTGGACCATAACTTCAGATTTTGGGGGTGTTAGGAGAAAACCAAGTATGAGGAAATGCTATACTCGACTAGCCCAACAATATGTAAAAAATAAAAAAATAAAATATTAAAAAAAAAAAAAAAAAAAAAAAAAAAAAAAAAAAAAAAAATCGGAGAGAAAAAAAACACAAAAAAAAAAAAAAAAGCAAAAACAAACGAAAAAAAAAATTAAATAATTAAACAAAATTTGAAAACTTTATCGAATTTGCAGACCACATTTAAGTACATCATCTGTAAACACCTTATTCTAACGAACTAGTTTTCAGCAGCTCAATGAACTAGTTATAAGCACCCTAACAATATACAGAACTAGCTTCTAAGGTATTTTAAGTCGTAAGACGTTGGTCACAGTAATCCATGGCCACCGCAAAAATCGACGCTGGTTAATAAAGTTAAAAGTTAATCTTAATATATTATGGCCATCCTTGGAGGATTCGTTGTTTATAACCAGGCCGCTTACACATCTTTATTTTGTCAGCAAATCTTTGATTGATGCCATTAAACTGTATTATGAAAATACTGAACTATTTTTATTGTCCTTATTCTTTTCATACAATTTCATATATAAGGTTGTCAAAAAAGTCTTGAGGTATTTTTATTGAATTTTCAATTGTTCATAAAATTGGTTATAATAATGCGATTTAGGTCAAATATGCGCAGTTTTGTTCGATGACGAGTTCCCAACGAGATGCCAACTTCATAATGCCCCTCTTATAGAAGCTCGCTTCCCTATTGGCAAAAAACTCGGAGAGCCAATTTTCACAGGACTCTCTTGTGGCCAACTTCCGACTACCAAGCTCGTTCGCCATGGACAGAAATAGGTGGTAATCACTTGGTGCGAGATCCGGACTATACGGTGGATGCAAAAGAACCTCCCATCCGAGCTCCCGGAGCTTCTGGCGCGTCACCAAAGATGTGTGGCCTGGCGTTGTCCTGATGGAAGACAATTCGGCCTCCGTTGATTAAAGATGGCCTCTTCTGCATGAGTGCTGCATTCAAGCGGTCCAGTTGTTGGCAGTATAGGTCCGAATTGAGCGTTTGGCCATAGGGGAGCAGCTCATAGTGGATGATTCCCTGCCAATCCCACCAAACACACAGAAGAACCTTCCTGGCCGTCAATCCAGCTTCACCGCTTTTCGACCACGACCGTTTGCGCTTCACGTTGTCGTAAGTGACCCACTTTTCATCGCCAGTCACCATCCGCTTCAAAAACGGGTCGATTTTGTTGCGATTCAGAAGCGATTCGCATGCATCCATACGGGCAAAAATGTTTTTTTGCGTCAAGTCGTGTGGCACCCATACATCGAGCTTCTTTTTGAATCCAAGCTTCTTCAAATGGTTTATAACGGTTTGATGACTCATGCCCAGCTCTTGGCCGATGCTACGGCTGCTACTATGCCGGTCTCTTTCGATCAATTCAGCGATTTTATCGCAATTTTCGACGACAGGCCTTCCGGACCGTGGCGCATCTTCGATCACCTCTGCACCAGAACAAAAACGTTGAAACCATCGTTGTGCGGTGGAAATGGAAACTGTATCGGGTCCATAAACTGCACAAATTTTATTGGCAACATGAGATGCATTTTTGCCTTTATCGTAGTAGTACTGTAAAATATGCCGTATTTTCTCTTTATTTTGCTCCATGTTTGCGACGCTATAACTCACGAACGACTGAAAACAAACAACAATAAATCAAACACGTGTTAGCGCGTGAAAAGAGCTTTCCAAAAAGCTCTAGCGTGAACCGATGCGACGAATACAACTAGAACTACGCGCTTGCAAAGACAAGCTTGCGGAAATACCGCAAGACTTTTTTATATATTTCGGTTTCATCTCCACTTTCAGACAAAGAAACTGGGTCGGAGCTGCTTTCCTCAGTCTGCATCGACTGCTGTAGCCAGTGGCGTAGATAGGGGGGTGATTAAGATGATCAATCCCCCCCCCCATTGAGTTTACAAATCGGAATTACAGGGGACGAGATCGAAGATGAACTTGACCTCATTTTGCAAAATAAATAATTAAATAAATAAGATAAGGTTATAGTAAGTAATATTAATTCCTACCTTCTCTCAGAAACTTGTTAAAAATTTCCTTTGATATATCGCGATATATGAAGAATTTTCATGCAAAAAAATCGCAAGGTACATGTTTGGTACATAATTGTTTTCTTTTTAAATGAAATTGGAAAAATTCAGGTTTTATAAAAAATATTTATTGTTGCTATTCATCCGATGTCAAATAAATAATAAAAGTAACAATTTTGTGATGACTTAAGTCTAGTACGCAGAACGACAGACGTCACTGCATTTTACATAGATAGAAACACTTTCTAACAGCACATGAGCATCAAAGCAAAGCCAAGGTGTTTCCAATTACACAGTGCAGCAGTCAAAAAAACTACCAAGAACCACTATGCGAAATCGATAGTGCTACCCGAACTGAGTAAATCCCTATCAGCGTTTGGCTAGATTGGAAGCACTTTTTTTATGGACCCTCAAAGTTTTTGAAATTGGGTGTGCCAACCAAAAAAAGGTGTCATTAGTTTTGGGCAAACAGCTCATTCAGTTTTAGTGATAACTGCAAACTGTCTTCGGCAAACTTGTAGCTGACAGTTCGCAGAATAAATTCTTCATACAAAGATTTTTAAAAAATTAATGTTTTCCGGTAGTATTTCTTAAAAATTTTTTTTTCAAAAACGTATTTTTTTTACTTTTTCGAGTATAACTTTTAAAAAATCAGAATTTTTCGCATACTTTCTTTGGCAAAAAAGAAGCTTTTGAGATACCTAACAACTCTGCTGAACAAATGTTTTTTTACAATCTGAATACTTCTACATCCTCCAAAACGGCCCCAAAAGTGTGAATTTCCAAAAAAATTCACATTTTTGTTAAGCTTTTAGAGCAAAACATTACTCATTTTACTAGTTGTTATCCATGATTTAAGAAAAAAATGATTTTTGAAAAGTTTTTGAAAATTTTTCGAAAATTCTGAAATTTTTCAGCAAAAAGGTTGCAAATTTAAGACTATATAAAATATTTTAACATGCTGGTACATTTTTTAACAAGTTGAGATCAAGTTAGAGTAAGCTAAGTTTGCAGCTATCACTAAAACTGAATGTTTGCCCAAAACTAATGACACCTTTTTTTGGTTGGCACACCCAATTTCAAAAACTTTGAGGGTCCATAAAAAAAAAGTGCTTCCAATCTAGCCAAACGCTGATAGGGATTTACTCAGTTCGGGTAGAACTATCGATTCCGCATGGTGGTGCTTGGTAGTTTTGAAAAAAGTTGAAATTTGTCGCACAGTGTTATTTGAAATACTGTGACGAAAGGAAATTTCTGTCTTTCTGCGTACGGGGCTTTAACAATTAAATTTAATTCCACTCTTATTTTCCAAGTTTAGGTTTTACAGGCAAATTTTGACGAAAGCTTGGCTAAATAGTCATGATCGCAGATGTTGCATGACTTAAATCTAAAACTATTGTTTCCTAGGAAGGATGATGAAGCGGTACCGTATAGGCAACCAGCTCTTTTGATGTGTAATGCATAAGTTGCTTAGAGTTGTAAACAAGCGCAACTTTTTCGGACCTAGAGTCAGCTAAACTCACTAATTATTGTTTCCTACGTAAATAAGTTGATCAAATGTGGTTGAAAAGTTCGCTAATTTTATTAAAATATAAGCTAAACTTTTATTAAAATGTGGAAAAATTTTTTTTCCTAACAAGAATTCAATGTTAATTGTTTTAGCGGATTTTGTATAAATACTTTTAAAATCTGTCGATTTAAATAAAAATGTTTGACTGCGGCTCTTCTTTCCCATACTTTGCTTCAAATTTTTTTTCCGCTTGACAACATTTGTTAAATTATTTGGGAAATATTAGACAAAAATTGTGAAACGGAATCTGTAATTTTTTTTGAAATATTGCTCTTTTCTGTGTTCAAACGTGACAGTTCGCTCTTTACATCCTTTTTATGTATTGTGTGGTTGTTGTGTTTTTGGAAAACCCTTTTTAACCAGAAATTATTTTATAAATCATCCTTTTTATTCCCAGCTCAAATTAAAATTTTTATATTTTGATTTAAAGATAAAGATTTAAAGAGAACCATGGCTGATCGCCGAAACTTTATTGCATGTTAATTCTTGATAGATCACGGTTCATCAAAAGAATTTTTTGAGCTAAGGGTGAATTATACGAGGCAATTTCCTTAAATTCATTATTTAATTGACATTTGGCGTAAAGCTTGTACAAAACCCGAAATTTTTCAGTTAAAATTCTAAAGAATTCGCGGTCTAATTTTAATTTTCTGATAGAAGGCCGTAATACTTGACTATTACCGATAACAATAAACAAAAGTGAAAAAAAACCAACAACAAATTTCTGAAATTCATCACCCCCATTGCAAAAAGCTATCTACGCCACTGGCTGTAGCACACCACATGTTGGCTCTTGTTAGTTGTACAACTGTCTTGGGCTGCTCCAACCGCAACAGAGGTGTTACCGCTGGCGACACGAAGTGGGTATTTCTCCACCGACGTTCGGGCTGATAGCCCAGCCCGAGTTTGGTCTTTTAAGTTTTGCATTGAAGAAAAGGACCCTTAATGGTTACTTTTGTTTTTGGGGGTGGTACAACATAGCATTTTATGGTACACGCTCGAATACTCGCAGAATAGAGCCCTCGCAGACGAAGAGGAGTTAACCAACTGAGTGGCCCAAATACTTCCAGGGTTAATCAGTGAAATGAACTATTCTAATCAAAACCCTTTTAATTCTACGAACCAAGTAATTGCTCCTATATATCGTACAAACCTTGACGACCTAGAAAAAGTACCAGACATATTCAAGTGCCTCCGAGAATTTCCGGGTAGTCCATCCTAGTTAAGCTCTCGGAAAAGCGGGTTGGACAGAATTGTGAATAATTATGCTGGTCAGGAAGGCACTCCTAAGTACTTTGGTATATTGCACATCATTAGAAGAAAAATAGTTGGTAACGGCGACACGTCACTAGAATCATATAAAGTTCCTCTAAGCTGGAGGGTCATCTCCACATGCCTCACTTTACATTATGCCGATAAGAGAGACTTGGTTACCTTGAAGTACCAAATGACTACGATGGTTCAGGGTAGCAACATATCGGTTGAAGAATTTTACTAAATGGTGTACAAGCATCTGTCTTTGATACTAAATCAGATAGGATGCATAGAATTGTCAAGAGAAACCTGTGCCTCAAACTTGAAAAATTAAAGCTTCAGAACGACTCATGCGGTCACCGCAATACTGTCCTCAACAACCCTTCACACCAAACCAAAATAATTTGAAATTATTTGGAAAGCAGCACCATCAAATGAGTCACCAACTGCAACCAAGCAACCAACGGTAAGGCGTTTTCCAACTACCTGTTTCACCACCTCCCCCAATGGCACCAAAGCTTTACCCACGACCAGAACTAATGGACATGGATAGAAGCATTAGAACCGAACAGGTAGACTATATGAATGGACCAAACTTTGACGCAGGAAAAAATACCAGAGGTGCCAAAAAGGCAAACAACTTTTAACATTCAATCGAATACTGACAACGGACAACATGGCCTGGGCCGGAATGGCAGTGTACGAACAGCTGTTAGCGGAAGTTGAAGCACAATCAGAATGTGAGCAATCCCTTGCAGAGTTCGTTGACCAGCTCGACTTAAACAAAGACCCAGAAGAATAAGGAATTAGAATAAAACACTTATCCCTACCATACTTTGAATGTAGGGTAAAAGGAAGTAAGGTACTCAGAATTCTCATTGATTCTGGTCGGACAGAAACTACACGTGACGAACCCGAAAAGAAATAATCTATCATTTGATACTGTATCAGTATTCTGATTCCCGAAGAACTTGTGAGATGGTTTTAAGGGTGCACCGACGAGGCGCTTGGGTTGCAGCCTGTGAAAAGTTGCCTCACACACACCCAACTGCTTCACTTTACCTACCCCAATCGCATCCCACACATCTCACCCCGGGCCGGACTAAAGGGTCACTCGGACTGTGCCGAGAATGAGCCTGGCTAGAGGCCTGGCTAACAAATAGTCCACTCTTGAACGGTGGGTTCAGGCAATTGGCGCCTCCTGCTAAGTAGCCTTGCCACTAGTGGGCCTCGGCCGTTGGTCGACTATATGGAAGCCCAAGAAAAGGACCTTCAAGCATGTAGAACCACAGGGTACTTACCGAGCTCCTGCGGTAAGGAAGCACATGGGAACAAAGAGGGACCATCTCCTCCCCCCAACGGAAACTCGTCCCACCTCTTCTGGAGGACAAAGGCCACCTCCCACCAGGTACAAACGTTTCAAGCAGGACTCCTTTCCTGCAAGAGGACAGCCAGGAGGTATACACGACCCAAATCGTCGAGGCTTCTGTGACTCTCGAACCAAGTGGTACCTGAGATACCTCAGGCATGGCAACACACCGGAGGAAGCCCTCCGGATGGCAAAAAGCCAAAAACTTTGGGAACAGAGGAGCAACCACACACCCCTGCCCCAAAGAGAAGCAGTGTGGACATTACCCTTCTGGGTAAAATGGGAGAGAATATCCCTTCGCCCCAGTACGTGTCAAGGTTCCTCCCAAGGAGTGCAGCGAAAGCGGATGAATGGGTCTTCATAATGCTAAGGAACCAGAACAATATCGTGACTGACACATGGCGTCGACGAATCTTCGATGCAGGCCATAATCTCGATGGGTCGCCAGCTAAACTTTAGGTACGGAAAGATCCCTTTACATGGTCTCAAGAAGACCGCGAAGTTGGCTGATCAGACTCATCAGCAAGAGACTGATGCAGAACGCCCAACGGAAGCGAAAAGTAGCGAGTCTCCGTGTGAGGTACCCCTCACAGAAAAGAAGGACGAAGAACTCGACGGGGAATTCCCCGTATAGGACATGGAGGTAGGGGAGGATGCAGATCTACAGATGTCCTCACAAGAACTCGCAGTCCATGAGGACGAAGAAGCCGATACTACAATGGTGCAGACGCCTAGGATTCCGTAACCGAAACACCCAGAAATTGTAGTCGAGACAAGAAAATTATGCTTCTTGGTAGAATTCCACCTTGGAGAAACCAGAATGAAGACCCGAATTCTATTTCCTGAAGAAAAAAGGAAGGGGAACGGCAAAATACAAGCACGCCTGACACTATACAATAGTGAGATAAGGAAAGCCAGAAGAAACAATTAAAAATTAAATTCTGCGTCTATGGAAGACCCGAAAGAGGGCGCGATATTACATAGATTCCTGGCCAAAAAGGGCGGTTGGCAACATTTACAGTGAGCAGAGGAGAGAGTACGCCCCACTTCCCGGGAAACATCCCTGTGGAAGAATGTGTCGACCAAGAGTACTGCTACCACTCTCGTGGCTCCGACTGGGCAGAAGCCAAGAGAGGTGTGTCCGCAGGCAGACTTTAGTGGGCAATTGGAACATTCCAGTTTTTCAAATACCCCGGACCGGATAGCATTTATCCAGCATTCCTGCAGGAAGGAAAGAACATACTCCTACCCATCCTCAGGAAGATCATCACCAGCAGTCTGGCAACTGGGTACATCCCACGTGCCTGGCGCAAAGCAAAGGTGGTCTTTATCCCGTCACCCCTCCAACCAACACAGCACGAGTACAGAGCAGGCCGTTCGACCGACACAGAATTGCATAGAAGCATACTAGTGAATGAGCTCCTAGAAAAACTCGAGTCCCTGGGCATAACATGCCAAGGATACGCTGATGACATTGTCGTCCTTATAAAAAGAAAATACAAAGAAACACTATTCGACATAGTCCATAGGGAACTGAAAGCGACGTCTGATTGGTGCAAGGAGGTTGGGCTCAACCTAAGCCCTGCGAAACCCATTATAGTACCGTTTACTAGAAAATACAAGCTAAACAAAATTAGGTCAAACCGTCTATCCGGCTGCCTCATTGCACCAGAAAAAGAAGTCAAATACCTCGGTGTTGTCTTTGACAACAGACTGAGATTTGATAAGCACTTAGGGACGCGCACAGGTACTGCTGAAACATGAACTGACGGCCGAACTTTAGGCAGAGCTTTAAGCTTTTGAAAAACAAACAGACTACGTGCATAGAAGTGCGCACACTTTAAGTTTAGTTTTGTTTGATTGAACAAACATGCTTGTTTATTTCTGCTCACTGATGTATTAAATAACGGCGGCAGTTACAAAGCAATCATGATCTGCAAAATATTATTATGAGAGACACCTTTGTGGGAAAAAATTTATTTCAATAGAATTGTGACAAATAAAACTTAAAAAATGCGATCTCCATTTTTATTAAATAATATATATATATGGGCATTTCCATGACTTCGACCGGGACAATCGTACACATTTAAATTTAAAAAAAGGCTAAAAAAACGGATTTTTATTTTTACCATAGGCTTAACTTATAGCTCTTCAATAGTCGTACAATTGGTACAAAGATTGATTTAGGGCAAATTTTTGTTTTCAAAACAAATTGTAAAAAACATGACGTTCGCACATGACAAAAACAGAAGTGGTTTTCGGCGAACCATTTAAAAGTCGATTTCAGCAAATCATGAGGCAATACTTTAATGTCTGCTCTCAGATATGTCAAAAGTAGAACGGTTTTTGAGATATAGCTAAATTTTCAATTTTAGTGTTTTGAAAAAAGGTAGGACTACTAAAACGCCATTTTCTCTGGTTTTAGTCAACTGATATGTATAAACTGGAACAAAAATTAATGATAATAAAATTAGACAATTGTTTAAAATCCAATCATAAATGACGAAGTTATAGCATCCAACTTTGAGGATTTTTGAAAAAATTATGATAATTTTGAATTTTTTGCTGCCTTTCATTAAGTTTTTTTCAATCTTACCATAACACTTGCATAGGTCTCTGATATTGACAGGATGGGGTAATCTCTTACGAACATTTTTTGCACATGGTCATCAAAATCGGATGAAAAATAAACGCTATATTCACAATTAAGTAAAAATTGAGAGTATTATTAATTGTTGTTTTGCATGCAAAGAACAGTGACTAAAACAGTGACAAAACAGTGACCAAAACAGTGACAAAACAGCTAAAACAGTGACTAAAACAGTGACCAAAACAAAAAAACTGACTAAATCAGTGACTAAAGCAGTGACTATCCATCGTAAAGAGCTTCGTTCGTATCGGGTGTTCTACGACGCCCACTTTTTTTTATCCAAAATTTTACGAACTTGAACATGAGTTGCTCAAAGCGAACATTTCACTGCAAAAATGATCCAAGCAAGTTTTGCTTTATTTGTGGAGGATTTTCATTCGCGAGGCACAGAATTTTTTCGAAGCAATTGCAAAATATTTTTTCTTTATATTTTGTCAAGAAACTAGACTATTGCTGGTTATTGTTGCGAGAAACACACAGTCTGCACAAAAAACAAATGCGGTCTACATCATTTGAGTACTTTTATCCAACCTTGAACTGCAATAAAAACTCCTAATGCTCAACTTTTATTCTTATTTGTGACTAAGATGTGATTTTTATACTGAAAAACTAGCAAAAACTCGATATTTTGGATAAATTTCAATGTCAGAGAGGAATTTTTTAAATGGCAGTATCTTAAATTGCTCTCTGATTTGACTTTGTTTTGTTAAGATACTCCTATGTGACTTATTAAACAAAAAGCGCAGAGTTACGGGTCGGAGAGCATGCAAAACAACAATTAATAATACTCTCAAAAAGAGGTATGTTTACTTAATTGTGAATAAAGCATTTATTTTTTATCCGATTTTGATGACCATGTGGAAAAAATGTTCGTAAGAGATTACCCCATCCTATTAATATCTGAGACTTGAGAAATTGTTATGGTAAGATTGAAAAAAACTTAATGAAAGGCAGAAAAAAATTAAAAATTATCAAATTTTTTTCAAAAATCCAACTTTGAAGTGCTATACCTTCGTCATTTATGAATGGATTTTAAACAATAGTCATTTTTTTAAAAACTAATTTTATTATCTTAAATTTTTATTCCAGGTTATACATATTGGTTGACTAAAACCAGAGAAAATGGCGTTTTAGTAGACCTACCTTTTTTCAAAACACTAAAATTGAAAATTTAGCTATATCTCACAAACCGTTCTACTTTTGACATATCTGAGAACAGATTTGAATTCAGCGTGAAATTTTACATAAGGATCAGTTATTAAGAAGCCTGGATCAAAAAATTGTTGCATAGTGTAATATATAGTTGATTCAAATTTTAAGCTTAAGAATCTTCGCACGGGACCTGTCACACGGGACAGAAGTTTCCAACGATATATTTATGTGGTTTCTGCCATAGTGCCAAGCAAAAAAAAAAAATGAAGAAATTCGTCCAATGTGTACATGTGTGCGCGGCCCACTAGAGAAATATTCACATGTAGGAGCATAGCCGGAAAATCGTGGGGCATGGCACCACACATACTCCGATGGCTATACCTCATGGTTCTGAGACCGATGCTCACTTATGGAGCTGTTGTGTGGGGAGATAGAGCAAGCCTCCTCACAGTTTGGACGCAGCGGAAAAAACTGCCTGTCCGACAGCGGCAATTGGGGTTTTGATGGAGCTAACACCACTCCACCACACCATCTGCCAGAAGAATAAAGCAACACTTCTTAGACTAACAGCAGACGGAGTGGATAGAAACCACATAGTAGGCCTCAGGGACTCTGAAAAGCTGGAGAAGATATCCCTGTAATCCTCCAACCCAGAGACGAAATGGTGGCCGAGTAGCACTTTGACAGGAATTTCAGTGTACACAAGTAAGAGAGAATGGTTCTCACTACACAAAGAACTGGACTTGGGGTAGCTGGACCAGGAACGAAAATATCTGAACCAATGGGAAAATTCACAAGCATATTTCAAGCTGAAGTATGTGCCATCTCCCGTTGTGTAGACGTTATATTGGAAAGAACTACCATACTAGAGAAATCCATAGCGGCTCTCAAAGCGCTTAGAAGCAATAAGTTCAGCAAGTCAAGGCAAAGAACAAATTGGACCAACTAGGCAGCAGAAACAACCTGACCCTACGATGGTTACCGGGACATAACAATATCCCCGTAAACGAATTGGCCGGCGAACTGACATGCAAGGATGCAGCCACCGCGATGGTAATAATAACAATAAAAGGACTTCTAAGAAAGGAAGTTAATGCGCTTAGAAAAGCCTCGTGGGTAAACACCAGGGGGATGAGACAAGCTACAAGAAAAGAATGCTCTCAGGCTTCTGCGGTGCACCTATTCCCCAACAACAACAGCCCTGTTTCGATGGTGACCCCATCTACTTGAAAGGCAGTGGATTAAGGGCTGCAGGTTATACCTCATGTTTCGCGCCAACAAATTTTTAAATATTGCATTATATTTATGGAGAACAGACTTCAATTCAATTCATCAATTTAACCCATAACTAAAAAAGGGGAAATTTCATGGAGTGCGATTAAGCCCTGTATTTAGAGATGGAATTTCAATTGGTTCTAACTAAATTTTCTAATAAGAAAATGAAATCTCTCGAAGTTCTGTGGCACCAAGGAATTTTTCGAGAGATTTACATACCAACCGTCGGTAAAATCTCTAGAGGTTTTCTTGGATTTATTAAGAGATGGTCCAAAGAGTCCAACGATCCCAACATCACCAAACTCCTTTACACCTCACTGGTGAGACCAAACCTGGAATATTGTTCTTGTCTCTGGTCCCAGCACAACCAAATTTACCAGCATCAAATCGAATCAGTCAGAAACAGTTTCTGATTTTTGCCCTTCGTGGCCTAAACTGGGACACCACCATACACCTACCACCCTATGAACAGAGATTACGCCTAACATCACTTAAATCCAGAAGAATCTGTCATGCTGTGGTTTTCATCCAAAAGCTACTGGCTGGAGAGGTTGACTCCATTACTCTCCTAAGCCTTATTAACTTGTCAGTGCCAGAAAGAGCAACTCGACACTATAAACACATCTACATACCGCCCCGAATAACAAACTATGCTCATCAAGACACCTTCCGTTGCCTGTGCCTTATTTATAATGACTACTATCACCTATTTTCTATAAATAGCTCTTTACTAGACGTAAACAACTCCTTAAGGTCACTCCTCAACTAAAATCCTTCTTTCATGGCTAGTGTATATAAGAAGTTGATTTTTTATCGTCTAGGAAAAATATAAATATTCCAAAAAAATTATTTGTTTTTTTCCTACTTAAGAATCGCACTTTTACGAAGAAAGTAAAGTATTGGTGAGGAATATCGTTGGACACGTACCGTAGATGGATCAATTTGAGTCGAGGAACTACCAGTCATATTTGAGCATCACCTTCAACAACTTCAAAATAAAGGCTTTGATGTAATCAGATGACATTGTCGTTATGGCGGGGTCCCCAAGCTCGCTTCAAAATATGATTGACGCAATACAAAGCTATTGTAATGCATGGGCCTTTATAATTAACATATCGAAGTCGAAAGTGCTAGTATTTAGGAAGCATTGGGGAAGACTTGCCAGAAATGAAAAATAGTTCTTAGGACGCGAACGGCTAGAAGTAGTCAAGGAGTAAAAATATCTGGGAGTACTTATCACAGATAATGTTAACTTCAAAAAGCACCTTAAAGAAAGACTAGCGCAGGAGAAGGTAGCAATAAACAACACATGAAAGTCCTTTTTATGCAGAAAAGATGTTAAAGTATAAAGTACAGACTTTTTGAGGCCACGGCGAGAGCTGTAATGTGCTATGCAAGCCAAGTCTGGGGTGGCGTAGAATACCAAGAGTTTGAATAACTCTTACGTTTTTTCGTTAAAAAATATTTCGACTTCCATGCATTGTATCTTGATGCTGGAAACTGGATTGTCACCGGTCTACTTATACACACTCGACATTAATGTCAACTATATTATGCCAAGATGCCGCATTCCAAATATAGTTGCAACGCTCTTTTAAACTAGCGAAAACAGTGCTTTGAGGGCTGGACGGCATTAGCAAGAGAGCAGAACGAAACACTGGACCTATCAAGGACCCACGGAATTGGCGAATGGAGAAACAGGATTATAAATAAAATTGATCAATCGCATAGAAACAGATGGAGAGCTGAAACGGAAGCAAGTATATCAAGGTTGATATATAAAAAACTGGAGCTAAACTTAGCAAGCCTTAACTAATTTAATGATGCCTGTTCAAAGATATTTGAATAAGTGCATTTAAGACCGCTACCTGCGGTCGCCTCAAGCCGAGGCGCACAAAAATAGAAATTAGAACCTAAAAAACAAGCAACCCCAAGAAGGGACACATCTGCTAGTAATAAGGCATTTTTCTGCTTGGGGTAAAACCAAAAAATGTATAAAAGGGAAAACTCAATACTTTAATAAACATTCAGCTTCTAGAAGAGGAGCTAGTCACTCGCACCATATATGCGTTTTATTTAATGCCCACAGTCAGAAGACGATTAATAGCCTATTTCCTTTGAACAAATGAAGCTTCATTTCATGAAATGACTATAAATGAAGAAAATGATATCATTTCTTCCATAAGAATTGTCACTTCATTTTGCCTTTCATTTCTATCATTTCTCGAAAAGATGACAATTGCCGCGAAAAAAGTAGGCGCAATTTTCCTTCAAATATAAACAGGTAAAAATAAGTTGTGTATTTAGCTTTCTGCTGCTAGTTTAGGGAGATGGCGATGCGTTCGCCTCGAAGAATTGCTGTCCTGAAGGGTATGTATTTTTTGTTTTGCTAAATATTCAAAAAGTCCTAAGTTTGAAAGTGCCACCTGTTATTTAAAACAAACAAAGCAGCTGTTTTTGTGAAAGTGTCAAAATGATGATTGTCAGTGGAAACGGCTTCATTTTTAGAAATGAAAATGATAAGAAATGAAGCCAGTGAAAATAGGCTATAAAACGAGAAAGGCAAAGCTAACTTTGTCTGTACCGAAGTTTTAATACACTTGAAATAGCTTGTCACAGCGGTTAGCCACTTCGACCAAACTTCGCAGATCAGCCTAAAAACATTATATATTACCCATGACCGTCTTTGAGAGCAGTTCTATGCTGGCAGCAGCTGATGGCTAAATATGTATCAACCGCGCTGGGCTACAGACAGCGCATCTTAGATGGATATTTAAAAAAAAACTCTTATAACTAGCATTAAATAATACAAATTCTAAAAAATTAAGATGTAAACTATTATTCACTGTAATTGGGCTGATGGCAAATGCCAAGCCGAAGCGAACTCTAACATTTTGTAAAATCGAAACAATTACCACACTTCTGAAATAAAATTACTACTTCTACTAAAAATATGTGATTCCTTTTCGTAAAATAGGAAATAAAAAAACAAAAAAAAAACAATTTTTGAGTGACTTATCCACAAAGCTTAAATGCAATTGCAGTTCATAAAGCAAACCAAAAGACGAATTGAAGTACGTAAATGGTCTAAGTGACGTGTACGACAATTATTGACTTGAAATGATGTCTTACTTGAAGGCAAAATGTTAAAATTTGCATTCCACATCCCGGCAAAGTATTTCAATGTTTGATGAGCGGTTTGTGGAAACTCACTTATAAACTCTTTTCCACGCGCGACTTAAAAAAATCAAGGAAATTAAAGTGACCTAATACTTTTTTTAACTGTGCAGGAATCCCGAAATCGGCCGTGTTATTCACCGCAACCGATTTGATGACAAAAGATGTTGATAATTGGATGCTTTTTTAGAGCCTTTTCATTTTTTATGTGTAGAAATGTGTTTGTAAAAGAAAATCGCACTAGGCTTTTTTTAATTCTTGTTGATCTTTCCACTTCTTTATTATTTTTTGTTGTTGGGGAAAAGGTGCACCGCGACCAATTTTGGTCTATTGTGCCCCCCTACTAAGTTTACAGCTCTCCTAGCAGCCCTATTTCCTGTACAAAAGCCAGGATTTTTGTGGGTTCTAAGTTACTGATATTGCTTGGGTGTAGAATGTGTTTCCCAAAACTGCTGTTTCATCGGTCAATTCGTTTCCAGGGATGTTGTTGTGTCCCGGTATCCATCGTAGGGTCAGGTTGTTTCTGCTGCCTAGTTGGTCCAGTTTGTTCTTTGTCACTAAGACTAGCTTAGAGGTGAACTTATTACTGCTGAGCGCTTTAAGCGCTGCTTGGCTATCGGAGAGGATAGATATTTCTCTATTATGGTAGTTCTTTCCCATATTACGGTCTGCGCAACGGGATATGGCACATACTTCAGCTTGAAATATGTTTGTGAATTTTCCCATTGGTTCAGATATTTTCGTTCCTGGTCCCGCTACCATAAGTCCGGTTCCTTGGGGCGTCAGAGAACTGTCTGTATACCACATAATTGTGTGTGGTTGCATTTTATATGTTTCTTCAAGTGAGATCCATTCTCTCTTATAAATTTGGTGTACAGTGAAGTTCCTGTCAAAGTGATACTCGACCACCATTTCGTCTCTGGGTTGAAGGATTAAAGGGATTTCCTTTTCCAGCTTTTCAGAGTCTCTGAGGCTTACTATGTGGTTTCTACCCACTCCTTCTGCTGTTAATCTAAACAGATTTGCTTTTTTCTTCAGGCAGATGGTATGGTGGAGTGGTGTTAGCTCCATCAAAACCTCGATTGCCGCTGTCGAACAGGTACGCATGGCTCCAGTCATGCCAGCCTAACTGTAAGGAGGTTTGCTCTATCTCCCCACACAACAGCTCCATAAGTGAGCATCGGTCTCACAACCATGAGGTATAGCCATCGGAGTATGTGTGGTGCCATGCCCCACGATTTTCCGGCTATGCTGCATGTGAGTAGTGCTCTAGTGCACTTGCTGAGTGTATACTCTAAATGCTTGTCAAATCTCAGCCTGTTGTCAAAGACAACGCCGAGGTATTTCACTTTTTATTCTGGTGTAATGAGGCAGCCGGATAGGCGTATTGGCCTCATTCTGCTTAGCTTGTATTTTCTAGTGAACGGTACTATGATGGTTTTCGCAGGGTTTAGGTAGAGCCCCACCTCCTTGCACCAGTCAGACGTCACTTTTAGTGCCCTCTGGACTATGTCACATAAGGTTTCTTCATACTTTCCTCTCGCAAGGATGACAATGTCATCAGCGTATCCTTGACATGTTATGCCCAGGGAGGCGAGCTTCTCTAGGAGCTCATTCACTAGTAGGCTCCACAACAGTGGAGAGAGAACTCCCCCCTGAGGGCATCCTCTAGTTGTGGTTACTGTGATGGTTTCTTTGTCTGCCACTGCAGAGGCTTCTCTGCATCGTAGAAGTGAATCTACCCATCTGCCTACTGTGGGGTTTACTCCTCGTCTGATTAGAGCATTCTTGACAGCACTATGGGATGTGTTGCCGAATGCTCCCTCAATGTCTAGGAAGGCGAATAGAGTCACTTCCATGTCTTCTATTGTTTTCTCGAGCATCTTCCCGAGTTGATACAATGCCGTGTCGGTTGAACGGCCTGTTCTGTACGCGTGCTGTGTTGGCTGGAGGGGTGCATCCTTCAGCAGCGTTCTTCTTATGCTGTTGTCCACTAGCTTCTCAATCGTTTTCAGTAAAAACGATGTCTTGACATGGGTCTGAAGGACTTGGGTAGTTATATCCTTTTTCCCTGCCTTGGGGATGAAGACTACCCTTGCTCTGCGCCAGGCACGTGGGATATACCCAGTTGCCAGACTGCTGGTGATGATCTTCCTGAGAGTGGGTAGGAGTATGTCCTTCCCTTCTTGCAGGAATGCTGGATAAATGATATCCGGTCCAGGAGATTTGAAGGGTTGGAATGTTCCAATTGTCCACTCAAGTCTGCCTGCGGACACAACTTTCTTGGCTTCTGCCCAGTCGGAGCTACGAGGGTGGTAGTACTACTCTTAATCGACACATTCTTCCTCGGAAATGCTTCCCAGGAAGTGGGTGTCTAGCAAGAGACGTACTCTCTCTTCGCAACTCACTGTATCATCATCAGGCATCATTACCCTTTTTGAGCGAGATGTTGCCATCCGGGCTTTTCTTGGCCAGGACTCTATGTAATCTTGCTCCTTCTTTCGTGTCTTCTATAGACTCGCCGAATTTCCTGTAATTCTTTCTTTTGGATTTCCTAATCTCACTATTGTATAGCGTCAGGGCTTGCTTGTATTTATGTCAGTCCACATTCTTTTTGGCTTCATTAAAAAGAATTCGGGTCTTCTTTCTGAGTTTCTCCAAGGTAGAATTCCACCAAGGGGCATCATTTTCTTTTCTCGATTTGCTCCTCGTACGCATCGATTATAATTTTATTTAATTCGTCGACTAAAATTTCTAGTTCCAGGGGGTGTTTCGGTAACCGAATCCCAGGCATATTATTTCCTATTGTGGAATATTCAACTTTCGTCGTTACCGGTCGTGTTTTTTTCAAGCTCCAATCTTTCACGCCAGTTTTGTTTTAATTAAATAGATTTCGGTGATGATGTGCTTTGCATTTATTGGTGGTGTACCAAGCCCCTTAAGTCTGTTGTGCTAATCAAATAAGTTCCTGCCTTTATTCATTTAAATAAAATCAGCCGCATTGGCCCCATGCATCGTTATTGTTGCGGTCAATAGTGCTCTTTTGCTGTGCCTAATTACTCTCTGCTACACTCAATTGGTGTTGTTGCAATTTCTCTTGTGCTCCCACGCCAACACTCCGTCTAGCAATCTAGACTTTTGCTCTAACGGTGCTCGCAAACTCGCCGTGAGTCTTTACTGCTATTGTAGAGCGTGTCAATCTTAATAGCAAGAGATTCACCTGCCTTCATCTCTCTCTTTCTTGGACTACTCTTGTCGTGCTCGCTTCATTTACGCGTCGTTAAGAGAAACTACTATCTTTAACATTTTCGGTTGCTCATATCTTTCTTAATATTTTGTGCAATGGGTAGCTGCTGCGCTGAACATTGTACTTACAATAGAAAGATTACCTCGCGTCAGTCGTTCGCTTATTGTTGGTTGTGCCCTAACGTCGCCCATACTAACTGCATTCCGTTTGGAACATATGGTGGCCGGATTGCTGACCTTCTTAAAGATGGAATTGGCCTCTTTTGGACTTGTTGGAAATGCATGGTCATTGCGGAAGATCTCGTAATGACCCATATTTGTTCAAGGCTCAAAATTAATGGCTTATCGGGCCTAGTGGTCAAGAAAACCAATTCTCGAGCCACTAGGGATATTTCTTCTTTTAAAATTTTAGTACCTGACGCTTACTTTGATAGAGTACTTGAACAATCTTTCTGGCCTGTAAATACCCTGGTTCACGAATTTGAAAATAGGCCAAGGCGTAGATCTCGCTCTAACTATTTCACCAGCCTCAAAAAACTAAGTACAACCTTTTCCCAGCAGGTCTCGCTCTATACTAAAAGTGTCTCCTGTGATGTCGACATTATAGCATTTAGCGAGACCTGGCTCAGCCCTGATATTTGCAACAGTGAAATTCTCACTGATAGCTTCACAATTTATAGAAAGGATCGCCTTGGCCGTCGTGGTGGGGGTGTATTAATCGCTGTAAAATGTGACTGGCCCTCTGTTTTAATTGATTCTAATGTTGGTAGTTATGCCGAATTCATAGCCGTAAAGGTTTCCTTACACGCGTATCAAGCTTATGTCTCATGTTCTTATATTCCTCCTTCATCGGACTCTTCCACTTATCTGCTCCACGCGTCATATATTCAGCATGTATCTTCCCTTTTGCGTGACCGGGACCGTTTGATGGTGCTGGGAGACTTTAATCTTCCGAATATTTCTTGGACCTTTTCTGACGATCCAACTATTCTATACCCTTTGGAAAATAACGAATTCGTGGACTGCATGGCTGATTTATCGCTTAGTCAGATAAACTCCGTCCCAAATTGTAAGAACAAAGTTCTAGATCTAGTTTTTACATCGGATCCATCTTGCTCAACAGTCCGTAAAACGGTTCCACTATCAGTTCCCGAAGACTCGTATCATCCTACTCTACTACTTGACATGGAAGGGCCTAGCCCTGCCATTGCTTTACTGTCGTCACCACCTCTCCCGGCTTTCTGCTTTCAAAAAGCTGATTTCTCTGCTCTAAACCTCTCACTTTCACAATATGACTGGTCCTTCCTTGATCAATTTAGGGACATTGCTTCTCGCGCTTTTTACAACGTTCTCTTTGGCATTTTTGATGTCTGCGTTCCTCGCATAAGCCCTCCTACTTCTTCCCGATCTCCTCTATGGTTCACTCGGCAATTGACTAGCCTTAAAAATAAGAAGTCTCGAGCGTTTAAAAAATTTAAGCGCTCGGGATCCCAAGCTGACTTCGCTAAATACGAGGTGGCTCGTTCTAAATTTGAAGAGCTTAATGATGAGTGCTATAAGAATTACCTACTCAAGTGTAAGCAAGACTTCCATAATGACCCCAAGAAATTCTACGATTTTGTCCGCTCTAAGCGTAATTCTTCACAATTCCCCCCCTCCCTTCATTTTAATAATGCTAGTGCTGAGAACGAAGGTGACATTGCCAGCCTATTTGCCTCTTTTTTCCAACTCTGCTATGCTCTTCCGGATGCGAACCATGTTGTTTCTCCAACTTACCCTCACCATATCAGTCGCTCTAATTGCATTCTCCCGCCATTAATAGATCACGATTGTCTCCTATCCAATTTAAAACAACTTAAGCCATCATTTTCAGCTGGACCAGACAATGTCCCTAGCTGCGTCCTTAAATATTGTGCTGATTTCCTCTGTGATCCCCTCCTTAAGCTATTTAATTTATCCCTCCAGCTCAGTGATTTCCCCCTATTATGGAAGGAATCGTTTATTATTCCTATCCATAAAAAAGGTTCTAGGTCTGATATAGGCAATTATAGAGGAATCTGTAAGCTGTCTGCCATACCAAAATTATTTGAACTCATAATTACTGGCCAATTACAACATTTTTGCCAACCAATTCTTAGTGCATCCCAGCATGGTTTTATTCGTCGACGCTCGGTTTCCACAAACCTACTCGAATTTTCTTCAATAGTAAATAAGGGATTCCTACATCGTAAGCAAATTGATGTCGTCTACACGGACTTTAGTAAAGCTTTTGATTCGGTTAATCATAATTTACTTCTCTATAAATTATGCTTAGTTGGTCTCCCACCCAACTTCCTCCGCTGGGTCAAATCATACCTTTCCAATCGGTCCCAACGTGTGCGTTTTAAGTCTGCTGTATCTGAAATCGTTCACGTTTCCTCTGGAGTCCCACAGGGCAGTCATCTCGGCCCGTTGTTATTCAACCTTTTCATTAATGACATTCCGCAAGTTCTTTCCCATTCAATAGCACTTATGTACGCTGATGATCTCAAGCTATGTGCGTCATTTGACGATCCAGTTTCTCCACTTCTATTACAAAGTGACTTAAATGCTCTGAGTGCTTGGTGCCGCCTGAATCGTCTTCCCCTTAATATTGCTAAGTGCAATATTATGACTTTCCACAGAACTAAGCCGTATTTCTTCGAGTACACCATTCATGGAGAACCGTTAGATCGCATATTCAAGGTCGATGATTTGGGCATATTATTTGAGCCCAATTTGAGCTTTAACAGTCACATCTCTGTGATTTGCAACAAGGCTAAGAGCGCCCTTGGATTTATTAAGAGATGGTCCAAAGAATTCGATGACCCCTACACCACCAAACTCCTTTACACCTCACTGGTAAGACCTAACCTGGAATATTGCTCTTGCCTCTGGTCCCCGCATTACCAACAGTACCAAGATCAAATCGAATCAGTTCAGAAACAGTTTTTGATTTTTGCCCTTCGTGGCTTAAACTGGGACACCACCATCCACCTACCGCCCTATGAACAGAGATTGCGCCTAATAGACCTCCCATCACTTAAATCCAGAAGAATCTGCCATGCGGTAGTTTTCATCCAAAAGCTTCTGGCCGGTGAGATTGACTCAATTGCTCTCCTAAGCCTAATTAATTTGTCAGTGCCACCTAGAGCAACTCGACACTATATACCCATCTATCTACCGCCCCGCCTAACGAACTATGCTCATCGAGACCCCTTCCGTTGCCTGTGCCTTGTTTACAATGAGTACTATCACCTATTTTCCATAGATAGCTCTCCATTAGACGTAAAGAACTCCTTGATGTCACTCCTCAACTAATACCCTCATGCAATGGCTAGTACGTACTCTGACCACTTATGCTGTGAGTTGGACCATAGCTGGCATTGCCAATAAATTTGTCCCACCGGGTCAGAGTTCGCTATTAGCTTAATTCTTATGTAAATTACTCTTAATATTTATTGTTTGACTGAACATTGTTAAACTTACCTCTAATAAACAAACAAT